>CM056060.1:147677526-148202526 GCA_029574335.1 Rana kukunoris
GTGTCATAACTGATCACATGTGCAGCGTCATGGCAATTGAGGATTAAACATAAGCCAAGATGGCAGCTTCCTTGCCTGAAAATGATAGGTGGGTTTACTTCCACTTTAACAATTTTATTTTATTTTTTACAATATTTTTTTTCATAATAATTCATTCTTTTTTATTTTATTTTTTTATGTAGGAGCCCCATTGGCTTTTCTGAAATATCAGGGGGTCTAAACAGACACCTGATGTCTCACTTTTGAGAGGACAGTCCCTTTCTCTGCAGCCAAGCAGCAGGGGAATCTGCCCAGCATAGGTTGATTAGGGTGTGCCCAGGCCTATGGGTGTGGGTATATCATAAGACTTGTGTCATTCAGAATACAGGGACATCATAAACAGGCAAGGCAACCATTTCTATGACTGTTGTGCACAAAGTTACCTAAAGGGGTTGTAAAGGTTCGTTTTTTATTTTCTAAATAGGTTCCTTTAAGCTCGTGCATTGTTGGTTCACTTACCTTTTCCCTTCTAATTTTTTTTTTCTTTGTCTGAATTTCTAAGGGAAATGGAAGGAAAAGGTAAGTGAACCAACAATGCAGTAGCTTAAAGGAACCTATTTAGAAAAAAACAAAGCTTTACAACCCCTATAATAGTCCATCCAATGCTCTGCCTCTTCCCCTGTACAGCCTGGATCAGATGCCCAGAGCTTAGCTTGAATAGCACAATGCCTGATTCAATGACCACCAAAAACTCCCATCTGGCTTGCTTGTTGTCCTCCTGACCACCACCATCCAGCTCTCAAGAGCAATGTCCATCAATGTCCTCCTTCCCCAGCCCAACCACAATCTAGTGCTCAACAGCGATATCAATCAATGTTCTCCCCTCCTTCCCCTGAACCACCACCATCCAGCCTTCAACAGCAATGTCCATCAATGTCCTCCCCTGAACCACCACCATCCAGCCCTCAACAGCAATGTCCGCCCCTGAACCACCACTATCCAGCCCTCAACAGCAATGTCCGCCCCTGAACCACCACCATCCAGCCCTCAACAGCAATGTGTCCATCAATGTCCGCCCCTGAACCACCACTATCCAGCCCTCAACAGCAATGTCCGCCCCTGAACCACCACCATCCAGCCCTCAACAGCAATGTGTCCATCAATGTCCTCACCTGAACCACCACCATCCAGCCCTCAACAGCAATGTGTCCATCAATGTCCTCCCCTGAACCACCACCATCCAGCCCTCAACAGCAATGTGTCCATCAATGTCCTCCCCTGAACCACCACCATCCAGCCCTCAACAGCAAGGTCCTTCCACCCCCTTCCGCAGCCCAACCACCATCCAGCTCTCAACAGCGATGTCAATCAATGTTCTCCTTCTTCCCCTGAACCACCAACATCCAGCTCTCAATAGCAATGTCAATCAATGTCCTCCTTCCCCAGCCCAACCACCATCTAGCGCACAACAGTGATATCAATCAATGTTCTCCCCTCCTTCCCACGGACCACCACCATCCAGCTCTCAACCACAAGGTCCTTTCACCCACTTTCCTCAGCCCAACCACCATCCAGCTCTCAACAGCGATGTCAATCAATGTTCTCCTTCTTCCCCTGAACCACCAACATCCAGCTCTCAATAGCAATGTCAATCAATGTTCTCCTTCCCCAGCCCAACCACCATCTAGCGCTCAACAGTGATATCAATCAATGTTCTCCCCTCCTTCCCCCGGACCACCACCATCCAGCCCTCAACAGCAATGTGTCCATCAATGTCCTCCCCTGAACCACCACCATCCAGCCCTCAACAGCAAGGTCCTTCCACCCCCTTCCGCAGCCCAACCACCATCCAGCTCTCAATAGCAATGTCAATCAGTGTTCTCCTTCCCCAGCCCAACCACCATCTAGCGCTCAACAGTGACATCAATCAATGTTCTCCCCTCCTTCCCACGGACCACCACCATTCAGCTCTCAACCACAAGGTCCTTTCACCCACTTTCCTCAGCCCAACCACCATCCAGCTCTCAACAGCGATGTCCATCAATGTCCTTCCATCCCCCTGCCCAACTACCACCCAGCGCTCAACAGCAATATCAATCAATGTTCTCCCCTCCTTCCCCTGGACCACCACCATCCAGCCCTCAACAGCGATGTCCATCAATGTCCTTCCATCCCCCTGCCCAACTACCACCCAGCGCTCAACAGCAATATCAATCAATGTTCTCCCCTCCTTCCCCTGGACCACCACCATCCAGCCCTCAACAGTGATATCCATCAACGTCTTCCCCCCAAACCACCACCATACAGCCCTCAACAGCAATATCCATCAATGTCCTTCCACCCCCCTTCCCCAGCCCAACCACCATCCAGCTCTCAACAGTGACCATCAATCTCCTCCTCCCCCTGACCTGCATAATCCAACTCTCAAGAGCAATTTCCATCAATGCTCTCCTCAGCAACACATAGTGAACAAATTTCACCCAGCCCTGAGCTTCAAACTCAGTGATTTAACACTTTAAGAAAATTACCTGTTGCCAAACCCTATGAGCAACACCCCAACCTCCGTTTAACAAGCTAGAAATAATTGCATGCGGAACCTCAACCCTATGAGCCCCCTATTGCTTCCCACCACTGTACTTCTATATGGTGATTGATGACATTGAGGAATACCGTCCAGGAAGCCAGACTCCTGTGTGGCTCAGTCAGATAGTTGCCAGACAATCCACTAATGTTTTGGGGAACTGGGTTCAAATCCCACTGCTGATACCTACTCTAATCTATTACCATGTCTTGTGTTCTGTAGACCCGATCAGGACATTGAGATACACCTCTCTGATGTTCAGGCTGAGAGTTGGCTCAGAGGGTTAGCAGCCTGGTGCTGATCCAGCAGTGGTGTTGGAGTTCCTGGTTCTAGTCCCGGTGCTGTCTCCTTGGAATAGTCACCAATCCCTGTTAATGGGGATGACTAGGACTATATAATAAAGTGGCTGTCTGTGACCTGGCAGCCACTATAAAAGAGGGTCTTACTTTTTTGTGGTCTGAGAAACTACCAGCTGTAGGGGCTTTTCTACAGCCAGGAGCCTAGTGATAAAGTGACCTGTGGGGATTCGATCCAGGGTCTCCAGCGTGAGAGGCAGAGCAGCTACCCCCTGAACCAACAAGCTGCCCTGATATAGGAGAGTATTGGTGGTCGGTATTGACATGTGAGGGGAAATGGAAGAACAGCGAGCCATGGAAGAGATACTGGTGGACACTGAAGGTATTGCAGGAATTGTAGACAGCCACTTCAAGACCACAATAAATAGTGCGTGTGCGTCTCTCTCACTCATAGATTATACATATATATCTTGTCTGTGACAAGGTGTTGACGTTTATGGCCATCCAGGCAAATTCTCTCAAAAGGAGACGATTTGGAAAATATCAGCTTATCATAAAAATTCTGAGCATGATGCCGTGTCTGGAGATAAGAGAATAAAGCTCAGGATGGTGTTCAGACTAACTTCCCTGACCTGGGTTTTATGAGATTATGAAATCGGAAGAGGCCCTTAGATAACAAAGGGAACGTTTTTTTTTTTTATATATATATATTCAAGGCTGGAGGATAAAATTGGGCCAAACTTTTTTGAGATGTGTTGCTGCCATCAATTTTAAAAGTACCTAATTTTTTTAAATGGTACATTTTGTCAGTTTAAAGATTTGATATGTTTTCTATTTTCCGTTGTGAATAAAATATGGGTTTATGGGTTTCGGAAATCACTGCGTTTGGTTTTATGTAGATTTTGCACAGCGTCCAAACTTTTTGGGAAATGGGATTGTGAAAAAGGTTGACTGGAAACAGAATACAGAGGAAAACATCCATTTCACTAGAGCTGCACAATTCTGGCCAAAACTATTGTTTTGCTTAGAATGAAGATCACAATTCTCTCACGATTCTCACGGCGTAAAATCTTTTACATTTATACAAAAAAAAAAAAAAAAAACAACAACAAAAAATAAATAAACGGGCTAACTTTACTAGCTATTTTTTTTTAAATTCATTAAAGTAATTTTTTCCAAGAAAATTGCATTTAAAAAGACTGCTGCGCAAATACAGTGCAACATAAAAAATTGCAACAACCGCCATTTTATTCTCTAGGGCCGGGGTCTTCAAACTACGGCCCTCCAGATGTTCAGGAACTACAATTCCCATCATGCCTCGTCATGTCTGTGAATGTCAGAGTTTTGCAATGCCTCATGGGATGTGTAGTTCCCCAACAATTGGAGGGCCATAGTTTGAGGATCCCTGCTCTAGGGTCTCTACTAAAAAAAAAAAATGATATAATGTTTGGGGGTTCTAAGTAATTTTCTAGCAAAAAAAAAAAGAAGAAATGATTTTAACTTGAAAAGAGCAGTCAGAAAAAGTTTTGGGGCCAGATTCAGGTAGAAGTTACGCGGCTTATCTGTAGATAAGCCGCGTAACTTCTAACCTACGCCGTCGTATCTGTTTACTGTAGTCAGAAAACAAGATACGCCGGGATTGAGTTCAGATACGAGCGACGTAATTGTATTTCGCCGTCGTATCGGAAGTGCAATTTTAAAATGCCCGCTAGGGGCGTTTCCGCTGATTTACGCCGAGAATATGTAAAGCAGCGAGATACGGCAAGTCACGATCGTACGCGGGCCCGACGCAGTCACTTTACGACGTTTCCGTAAGGGGTTTCCTGGCGTAAAGATAAAGCAACAAAAAGCACGCGTATCCTATGTTAAGTATGGCCGTCGTGACCGCGTCGAATTGAAAAAGTTTCACGTCGTTTGCGTAACTCGTCCGTGAATGGGGATTGACGTTCACGTAGAAAACACCGTCCTAATGTGGAGCATGCGCACTGGGATACATTGACGGCCGGCGCATGCGCAGTGCGTTCGCCGCGGGATCGCCCCTAGTTTAAGTACTACACGCCCCCTACCCGCCCAATTTGAATTCCGCCGGCCCATTTTCGCTACGCCGCCGCAACTTTAGGAGCAAGTGCTTTGTGAATACAGTACTTTCTCCTAAAGTTTTGGCGGAGTAACGTAAATGAGCAACGTTACGCCAGAATAAAGATTTGTCCATCTACCTGAATCTGGCCCTTGGTGTTTAAGTGGTTAAAGCGGAGGCCCCATGACGAAAACATTTAAAATTTAAAGTCAGCAGCTACTAACACTGTAACTGCTGACTTTTAATAAGGACACTTACCTGTCCTAGTCGCCAGTGATGTCGGCCCCCGCCGAGGCTGATCCTCGATTCTGGCAGCTCCAGGCGCCGCCATCCACAGTAAGGGGAACGGGCCCGTTTCCTACTGCGCATGCGCGAGCAACGCATCGCTTTGTGAATGGTCTGGCTGCTTTCTGGGATACACATAGTTCCCAGAATGCAGCGCGCCCCATTCACAAGAAGAAACCGAATGTAGGAGGAGGAAGAGGCAGATTTGGGACTTCCGCATAGCAACAGCTATTTAGTGTAAAAAAAAAATTTCAGGGTGGAACTCCACTTTAAATGTTCCTAATTTACATACAGAAGTTTATTCCTTTGATGTAAAAGTCAATGTGATACAATGTTTAGGCTTAACTTTCCACTGATAAAGAATGCTTTCAAAACTTGGCAGATTGCCCAGACTTTGACTTTTGGCTGACAGGAAATTCTTTGCATACCAAAGTGCAGAGAGAAAATTATTTTCATGTCAAAGACCATGAAACCCTGTGTCAAGAATCGCAACGGGAAAAAGATCGCGATGACGATTAATCATGCAGCTCTATTGTTCACACAGAGATCCTGAACCAGGCTGCCTTCACCCATGCTGGATTCAAAGGTGTTCTGTGCAGCCCGACTGTTCAAACTAATGACAGGCGGCTGGCTGGATGGATCCCGAAGTGCCTTCCCAAATGTACATCTGTACGGGACTGATGCATGGATCAGAAAGCAGACAGACTACATCCATTCCTGACATGTGCATTGGACCAGCAAGGATGTATACCGCGGGGTACACTGCCAGTCTGTGAACCACCCATCAATGATTTGAACAGGTTACCGGCATGGAACACCTGCGCCTCCTGTGGGTGAAGACGACCCTTCACCTAGGTGTATGGATCAGTGCGCCCAGGTGATAGTGCGCCATTACAGAATGATGTCATCGACTAACCAGAACACTCTCAAGAGAAGACAGGGCCTCTTTATTCTCCGTTGTCTGGTGTTTCCTGGAAGGCTCTTCGGGTATTTGTGTTGACCAATCATAAGTCCAGAGTCCCGGTCTGACCTTCAGATCTCTCTGCTGAGAATCCGGGGTGAAGACCCCAATGAGGCGCCCGCTAGTATCAAATATCTCCTCCTGTTTGTTACATCTCTCCATTAGACTTGTGTTCAGAGATATGGGGCGCGTCTTATCATTGTCCGCCTTTGTCTGCGTCGCTGCGTCTTTTCTCAGGAAGCCGAGCTTGGACGTGCCGACGTTTTCAAATCCCTCCCCTATGACGACATCCATGCCCGTGGGGGCTGTTCTGGCATGTGGAGCGAAGGTCTTGCAGTCTGGCGACGGCTTGGGATAGACCCCAGGGAAGACTGTTGGTACGGCGTCGTGTTTCAGTACCAGCCGGCAGCCCACTGTGGTGTAGCAGTCCGGATCGAAATGGGCCGAGCAGATTCGGTATTTACCCGTTTTTGCCGCGTCCAAAATTTGGGCAGCGAACGCGTCTATATCATCAAAGTTCTGAGCGGTCTGCTGAAGCCAAAGCTTTATCCGGCCGAGCTCCCGCGGGAAGACGTGCATGGTGAGCAGGGGGTTGGAGGACTTCATGCTGGTGTGGTGCTTACAGCCCTTCACAATGCAGCTCGGCATGGCGGCGGCCTGGGAGGGAGAACATAAAATACGCCATATGAGGGTTAATGCATCAAGTTTTACTTCATTTTTGTTGTAACTTTTTGCAAATTTACATTTTTTTAATAAATTTAGGCCAAAATGTATTTTGCTACAGTGTATATTATTTAGTCCAGGGTTTGACAAATTTGCTTGGAATCTAGGAGCCAGCTAAAAAAGTTAGGAGCCAGAAAACGCGCCCTCGTCCTGCCAAGCTCGCGCGCAGAAGCGAACACATACGTGAGTAGCACCCGCATATGTAAGCGGTATTCAAACCACACATGTGAGGTATCGCCGCGATCGTTAGAGCAAGAGCAATAATTCTAGCCCTAGACCTCCTCTAACTCAACTTGTAGAACTTTTTAAACAACGCCTATGGAGATTTTAAAGGGTAAAAGTTTGTCGGCATTCCACGAGCGGACACAATTTTGAAGCGTGACATGTTGGGTATCAATTTACTCGGCGTAACATTATCTTTCACAATATAAAGAAATTGGGATAACTTTACTGTGGTCTTATTTTTTTATTAAAAAAGGTGCATTTTTTTCACAAAAAAAGTGCGCTTTTAAGACCGCTGCGTAAATACGGTGTGACAGAAAGTAATTGCAACGACCGCCATTTTATTCTCTAGGGTGTTAGAATAAAAAAATATACATAATGTTTGGGGGTTCTAATTAGAGGGAAGGAGATGGCAGTGAAAACAGAAAAAAAACACACATTAGAACTGCTGTTTTACTTGTAATGCCAACGGCCACCACCAGATGGGGCCAGGTCACAAAAAGAAGCTTGGGCCTTCACAAGGCTGCAAAGCCACGGCCTAAATTACATTGTTTGATTGTGTCCTGAAGAAGCCCTATGGCGAAACGCGTAGATGGACAAGGGCTCACTGTACAAACTGTATCTTTTATATGATTTTTAACTCGAACACAGTTATTATACTATGTACTTTTTTCAATAAATATTATTTGCTGTAGAACTACACATCCCACAAGGCATTGTAACACACTGACATTCACAGACATGACTAGGCATGATGGGAATTGTAGTTCCTGAACAACTGGAGGGCCGTAGTTTGAGGACCCATGGCCTAGATGCATAGAGAGGCCCAAAATCCAAGGAGCACCTTTGAGCTTTCAAGAAGCATATGTTATGCTTTTAATTTCCTGATTATTTATCATATTATTTCTTGAGTCCCTGAAGCGCCAGGACAGGAGGAACACCCAAACACCCTTCTGAAAGGCATAATCAGTCTTTTAAAAAAGTAATTTTTGCCTTAAATTTTAGGAAAATGCAGGAAAGAAAATTAATTTTTTTTTTTACAAGGTTGTCAATATTGTATGCTATTTCTAACACATATCATATGCATACTTAGGCCCCTTTCACACGAGAGGTCTGATCAGGTCGTCTTTCCATTTATCAGGCAGACACGATCGGACCCTCCATTCTCCCCTATGGGCAGTCAGAAGTAGGGGTGCAACGGATCGTCACCGATCCGTGATCCGAACGGGTCACCCCGTTCAGATCGGCACACCCTGCGATCCGCGGAACGCTCCTGAGCCTCGGCCTAGGAAAGTCCCTGGCTTCGGCCTAGCTCTGGAGCGGCGGCCATCTTGATCCACCCAGCTTGCCAGCTTCTGTAGTCAGCGCCATGCCCCGCCCTCCCCCGTAAATCTCCCTCAGACCATTCCCAGTGCAACACTTCCGCCCACACTTCTCTCCTCCCAGAGTGCAGCGCGGCGCCCAGTCTTCGCTCATGCACTAAGCTCTCTGAGACCTTTCCCAGTGCAGCACTTCCGCCCACACTTCTCTCCTCCCAGAGTGCAGCGCGGCGCCCAGTCTTCGCTCATGCACTAAGCTCTCTGAGACCTTTCCCAGTGCAACACTTCCGCCCACACTTCTCTCCTCCCAGAGTGCAGCGCTGCGCCCAGTCTTCGCTCATGCACTAAGCTCTCTGAGACCTTTCCCAGTGCAGCACTTCCGCCCACACTTCTCTCCTCCCAGAGTGCAGCGCGGCGCCCAGTCTTCGCTCATGCACTAAGCTCTCTGAGACCTTTCCCAGTGCAGCACTTCCGCCCACACTTCTCTCCTCCCAGAGTGCAGCGCGGCGCCCAGTCTTCGCTCATGCACTAAGCTCTCTGAGACCTTTCCCAGTGCAGCACTTCCGCCCACACTTCTCTCCTCCCAGAGTGCAGCGCGGCGCCCAGTCTTCGCTCATGCACTAAGCTCTCTGAGACCTTTCCCAGTGCAGCACTTCCGCCCACACTTCTCTCCTCCCAGAGTGCAGCGCGGCACCCAGTCTTCGCTCATGCACTAAGCTCTCTGAGACCTTTCCCAGTGCAGCACTTCCGCCCACACTTCTCTCCTCCCAGAGTGCAGCGCGGCGCCCAGTCTTCGCTCATGCACTAAGCTCTCTGAGACCTTTCCCAGTGCAGCACTTCCGCCCACACTTCTCTCCTCCCAGAGTGCAGCGCGGCGCCCAGTCTTCGCTCATGCACTAAGCTCTCTGAGACCTTTCCCAGTGCAGCACTTCCGCCCACACTTCTCTCCTCCCAGAGTGCAGCGCGGCGCCCAGTCTTCGCTCATGCACTAAGCTCTCTGAGACCTTTCCCAGTGCAGCACTTCCGCCCACACTTCTCTCCTCCCAGAGTGCAGCGCGGCGCCCAGTCTTCGCTCATGCACTAAGCTCTCTGAGACCTTTCCCAGTGCAGCACTTCCGCCCACACTTCTCTCCTCCCAGAGTGCAGCGCGGCGCCCAGTCTTCGCTCATGCACTACGCTCTCTGAGACCTTTCCCAGTGCAGCACTTCCGCCCACACTTCTCTCCTCCCAGAGTGCAGCGCGGCGCCCAGTCTTCGCTCATGCACTAAGCTCTCTGAGACCTTTCCCAGTGCAGCACTTCCGCCCACACTTCTCTCCTCCCAGAGTGCAGCGCGGCGCCCAGTCTTCGCTCATGCACTAAGCTCTCTGAGACCTTTCCCAGTGCAGCACTTCCGCCCACACTTCTCTCCTCCCAGAGTGCAGCGCTGCGCCCAGTCTTCGCTCATGCACTAAGCTCTCTGAGACCTTTCCCAGTGCAGCACTTCCGCCCACACTTCTCTCCTCCCAGAGTGCAGCGCGGCGCCCAGTCTTCGCTCATGCACTAAGCTCTCTGAGACCTTTCCCAGTGCAGCACTTCCGCCCACACTTCTCTCCTCCCAGAGTGCAGCGCGGCGCCCAGTCTTCGCTCATGCACTAAGCTCTCTGAGACCTTTCCCAGTGCAGCACTTCCGCCCACACTTCTCTCCTCCCAGAGTGCAGCGCGGCGCCCAGTCTTCGCTCATGCACTAAGCTCTCTGAGACCTTTCCCAGTGCAGCACTTCCGCCCACACTTCTCTCCTCCCAGAGTGCAGCGCGGCGCCCAGTCTTCGCTCATGCACTAAGCTCTCAGAGACCTTTCCCAGTGCAGCACTTCCGCCTCACTTCTCTCCTCCCAGAGTGCAGCGCGGCGCTCAGTCAGCTTCGAGTAATACAGATGAAGCTGGTTGGTGATAGCAGGCTGATAGGCTGGTTACCATGCAGGTAAATGGCCCCTCTGTCGGTGTATGGACTCTCTCTCTGCCAGGACTGCATGTCCATGTGCTACAAAGCTGAGTTTTTTTCCAGAGACAGCCTTGAGGGCTCCTGTATGGAGCCTGGAGAGTGCTGGACATCTGAAACTCTGTTGGGTGTAAACAAGATTAGTCTTTTTTTTTTATTGCTGATCCGAAAATTGATCCGATCCGTGACTCCTGATCCATGGATCGATCCGATAGTTTTTTGATCCGTTGCACCCCTAGTCAGAAGTAAACAGACTTGTGTCCCATTTACACCCGGCTACCTCCGATCCAATTTAAGCAAACAGAAAGGGATCAATTCCCCACCGTCTGGCCGGCCAGATTTACATCCAACTGCCCTTAGAACTGAGCAGGCTGTGTCTGGTTTACATAAGCGGAGCGGACACAGACCTGTCACCCAGCCTCTCTGCTCAGCTCCCTGCTGAGAAAAACTGAATCTGGCCCGTGTGAAAGAGGCCTTAGAGTTACACCCCAAAAAAAGATACCACATGTGAGACTTTTTCACAGCCTAGTCCAGTGATGGGGAACCTTGGCACCCCAGATGTTTTGAAACTACATTTCCCATGATGCTCCTGCACACTGCAGCATGCAGGAGCATCATGGGAAATGTAGTTCCAAAACAGTTGGGGTGCCAAGGTTCCCCATCACTGGCCTAGTCACATAGAGAGGCCCAAAATCCAGGGAGCACCTTCAGGCATTCTAGGGGCATAAATTGTGCATCTAAATTTCCTGACTACCTGTCACATTTTTGGAGGCCCTGGAGCACCAGGACAGTAGAAGCACCCACAAAATGACCCCATTTTGGAAAGCAAACACTCCAAGGTAGTTTCTAAGAGGCGTGGCAAATCTTTTAAAAACTTAATTTTTTTACCACAAGATTTTGGAAAATGCATTTATTTTTTGCTTTACTCAAAGTCAGTTTAATAAGATATTGCTCACAACATGAACATGCAAATGGTGCGGGGGTGATCAAGGACGCTGCAATTGGTGCGGGGGTGATCGGGGACACAGCGATTGGTGCGGGGTTGATCGGCGAATCTGCGATTGGTGCGGGAGTGATCGGCGAATCTGCGATTGGTGCGGGAGTGATCGGGGACACAGCTATTGGTGCGGGGTTGATCGGCGAATCTGCGATTGGTGTGGGAGTGATCGGCGAATCTGCGATTGGTGTTGATCGGCGAATCTGCAATTGGTGCGGGAGTGATCGGCGAATCTGCGATTGGTGCGGGAGTGATCGGGGACACAGTGATTGGTGCGGGGTTGATCGGCGAATCTGCGATTGGTGCGGGAGTGATCGGCGAATCTGCGATTGGTGCGGGAGTGATCGGGGACACAACGATTGGTGCGGGAGTGATCGGCGAATCTGCGATTGGTGCGGGAGTGATCGGCGAATCTGCGATTGGTGCGGGAGTGATCGGCGAATCTGCGATTGGTGTTGATCGGCGAATCTGCGATTGGTGCGGGAGTGATCGGCGAATCTGCGATTGGTGCGGGAGTGATCGGGGACACAGCGATTGGTGCGGGGGTGATCGGCGAATCTGCGATTGGTGCGGGAGTGATCGGCGAATCTGCGATTGGTGCGGGAGTGATCGGAGACACAGCGATTGGTGCGGGGTTGATCGGCGAATCTGCGATTGGTGCGGGAGTGATCGGCGAATCTGCGATTGGTGCGGGAGTGATCGGGGACACAGCGATTGTTGCGGGAGTGATCGGCGAATCTGCGATTGGTGCGGGAGTGATCGGCGAATCTGCGATTGGTGCGGGAGTGATCGGGGACACAGCGTTTGGTGCGGGGTTGATCGGCGAATCTGCGATTGGTGCGGGAGTGATCGGCGAATCTGCGATTGGTGCGGGAGTGATCGGGGACACAGCGATTGGTGCGGGGTTGATCAAGGACGCTGCGATTGGTGCGGGGGTGATCAGGGACCCTGCGATTGGTGCGGGGGTGATCAAGGACGCTGAGATTGGTGCGGGGGTGATCAAGGACGCTGAGATTGGTGCGGGGGTGATCACGGGCACTGCGATTGGTGCGGGGGTGATCACGGGCACTGCGATTGGTGCGGAAGTGATCACGGGCGCTGCGATTGGTGCAGGGGTGATCAAGGACCCTGCGATTGGTGCGGAGGTGATCAAGGACCCTGCGATTGGTGCGGAGGTGATCAAGGACCCTGCGATTGGTGCGGAGGTGATCAAGGACCCTGCGATTGGTGCGGAGGTGATCAAGGACCCTGCGATTGGTGCGGAGGTGATCAAGGACCCTGCGATTGGTGCGGGGGTGATCAAGGACCCTGCGATTGGTGCGGGGGTGATCAAGGACCCTGCGATTGGTGCGGAGGTGATCAAGGACCCTGCGATTGGTGCGGAGGTGATCAAGGACCCTGCGATTGGTGCGGAGGTGATCAAGGACCCTGCGATTGGTGCGGAGGTGATCAAGGACCCTGCGATTGGTGCGGAGGTGATCAAGGACCCTGCGATTGGTGCAGGGGTGATCAAGCACGCTGAGATTGGTGCGGGGGTGATCAAGGACGCTGAGATTGGTGTGGGGGTGATCACGGGCGCTGAGATTGGTGTGGGGGTGATCACGGGCGCTGCGATTGGTGCGGAGGTGATCAAGGACCCTGCAATTGGTGCGGGGGTGATCAAGGACCCTGCAATTGGTGCGGGGGTGATCAAGGACCCTGCAATTGGTGCGGGGGTGATCAAGGACCCTGCAATTGGTGCGGGGGTGATCAAGGACCCTGCAATTGGTGCGGGGGTGATCAAGGACCCTGCAATTGGTGCGGGGGTGATCAAGGACCCTGCAATTGGTGCGGGGGTGATCAAGGACCCTGCAATTGGTGCGGGGGTGATCAAGGACCCTGCAATTGGTGCGGGGGTGATCAAGGACCCTGCAATTGGTGCGGGGGTGATCAAGGACCCTGATTGGTGCGGGGGTGAAGGACCCTGCAATTGGTGCGGGGGTGATCACGGGGGTGACCCTGCAATTGGTGCGGGGATCACGGGCACTGCGATTGGTGCGGGGGTAATCACGATCAAGGACCGATTGGTGCTGCAATTGGTGCGGGGGTGATCAAGGACCCTGCAATTGGTGCGGGGGTGATCAAGGACCCTGCAATGCGATGGTGCATCAAGGGGTGATCAAGGGCAGATTGGTGCGGGGGTGATCGGGCATGCGATGGTGCGGGGGTGATCACGGGCACGGGCGCTGCGATTGGTGCGGGGGTGATCATTGGTGCGGGGTGATCAAGGACTGCGATTGGTGCGGGGGATCAAGGACCCTGATTGGTGCAGGTGATCGGACCCTGCATTGGTGCGGAGGTGATCGATGCGATGGTGCGGAGGTGATCAAGGACCCTGCATTGGTGCGGGGGTGATCAAGGACCCTGCGATTGGTGCGGGGGTGATCAAGGACCCTGGATTGGTGCGGATCAAGGACCCTGGATTGGTGCACAAGGACCCTGCGATTGGTGCGGAGGGATCAAGGACCCTGCGATTGGTGCACGGACCCTGCATTGGTGCGGAGGTGCGATGCGATGGTGCAGGGGGTGATCACAGACGCTGAGATTGGTGTGGGGGTGATCGGGCGCTGATTGGTGTGGGGGTGATCGGGGGTCATCACGGGTGCGGGGGTGACAAGGACCCTGCAATGTGCGGGGGTGACACCCTGCAATTGGTGCGGGGGTGACAAGGACGCAATTGGTGCGGGGGTGACAGGACCCTGCAATTGGTGCGGGGGTGACAAGGACCCTGAATTGGTGCGGGGGTGATCAAGGACCCTCAGGTGCGGGGGTGATCAAGGACCCTATTGGTGCGGGGGTGATAAGGACCCTGCAATTGGTGCGGGGGTGACAAGGACCCTGCAATGGTGCGGGGGTGATCACGGACCCTGCAATTGTCGGGGGTGACAGTAATCGGGGGTGATCAAGGACCCTGATTGGTGCGGGGGTGACAGCCCTGCAATTGGTGCAGGGGTGATCCAGTTGGTGCGGGGGTGACAGCAATTGGTGCGGGGACGATTGGGGGGGGTGATCACGGGCACTCTGCAATCACGGGCACTGGTGGTGCGGGGGTGATCAAGGATTGGTGCAGGGGGTGATCCGGGCACTGCATTGGTGCAGGGGGTTGGTGCGGGGGTCATCACGATCAAATCACCGCCACAGACAATGAAATTCCTATCTTATTACTGTGATTGGTCAATTGGTGCGGGGCAATTGTGATTGGGGAGTCAAGGTGCGGGGGTGACCCTGCAATTGGTGCGGGGGTGATCAAGGACCCTGCAATTGGTGCGGGGGTGATCAAGGACCCTGCAATTGGTGCGGGGGTGATCAAGGACCCTGCAATTGGTGCTGGGGTGATCAAGGGCACTGCGATTGGTGCGGGGGTGATCACGGGCACTGCGATTGGTGCGGGGGTGATCACGGGCACTGCGATTGGTGCGGGGGTGATCACGGGCACTGCGATTGGTGCGGGGGTAATCACGGGCACTGCGATTGGTGCGGGGGTGATCACGGGCACTGCGATTGGTGCAGGGGGTGATCACGGGCACTGCGATTGGTGCAGGGGGTGATCACAGACGCTGCGATTGGTGCGGGGGTCATCACGGACATTGTACACAATCACCGCCACAGCAATACAATGAAATTCAGCCATATCTTATTACTGTGATTGGTCACAGTAATCGCATGATACAGCGGCCCAGTACAGCAATTGGTGCGGGGACGATTGGGGAGTCTGCGAATGGTGTGGGGGTGATCACGGACACTATGATTGGTGCGGGGGTGATCAGGTACGCTGTCATTGGTGCGGGGGCGATCGCGGACGCTGCCATTGGTGCGGGGGGTGATCAGGGACATTGTACACGATCACCGCCACAGCAATACAATGAAATGCAGCCATATCTTACTACTGTGATTAGTCACGGTGATCACATGATACAGCGGCCCCGTACCCTAATCTGTGATTGGCTCTGTTGATGCGAGGCGCACTAGCGGGAGGATAAACACGTAAATCCTCTCAGAACGGGCGCTGATTAACCCGTCATACATGTGTAGATCCTTTGGCAGGTTTTTCTGTCGGGCTTCAGGAGGTCCACAGATAGAATCACTGATAGGAAGACATTGTACAATTTTATCTGCAGTCTGTTTCTATCTACAGACCCCCCCTGGGCACGTTCTTTCTTTTAGTAAAGGGGAACCGACACTTTAGGATTGGACCTCAGTTATCCTGGCTGTCCAGTACTACAAAACCCAGCATGCCCTGCGCCCATAGAGCATGCTGGGAGTTCTAGTTCTTCCCATCCCCTCCCATTGTCCCTCCTTCATTCCTCTCCTACATCCATAACATTCTAATGCTGAACACCACAAGGAGTCTCACTCCTCTCGCCCCCAACATACTGAACCACGGGGACCCCCCCTGACAGCCAGCACATGACTGGTGACAACAATGAGCACAGACCTGCAGCAGCCAGGACAGGACCGGAAGTACCTTACAGCACAGGAAGTCAGGGCTGGCCGCACAGCATGCTGGGAGATGGAGCCAGGCAGCCCAGACCCCACTATAAAATGGGAATGACGTCCGATAATCCCAGAGTGATAGAGAAAGAAGTAAGTCCGAGTGTCTCCAACACTGAAGAGATTTTGGTCTCCAAGAAAATGGCCGAACAATGCGGGCACTTGAGGACACCAGAGGGCGCTGTGGTAGATGATACCGGTAGTAAGCACTAAGGACAGCAGGTGGCGCTGTTGTATCATGTCATTGTAGTTACACGGCGGAAAGCAGCAGGTGGCGCTGTTGTGCAATGTCACTGTAGTTACACCGAATAAAACAGCAGGTGGCGCTGTTATATCATGTCATTGTAGTTACACAGCGGAAAAAAGCAGCAGGTAGCGCTGTTGTGCAATGTCACTGTAGTTACACCGCATATAGCAGCAGGTGGCGCTGTTGTGCAACATAATTGTAGTTACAAGTAGAAAAGCCGCAGGTAGCGCTGTTGTATTATGCCATTGCAATTGTAAAGCAGCATATAAAATATACAGTATATAGAGCTGCTTTTTTAATCTGTACTTCCAACAAAAGGACACCAGATGTCGCTGTTGCAGTATTTTTTTAAGATAGTCTATTGCAGCCACTACTAAATAGAGATACGCTATGAGGGTGTTGCCATATTAAAACAAAAAAATAAAATTAATATTTAAAAAAAAAAAAAGGATTAATTTATTCATTTAATATGTTGAATTGATGAATTTGGATATAAAATCTCTTTCCCTAGACAGAAGAAATTGATTGGAGTGAGGAAGGATGGGAGGAATATGACATGTAAAGGGGAGGATGCCGGTTATGAACACATTTTTCGCGATTACCGTATTTATCGGTGTATACCGCACACTTTTTTCCCCTTAAAATAAGGGGAAAATCGGGGGTGCACGATAGACGCCGATACCCGCTTCCACGCTCAGTTTGACCGCCTCCGCCAAAATATACCGAGCGCAGTACACTCGGGTACATTCGGCCAGGCTCGGCTTCGCTCGTGCTAACGCATAAACGTCACAGAGCGTGAGCACGAGCGAAGCCGAGCCTGGCCGAATGTACTGTGCTCGGTATATGTTGGCGGAGGCGTTCAAACTGAGCGCGGGAAGCGGGATTCGACAGGAGACAGCGCTGGAGAAGCCGGGAGGACACCGCTGAAGCCGAAGACAGACGCCGGACCGGACGATGGACGCCGCGCAAGACACCAAAACTATTGGTGTCCAAAAGTATTAAAAGTACATATTTTTTTTTTTACAGGTCCACATTAGGGGTGCGCGCTATACGCCGGAGCACGCAATACCCCGATAAATACGGTATATATTTGCGGCAGATTTGCGGACCCGGCTCAGAATGTTCTAGCTCAGCGTTTCTCACCATTTTTCCACCGGGGTGCCTTTAAAGTGGAGTTCCCCCCGTTTTTTTAAATTTCTTTTTTTATCACCAAAAATCGTAAAATAATAAAAAATAAAATAAAAAAAAGATTTTTTTATACTCACCTGGAAGGGCGGTTGCTATGCGGAAGTAGCTCTTCTGCCTCCTCTTCCACCGCGGTGGATCTTCTACCTCGTCCTACGTCGCAGTGTCTTCTTGTGAATGAGCCACGCTGCCTTCTGGGAACTGTGTGTATCCCTGGAGGCAGCCGCCATTCACAAAGTGCAGCGCGAGTCGTGCATGCGCAGTAGGAAACGGGCAGTGAAGCTGTAAGTCTTCACTGCCCGTTTCCCTTAGTAAGGATGAAGGCGCCAGGACCGAGCGATCGCCGCTGGAGGACCGTCGTCGCGGGCACCTAGGACAGGTAAGTGTCCTTATTAAAAGTCAGCAGCTACAGTGTTAGTAGCTTGCTGACTTTAAAAAAAAAAAAAAAAAAAAATCGCAGGTGGAATCCCACTTTAAGGAGATATTTCCAAGAAAGATGGCACCGGTCTATGGCGCATGCGCGGTAGACAACGGCGCACAGTCGCACTAAGTGTGCCGCTACTAACTGCATCGCGCCTTTAGTGGCGGCTCCCGTGCGCATGTGCGGGAGTGACGTCATCGCTGCCTGGGCCAGTCACAGTGCCGGAGCAGCGA
Organism: Rana kukunoris; assembly: GCA_029574335.1. Lineage (NCBI taxonomy): Eukaryota > Metazoa > Chordata > Amphibia > Anura > Ranidae > Rana > Rana kukunoris. The sequence continues at coordinate 147,695,560 of CM056060.1, forward strand.
AACCCGGAAGTCACTGGGGGTATCATGGCGGAGACAGAGGAGATGTCCGAGGACCGCTGCGGGGGCTTCATTCTCAGGTAAGTAATTTAAAATGAGCTAGTATGCTGTGCATACTAGCTCATTATGCCTTTGTCTTGTAGGGTTTTTTTTTTTTAAGAGAAGGTTTACTTCCTCTTTAAGATCCCTTTCACACTGGGGCGTTTTTCAAGCGCTTTGGTTTAAAAAAAAAAGCCTGTAAAGCACCTGAAAGAAGCCTCATCTGCAATCCCAAGGTGAAAGCCTTTCATAGCCCCTTTCACACTGCCAGTGCACGGAAACCGCTGGTAAAGCTCCGCTGAGACCCCTTTCACACTGGGGCATTTTTCAGGCGCTTCAAAGTTAAAAAAACACTCAGGCTTTCACATTGGGATTGCAGATGCAGCTTCTTTCAGGTGCTTTTTTCAACGCTAAAGTGACTGAAAAATGTGTGTGAAAGGGGTCTTAAAGCGGAGCTCCATCTTAAAGTGGAACTTGCGCTGATCGGAACCCTCCCCCCCCCCTCCAGTGTCACATTTGACACCTTTCAGGGGGGAGGGGGGTGCAGATACCTGTCTAAAGACAGGTATTTGCACCCACTTCCGGCCCAGCATTCTCGGGCAGAATACGGGCATGTCATCACCTCCCGTCGCCCCCCCCCCCATTGTGTGCTGGGAACACTCGGCTCCCACCACACAGCTTGAGCCAATCGGCCGGCGCAGCGCGACTCGCGCATGCTCCGTAGGGAACCGGGCAGTGAAGCCGGAGCGCCGGAGCCGGAGCGCCTGGTTCTCTCACCGTGGATGGAGGGGGGAGCAGCAAGGTGACGAGCGATCGCTCATCCTCTGCTGCGGACGCCGCTGGACTCCAGGACAGGTAAGTGTCCTAATATTAAAAGTCAGCAGCTGCAGTATTTGTTGCTGCTGGCTTTTAATATTTTTTTTTGGCCGGACATCCGCTTTAAGAAGAGGCTCCGAGAGATGGCAGCACATACTCGTGGCATCCTGCGGTCTTCACCACTAAGGCCACATGAGCAAAGCCACCTGACTTCGTGTTCTTTAACCACTTAAGCCCCTGACCAAAATGCAGGTAAAGGACCTTGCCCCTTTTTGCGATTCGGCACTGCATCGTTTTAACTGACAATTGTGCGGTCGTGCGACGTGGCTCCCAAACAAAATTGGCGTCCTTTTTTCCCCACAAATAGAGCTTTCTTTTGGTGGTATTTGATCACCTCGGCGGTGTAAATTTTTTTGCGCTATAAACAAAAATAGAGCCACAATTTTAAAAAAAATGCAATATTTTTTACTTTTTGCTATAATAAATATCCCCCAAAAATATATAAAAAAACATTTTTTTCCTCAGTTTAGGCCGATACGTATTCTTCTACGTATTTTTGGTAAAAAAAAAAATCGCAATAAGCGTTTATCGGTTGGTTTTTGCAAAATTTATAGCGTTTACAAAATAAGGGATAGTTTTATTGCATTTTTATTAATCATTTTTTTTTCTACTAATAGCGGCGATCAGCGATTTTTTTTCGTGACTGCGACATTATGGCGGACCCTTCGGACAATTTTGACACATTTTTGGGACAATTGTCATTTTCACAGCAAAAAATGCATTTAAATTGCATTGTTTACTGTGGAAATGAGTTGCAGTTTGGGAGTTAACCACAAGGGGGCGCTGTGACTTTCAGTGTTCCCTGTGTGTGTGTTTACAACTGTAGGGGGGTGTGGCTGTAGGTGTGACGTCATCGATCGCGTCCCCCTATTACAGGGATGACGCGATCGATGCTACGGCCACAGAGAAGCACGGGGAAGCCGTGTTTACACACGGCTCTCCCCGTTCTTCAGCTCCAGGGACGGATCGCCGCACTGCAGCGGCGATCGGGTCCGCGAATCCCGCGGTCCCGGAGCTTCGGACCGGGTCACGGGGGCGCGCCGTGGGCGCGCGCCCGTGACCCACGGCTGGGTACTAAAATCAACGTGTATATATAGGTTGATGTGCCCAGCCGTGCCATTCTGCCAACGTAAATGTGCAGTAGGCGGTCCTTAAGTGGTTAAGTAGAAATACATTTTGAATATTTGTGTTCTGACATAATTAGCTTAACTAACAGTTTGCATAGAAACACACCCTGCAAGTCATTATGGTTAAGCCGATTCACAGAGCAGCCTGTTGTGTTAGCAAAATTATTAGCTAGTCAGCAGTTTGAATCATGATAAGAAAAGTACTGAGTTTGTATAACTGTTAGAAACATATGCATTAAAACACAGCCCCTCCTTTCTTTCTTTTGCATATAAGCAGTGCCGATCCTGACCTCCCTGGGGCCCTAAGCAAAATGACATGTCACATTAACCACTTAAGCACCTCCGCACGCACATTTACGGCCACAGAATGGCACGGCTGGGCACAAGGGCGTAAATTTACGTCCTCGCCCAGTAGCGGGTCGGGGGTCCGATCGGGACCCCCTCCGCGGCGTGCGGCGGTCCCCGTGTCTCCGGGAGAGATCCGGGATGAGCGGGCGGATGTCCGTGTTTGCCCGCCCCCCCGCGATCGCTCCCAGCCAATCGCTGCGCTCCCCCTTCGTGTCACTTCCTCCTCCTGTGTAAACACAGGAAGGGGGAAGTGATGTAATCTCTCATCACAGCGGTATTTCCAACCGCTGCGATGAGAGGAACACCTAACAGTAAGTGTGCACCAACATTACACTGACACACACTCACATAGGCATACTTAACCCCTTGCGATCTGCCCCCCCACCCCCCCTGTCACAGTGTCACTGAATGCAGTGATCTAATCACTGCATTTAGTGTCAGTGTGACAGGCAGTGTAAAAGTCAGTTAGTGTTAGGTTCAGGATAGCCCCCCCACCCCCCCTAATAACGTTTTAACCCCCTGATCACCGCCCTAGTTAACCCTTTCACTCCCTATTGCCACCGTCACTAAGCGATCATTTTTCTGATCGCTGTATTAGTGTCGCTGTTCCCGCTAGGTAGCTATTTTTTTTTATTGCGATTTTTTTTTTTACTAAAGACATGTGGCTAAATACATTTTGGCCTAAATGTTTTACTAAAATTTAGTTTATTTGATTTTTTTTTTTACAAAAAGTAAAAAATTTAGTTTTTTTTTCAAAAATGTTGCTCTATTTTTGTATATAGCGCAAAAAATAAAAATCGCAGAGGTGATCAAATACCACCAAAAGAAAGCTCTATTTGTGGGAAGAAAAGGACGCAAATTTTGTTTGGGAGCCACGTCGCACGACCGCGCAATTGTCTGTTAAAGCGACGCAGTGCCGAATCGCAAAAACACCTTGGGTCATTTACCAGCGTATTGGTCCGGGTCTTAAGTGGTTAAAGATGAGAAGCGGGGGGGGGGGGAGGGGGTGTTCTGCTGTCAGCACTGGCATCTTGCATTAAAGTGAGAAGCGGGGGGTTGCTGACTTCTTGCCTCTTTTCCCATGCAGCCAGCAAGTTGAGAAGCGGGGTGGGGGGCCGAAAATGACTTCTAACCAGACGGGCCTCTAGTAATTTGCGGGGCCCTAAGCGGCTTGCATAGTGAGCCTATAGGGCGGATCGGCCCTGCATATAAGCCACGGTAGTATTCATTAAAGATCACACTCAAATCTGTTCCCCGGTGTCTTATTCTCTCACAGAATTCGGGGGTCACTGAAGCTCTTCCTGCATTACCTGAAGTACACCAGGGGTGGCGTATTACCTCTATCAGTAAGTGCCGCCAATTTTGCATGGGTGCCCCCCCCCCCCGGAAAACCTGAAGACACACAGATGGCCCAAGATGTAGAAAAACATTTTATTTCAATACAAAAACGAACAAGTCTTCAAAAAGAAAGATGTTAGAAAAATACGAGTAGAAAATAGATTAAGGTATCCGCTACCGACAAGCCGTCTTCCTCACATAAAGATGAAATCCCGGAGCCGGAATCTGCAACAGACACGGCAGAACAAAGGAAACGTTTTATCTCAGAGGAACGTTCCGCCGAATAGTGACATCCATTATAGGTGGATCTGCTGCACATCTTCCGGTGATAGGAGGGCAGCCACACGGCCTCTCTCAGGGTGAAGCAGGTCAAGATCTGCAATAAAGGCCGATCTGGTCTTTGGACTGTATAGTAAAAAAAAAACATTCCGGGAGCACCTCATGTCAGCCCATTTACTGGTCAGATCTGCCTCCCGACCTGTACTAGACCACCCCTTACTGGTAAATAAAATGGAGGTCACCCCCCACCCCCCTGATCTTTATCCTCACTGCGGGACGCTCCTTCTACAGCTTTCCCTACTTGCCTGCCAGACTCAACCTCTCCTGGTGGAAGGCCTCCTGTGTTAGATGGTGGGTTCCCTCCGGGGTGGGGATGTGTCTCTATACCGGATATATCATTTTGCTGGCTAGGCTAATGGGCTCATAGCTATTTGATCTTCACTATATTACCAAAAGTATTGGGACGCCGGCCTTTACACACACATGAACTTTAATGGCCTCCTAGTCTTAGTCCGTAGGGTTCAATATTGAGTTGGCTCCGCCCTTTGCAGCTATAACAGCTTCACCTCTTCTGGGAAGGCCGTCCACAAGGTTTAGGAGTGTGTCTATGGGAAAGTTTGACCATTCTTCCAGAAGCGCATTTGTGAGGTCAGGACTAATGTGAACGAGAAGGCCTGGCTCACATCATCCCTAAGGCCACGTACACACGATCGGATATGTCCGCTGAAACCCGTCTGCCGGGCCGTTTCAGCAGACAGATTCGATCGTGTGTACGGGCGAGCCGACGGATTTGTCCACCCGACAGATTTCAAAGCATGCTTTGAAATCTGTCGGCTGGGAACCCGTCCGCCCGACATGTCTGCTGGTTAGTATGCTAACCAGCAGACATGTCTTCTCGCACATGCGCCGAATGGTTTCGACGCATGCGCGGAAGTGTTTTACTTCCTGGTGCGGTGACGTGGCGGCGTCAACGTCACCAACACGTCAGCGCGCCGTCTGCTGGCGGGGATTTTGGTTTGCTCGTGTGTACACGCGAGCAAACCAAAATCCCAGCAGACAGATTTGTTCAAATCTGTCGGACAGACAGATTTGAACAAATCTGTCTGCTCGTGTGTACGAGGCCTAAGATGTTCTATCACAGGGATCCTCAGACTACGGCCCTCCAGCTGTTGCTGAACTACACGTCCCACAGACATGACTAGGCATAATGGGAATTGTAGTTCCTGAACAACTGGAGGGCCGTAGTTTGAAGACCCACGTTCTATCAGGTTGAGGTCAGGACTCTGTGCAGGCCAGTCAAGTTCCTCCACCCCAAACTCGCTCATCCATGTCTTTATGGACCTTGATTTGTGCACTGGTGTGCAGTCATGTTGGAACAGGAAGGGGCCCTCCCCAAATTCTCTCTACAAAGTTGGGAGCATGAAATCGTCCAAAATGTCTTGGTATGCCGACACCTTAAGAGTTCCCTTCACTGGAATTAAGTGCCGCTAATGTGCCCCATCAGATGCTGCCAGTGTGCCCATCAATTGCCGCTACTGTGCCCCATCAGATGCTGCCAGTGTGCCCATCAATTGCCGCTACTGTGCCCCATCAGATGCTGCAAGTGTGCCCATCAATTGCCGCTACTGTGCCCCATCAGATGCTGCCAGTGTGCCCATCAATTGCCGCTAGTGTGCCCATCAATTGCTGCTACTGTGCCCCATCAGATGCTGCCAGTGTGCCTCATCAGATGCTGCCAGTGTGCCCCATCAGATGCTGCCTGGCACTTGCCTATCTCGCAGCGGGTCAGCGGCGGTCTCCTGCACGTCCTCCATGTCTTCTTCCGTCCTCTCTTAGGCATCCAATCACATCGCCTGACGTTTCAGCCAATCAGGTGACCGGTAACAGACAGATTCAGTGTTAGCAAAGCGAATTCCTTCGCTTTGCTAACACACAGCTGAGTGAACAGCGAACGCCCAGCATGGCACCCGCTGTTCACATTTTTCTCATCCTCACCGGCCCCACTCGGCTGCAGGGACCCGTAGCGCCCGCGTGGGTCGCTATGGCGGTAGTTCCAACACTGGGTGGGTGGGATTATCTCCAGGGCCCTCTTAATAGCATCATGGGCCCCTGGGCAAAGTAATGCTCTGGGGCCCCTACAATGGAGACAGTGCAGGTAAACAGAAAGCAAGTAGGTAAGAGGTAGGGGATATCTCGGGTGTAGAGGGGTCAGAGTGCTGGGGGGATAACTGGGATGTAGAGGGGCAGCCCGAGCTGCCCCAATTTCAGGGTAGCCCAGGCTCAAGGACCAGCTGCTTTGGGGAAAGGGCAGGGGCCCCCATGCAGCTGGGGCCCCTGGAAAGTGCCCAGGTGTGCCCTCTCATTAAGACAGCCCTGATTACCTCCCTTTTATGTACTAGTAGGTAGTCGTCCAGTAGGAGTCAGGTGGCAGATCTGATCCATCAGTGGGCTGAAACGCAAAGCTGCCATGAAAGGAAAAGGATGGTAAGTAACTAAACAATTTTCCATAATCTCAAAACTGGAGTTGAACTTTAAAGCTTTAAGTGCCTAATAGTCCTCCACTGCGGAGGATCCAACGTTCCTGTGTGGTCGGTCCCACGTGTTCTCCACCAACAAACCCTAAAAAACTTCTATGGTTTGACACAATTGTTGACGAGGTGTTTGTTGAAGCCGCGCTGGGTGTAGCACTTGTTGCAGTCCGGGCAGTAGCGCATCTTCTCATGCTTCGCCAGTTCTGACCGCGTATCGAGCATTTTGCCGCACTTCTGGCACTGGTGCGGTGTAACTCCAACGTGCCTCCGCTGGTGAATCACCAGGCTGCACCTATGCTTGAACTCCTTGCCACACTCATCGCAGGCGAAAAGCTTCTCGCCAGAATGAGCGCGCATGTGGACGAAGTACTGCGACTGGTAGTTGTACTGAATCCCGCAAATGTCGCAGCAGTAGCGCAGTTTGCCGTGGCTCTTCGACTGGTGCGCCTGGAGCCCAGCGGCCGAGTCGAAGACTCTCCCACACTCTTCACAGTCGAAGTCTTCCTCGGGTTCTTCCTCGATGTGAGTCGCCTGGTGGGTCTCCAGGTCACCCAGGCTGGGGAAGCAATCGTCGCAGCTGTCACACCAGTGCATTTCCTGCGATTCCACCTCCTTCTGTTGCTTCCTCCTCTTCTTGTTCTTGTTCTTATTCTCTATAGACTCCATCTCTTCGTTTGGGACGACAAACATGAGGCTCGGCATCTCTCCGGTATTCCAGGAAAGGTACGGCTTTTGGAAGTTTTTCACCGGCTTTCTCTTGCGCGCTCTTCTGGACTTTGAGGGTACAGAGCCGTCGTCGTCAGTCGTACCAGAGTTCTGCGATCCGTCTGCTTCCTCCACACCTAAGGCGAGGAAACTGAAGCGTCAGGAAAATGTAGAAGGGGGTACAAGATGTAACATTGAAAGGCACCTACCACCAAAGTGCCTGGAAAAAGTATTCACACCCCTTGAAATTTTACACATTTTGTCATGTTACAAACAAAACACGTAAATGTATTTTATTGGGATTAGGGTTGTCCCGATACCACTTTTTGAGACCGATTACAAGTGCCCATACTTTTTCTCAAGTACTCGCCGATACCGAATACCGATACTTTTTTTTAATGTCATATGACAGTGGTGTTTTTTTTTTATATTTTATTTTTTTACAGTGATTTCTATTTTATTTTTTAGAGGGGGGAGGTGGATTGTCAGTGTTTTTTTTATTTTTTATTACTACTTACATTTTATTTTTTTAATTATTTATTGCAATTTTTTTTTTCTTTTTAATCAGCCCTGTGATATATCAGGGGTCTTTGAGACAGGGAAAGGTACTAGGGAAACAGATTCCCCTGTCCCTTTCTCTGCAGCCTCAGCTGCACTGAAAATGAATGGAGAGGAGACAGCGGCTTCTCTTCATTCATAAACTGAAACGTTGTAATCACCAGTTTACGATGTTTCAGTTCTGTGAATAGACAGAGTCAGTGATCACCGACTCTGTCCATTCAGAACAGTAAGGAGCCGGGTTTACCAGCTCCTACCGCCGCTCTTCATCCTGACAGTTCCAGGGGGACACGGGGGAGAGAAGGAAACAGTGGGGGGGGACACGGAGGGAGAGAGACTGCAGCAAACCAGAGGGGAGGTGGAGGAGGACACGGGACAGTCAGCGGTGATCGCGTGTGGGGAAGTTACAAGCACCGATCACCGCTGATTTTAAAGCAGCTGAAAGCTGGGGGAGGGGGGTGAAAAGAGAAGCTGAGAAATTACAGGCATACCCCACTTTTAAGTACACAATGGGACCAGAGCATGTATGTAAAACGAAAATGTACTTAAAGTGAAACAATACCTTTTTTTAACTTCTAGGGTGTAGTGGGGGGTCAGGGGCTGTAGTTAAGGTCTCAGGGGCTGTAGTGGGGGTGTCAGGGGCACACTGGAACAGGGTGGGCCATACTCTCTGAGCTTCAGCTTCTTCTACTGCGGCTGCAAAATGTCTGTACAGTACTTGTAAGACACTTTACATACACTCGCGGGTATGTCCTTACTCGCAAGTGTATGTAAAGTGAGTGTACTTAAAGCGGGGTATGCCTGTACTTCTAAATCTATACAGCAGTGATCGGTGCCTGTAACTTCCCCACGCACTGATCACCGCTGACTGTAAAAAGTATCGGGTGAAGCATCGGGAGCATTTGCCCGAGTACAAGTACTCGGGCAAATGCTCGGTCCCGATACCGATACTAGTATCGGGACAACCCTAATTGGGATTTTATGTGATGGACCAACACAAAGTGACACATAGTTGTGAAGTGGAAGAAAAATGATAAATGGTTTTCATTTTTTTTTTTACAAATAAATATGTGAAAAGTGTGGGGGGTACATTTGTATGGCGCCCCCCGGAGTCAATACTTTGTAGAACCTCCTTTCTCTGCAATTAAAGCCAAAAGTCTTTTTGGGGGTGTCTCTACCAGCTTTGCACATCTAGAGAGGGACATTTCTGCCCATTCTTCTTCTTTGTAAAATAAGCTCTGTCTGATCGGATGGAGAGCGTCTGTGATCAGCAATTTTCAAGTCTTGCCACAGATTCTCAATGGGATTTAGGTCTGGACTGTGACTGGGCCATTCTAACACATGAATATGCTTTGATCTAAACCATTCCATTGTAGCTCTGGCTGTACTTTAGGGTCGTTGTCCTGCTTGAAGGTGAACCTCTGCCCCAGTCTCAAGTCTTTTGTAGACAGGTTTTCTTCTAAGATTGTCCTGTATTTGTCTCCATCCATCTTCCCATCAACGCTGACCAGCTTCCCTGTCCCCGCTGAAGAAAAGCATCTCCACCACATGATGCTGCCACCGCCATGTTTCACAGTGGGGATGGTGTGTTCAGGGTGATGTGCAGTGTTCATTTTCCCCACACATAGTGATTTGCTTTTTAGGCCAAAAAGTTACATTTTAATCTCATGTGACCAGAGCACCTTCTTCCACATGTTGGCTGTGTCCCCTCCCCCACATGGATTCTCACAAACTGCAAACAGGACTTCTTATGTCTTTCTTTCCCCAATGTCTTTCTTCTTGTCACTCTTCAATAAAGGGCAGATTTGTGGAGAGCACCACTAATAGTTGTCCTGTGGACAGATTCTCTCCCCTGAGCTGTGGATCTCTGCAGCTCCTCCAGAGTAAGGATGAGCTCTGGCGTGTTCGCATGGTACACGTGCAGAGCCCGCCAGGAAGTGTGCACGGCGCTGCGCTAATCACAGCCAGGGAGACATTTCCCGATCTCTGCAGCCAAGCATCGGGAAATGTCTCCCTGGCTGTGATTAGCGCAGCGCCGTGCACACTTCCTGGCGGGCTCTGCGCGTTGTCCATGCGAACACGCCAGAGCTCATCCTTACTCCAGAGTTACCATGGGCCTCTTGGCTGCTTCTCTGATGAATGCTCTCCTTGCCCGACCCGGTGAGTTTAGGTGGACGGCCATGTCTTGGTAGGTTTGCGGTTGTGCCATACTCTTTCCATTTTCCAATGATGGATTGAACAGAAGCTCCGTGAGATGATCAAAGCTTGTGAGATTTTATTTTATAACCTAACCCTGCTTTATACTTCTCCACAACTTTATCCCTGACCTGTCTGGTGTGTCCCTTGGCCTTCATGATGCTGTTTGTTCACCAAGGTTCTCCAACAAACCCCTGAGGGCTTCACAGAACAGCTGTATTTATATTGAGATTAAATGGCACACAGGTGGACTCTATTTACTAATTAGGTGACTTCTGAAGGCAATTGGTTCCACTAGATTTTAGTTGGGGGTATCGGAGTAAAGGGGGCTGAATACAAATGCCCCCCCCCCCCCCCACACACACACACACACACTTTTCACAGATTTATTTGTAAAACACGTTGAAAACCATTTATCATTTTCCTTCCACTTCACAATTATGTGACACTTTGTGTTGGTTTATCACATAAAATCCCAAAAAAATACATTTACCCTTTTGGTTGTAACATGAGAAAATGTGGAACATTTCAATGGGGTATGAATACTTTTTCAAGGCACTGTAACTGCTTTAATTTACAAGGACACAACAGTGAGGGTTGGATACATAATAAACTGCTGCTCAGTTATCAGCCAAAACAGATTTATACATTACTTACCTTCCCAAGGAGATCTGCCATCCTCCTCCTCCGGAACAACTAAAAAAAAAAAAAAGTAGAAACAGTGATTTGGATATTTTTCACCAACACAACAAAATCACTGAATGGTTACTTCTACCTCTTTGTGGACCTTTTTATATGAAATATTTCCCCCAGTAATTTGTGTCTCTGCCCCTCCCACAATGGTGAGATTTCCTGCAGTAATTTGTGTCTCTGCCCCTCCCAAAATGGGGAGATTTCCCCCCAGTAGTTTGTGTCTCTGCCCCTCCCACAATGGGGAGAGTTCCCCCCAGTAGTTTGTGTCTCTGCCCCTCCCACAATGGTGAGATTCCCCCCCCCAGTAATTTGTGTCTCTGCCCCTCCCACAATGGTGAGATTTCCCTCAGTAGTTTGTGTCTTTGCCCCTCCCACAATGGGGAGATTTCCTGCAGTAGTTTGTGTCCATGCTCCTCCCACAATGGAGAGATTTCCCGCAGTAGTTTGTGTCTCTGCCCCTCCCACAGTGGTGAGATTTCCTGCAGTAGTTTGTGTCTCTGCCCCTCCCACAATGATCAGATTTCCTGCAGTAGTTTGTGTCTCTGCCCCTCCCACAATGATCAGATTTCCTGCAGTAGTTTGTGTCCCTGCCCCTCCCACAATGATGAGATTTCCCGCAGTAGTTTGTGTCTCTGCCCCTCCCACAATGGTGGCACAACAAAATCACTAAATGGTTACTTCTACCTCTTTGTGGACCTTTTGATATGTAATATTTCCCTCCAGTAGTTTGTGTCTCTGCCCCTCCCACAATGATGAGATTTCCTGCAGTAGTTTGTGTGTCTGCCCCTCCCACAATGGTGAGATTTCCTGCGAGATTTCCTGCAGTAGTTTGTGTCTCTGCCCCTCCCACAATGATCAGATTTCCTGCAGTAGTTTGTGTCTCTGCCCCTCCCACAATGGTGAGATTTCCTGCAGTAGTTTGTGTCTCTGCCCCTCCCACAATGATCAGATTTCCTGCAGTAGTTTGTGTCTCTGCCCCTCCCACAATGGTGAGATTTCCTGCAGTAGTTTGTGTCTCTGCCCCTCCTACAATGGGTAGATTTCCTGCAGTAGTTTGTGTCTCTGCCCCTCCCACAATGGGGAGATTTCCTGCAGTGGTTTGTGTCTCTGCCCCTCCCACAATGGGGAGATTTCCTGCAGTGGTTTGTGTCTCTGCCCCTCCCACAATGGAGAGATTTACCGCAGTAGTTTGTGTCTCTGCCCCTCCCACAATAGGGAGATTTCCTGCAGTAGTTTGTGTCTCTGCCCCTCCCACAATGGAGAGATTTACCGCAGTAGTTTGTGTCTCTGCCCCTCCCACAATAGGGAGATTTCCTGCAGTAGTTTGTGTCTCTGCCCCTCCCACAATGGAGAGATTTACCGCAGTAGTTTGTGTCTCTGCCCCTCCCACAATAGGGAGATTTCCTGCAGTAGTTTGTGTCTCTGCCCCTCCCACAATGGTGAGATTTCCTCCAGTAGTTTGTGTCTCTGCCCCTCCCACAATGGTGAGATTTCCTGCAGTAGTTTGTGTCTCGGCCCCTCCCACAATGGTGAGATTTCCTGCAGTAGTTTGTGTCTCTGCCCCTCCCACAATGGTGAGATTTCCTCCAGTAGTTTGTGTCTCTGCCCCTCCCACAATGGTGAGATTTCCTGCAGTAGTTTGTGTCTCTGCCCCTCCCACAATGGGGAGATTTCCCTGCAGTAGTTTGTGTCTCTGCCCCCCCACAATGGTGAGATTTCCTGCAGTAGTTTGTGTCTCGGCCCCTCCCACAATGGTGAGATTTCCTGCAGTAGTTTGTGTCTCTGCCCCTCCCACAATGGTGAGATTTCCTCCAGTAGTTTGTGTCTCTGCCCCTCCCACAATGGTGAGATAACAGTCACCTACCTAATTTCCTTGGCTTACTCTTCCTGCGGTTACTTCTCCTGCCGTAGGCGGAGGGCACAAGAATGCCGAATCCCGGGGGAAGGAATGACACGGTGCCGCTTTCATATTGTGCTGGAACTGCCAAGAGACAAAAAAGGGGAGGGGTCAACGGGAGGACAACCAAACTACAGACTCTGTGTGCGCTCTGTGTGTAGTTCCTGCCTCACTTGTGACATATGAAAAGGATTCATCTCTATAAAAGCAGTCAGTGTCCGCACTGTTCGAGGTGCTGAGGATCCCATCCACGGGTTTTCCAGGATCCGCCTCCTCCGATGTCTGTTGGGTCTGCTCTCCGTCTTGCTGTGAGGACACTGTGGGCAAAAGACAAGAGGCAGGAAATTCTCAATATGGGGCTGATGTTTACTATTAGCCCTGGCTCACACTGGTGCGACTTTGAAGTCACAGCGCCATTATGCGGAACATTGTGCAGGTTAAGGACCTTGCCCCTTTTTGCGATTCGGCACTGCGTCGCTTTAACAGACAATTGCGCGGTCGTGGCGTGGCGACGTGGCTCCCAAACAAAATTGGCGTCCTTATTTCCCCACAAATAGAGCTTTCTTTTGGTGGTATTTGATCACCTCTGCAGTTTTTATTTTTTGCGCTATAAACAAAAATACAGCGACAATTTTGAAAAAAAAAATGTTTTCCTTTTTTTCTATAATATCCCCGAAAAGATATGAAAAAAAATTATTTTTTCCTCAGTTTAGGCCGATACGTATTCTTCTACCTATCTTTGTAAAAAAAAAAATCGTAATAAGCGTTTATCGAATTGGTTTGCGCAAAATTTATAGCGTTTACAAAATAGAGGATAGTTTTATGGCATTTTTATCAATATTTTTTTTTTTTTACTACCATCGTTTTTTTTCCGTAAAATGCGACATTATGGCGGACACTTCGGACAATTTTGAAACATTTTTAGGACCATCGTCATTTTCACACCGAAAAGTGCTATAAAAATGCACTGCTTACTGTGAAAATTACAATTGCAGTTTGGGAGTTAACCACTAGGGGGCACTGAAGGGGTTAAGTGTGACCTCATATGTGTTTCTAACTGTAGGGGGGCGGGGCTGGACGTGTGACGTCAGTGATCGTCTTTCCCTATATCAGGGAACAGACGATCACTGACATTGCCACACTCGCCTCTCCCCGTTCTTCAGCTCCTGTGACCGATCGCGGGACACCGGCGGCGATCGGTGTCCAGTGGGCGCGGTCACAGAGCTTAGGACCGGGTCGCGAGTGCGGCGCCGGCGGTGCGCTCGCGACCCCACGTGCCCAGCCGTGCCATTCTGCCAACGTATATCAGCGTGAAAGGGGTCCTTAAGTGGTTAAAAGTTTAAAGAAGAAGTCGCCGCTCCAGGGGAGCAAATCACTGCAGTCCGGATGCGCTGGGTGCAAGCCACAGCTCGCCACCGATGTTTAATGAGAAAGAAAAGAAGGCTGCACAACAACAGGAACTATCCAATGTGATTTATTCCAAGAAAAGTCAAATGACAGCCACCAAGACAATGACACAGGACCCAGGAGGCGACGCGTTTCACGCTGTGAAACGCGTCGCCTCCTGGGTCCTGTGTCATTGTCTTGGTGGCTGTCATTTGCCTTATCTTGGAATAAATCACGCTGATTGTTCCTGTTGTTGTGCACCCTTCTTCTTTTCCCCCTCATACTTCTCTTAACCCGTCGCTTCACATCAGAACTGTGCAAACAGTGCATGCACTACTTTTGAAGAACCGCACCAAATCGCATTGGTAAAGCGGTACCAATCGATCCAGTACTCGTAAAAGCGATCTGCATTTGGGGTGCCGTTACCAATATATTGGAAGATTGCAAAGGCACTGCGCTTTGAACGCGGTGCGGGAAACGTGCACGCCTTTCTCGCACCGCACTCTGGTGTCAACTGGCCCCTGACAGATCAGCGGGAAAATAATCAGTGGCAGAGAAGGAAGGGGAGGGCCCTCAAATCTTAACGCTGGCGGTGTTTGCATTTGTGATCGCTGTGATTGGCTATCGGTGATCACAAAGCACAGAGCTGCTCTGACTGGCTCTGTACATATTTTCTGTGATTTGTTCTGTTGGATGGCAGCTTAATCACAGGCTTTTAAAGAGGGTGCACTGGCCGCCCATGTGGGGTTTTTGGCAGTACTTTTTATAAACAATGGTACTGAGGTGGTAAAAAAAAGGGCCCCCAGGATGCGGCCCCCATAAAAGTCCTCAACTATACCGAAAGACAAAACATGTTTACAGTGCAACATCTGAGTGAGCCGTAAGACCCCTGCAGCGGTATCCTTGGTGTGGATCTACCTATAGTGTCTCTGCCCCACCAACAAGCCCACAATAAAGTCTTCCTCTCTCCCACATGGACCCCTACATTACTTGTTGGGGGGGGTGTAGCGCCATCATTTGGCTTGATGATGGTTACTGCAGGTGGGTGGAGCTGGGAACACTAATAGATGTAGGTAATCGGAAAGGGATTCAGCCCATGAAGATTAAAAAATAAAATAAAAATTAAGTGCCAAATTAAAAGGAATAATTAAAATTTGAAGGGAATGTCCAAACAAGGGCGCCGCCCCCCAAATTAATCTGAATATACTGTACCCCGATCCAAGGGGGGAGGGTCAAAACCTTGAAGCGCATCATCATACTTCTGCCCTGGAGAAGCCATGTTATTGGAGGTGGGGCACAGGAGCCGTCCTATCAGAAGAGAGGAGGAAAAGATAGTGAGATACAGAACATTCCCCTCCCCCTAGAACATATCCCCCAAAAAAACTGCAAACCAAGGCTCCGCCCACCATCCTGAGAGCCGCAGGGATTGGTGGAGAGCCTGAGAATACCTGTGACATCACCTGTCCCACCCCCATGGTATGGCTCCACCAATCCACATACAGCAAGACTACATGGCTGGAAGGAGAGATCTACCATTATAAGTGCAAAGAACACAGTGTTTAATATTAGTGACCAGACACGGGATATCAGTGTGTAATAATAGTGATGACAGGATATCAGTGTGTAATAATAGTGATCACAGACAGGATATCAGTGTGTAATAATAGTGATGACAGGATATCAGTGTGTAATAATAGTGGTCACAGGATATCAGTGTGTAATAATAATAGTGATTACAGGATATCAGTGTGTAATAATAGTGATCACGGGATATCAGTGTATAATAATAATAGACAGGATATTAGTAAATAATAATAGTGATCACAGGATATTAGTGAATAATAATAGTGATCACAGGATATCCGTGTATAATAATAGTGATCACAGACAGGTTATTAGTAAATAATAATAGCGATCACAGGATATCAGTGTATAATAATAGTGATCACAAGATATCAGTGTGTAATAATAGTGATCACAAGATATCAGTGTGTAATAATAGTGATCACAGGATATCAGTATATAATAGTGATCATAGACAGGATATCAGTATATAATAGTGATCATAGACAGGATATCAGTATATAATAGTGATCATAGACAGGATATCAGTATATAATAATAGTGATCATAGACAGGAAATCAGTATATAATAGTGATCATAGACAGGATATCAGTATATAATAGTGATTACAGACAGGATATCAGTATATAATAGTGATCACAGACAGGATATCAGTATATAATAGTGATCATAGACAGGATATCAGTGTATAATAATAGTGATCATAGACAGGATATCAGTATATAATAGTGATTACAGACAGGATATCAGTATATAATAGTGATCATAGACAGGATATCAGTATATAATAGTGATAATAGACAGGATATCAGTGTATAATAATAGTGATCATAGACAGGATATCAGTATATAATAGTGATTACAGACAGGATATCAGTATATAATAGTGATTACAGACAGGATATCAGTATATAATAGTGATCATAGACAGGATATCAGTATATAATAATAGTGATCATAGACAGGAAATCAGTATATAATAGTGATCATAGACAGGATATCAGTATATAATAGTGATCACAGACAGGATATCAGTATATAATAGTGATCACAGACAGGATATCAGTATATAATAGTGATCACAGACAGGATATCATAATAATAGTGATTAAAGACAGGATATCAGTATATAATAGTGATCGTAGTATCAGTGTATACAAATAGTGATGAAAAAGACATGCTATTAGTGGCTCACCAGCAGTATTTGCACTCACACACTTGGCTGCAGCACTCAGGACAGGAAGCAGCAAAGTCTGGGAGTAAGCCAGCCTGTGATTGGCTCCTGCATTCAGCAGTCCAGCCGCCTCATACTCTGGGAATTGTAGTTCCAGCTCCGCCCTCCACTCCCGGTTTCTCCCAGTTAGGAACTACAGGAAGAAGCTCCCCTGCTCCTCTGACATCCCGACATAGAGAACAAAATCACAGGCAGAGGTCGGGGGCTCTGCAGGTTTCTGTGAAAAGGATTATGTTGTCCTCGGTGTAGCAGCCATTTTCTTGTAGCCAGTCTCTGGGAAAATGGCTGCCTGCTTTAGAGAACTGTCTGTCTTGTGTTTTGTACAGAGTGAACTTCTATGAGGGAATGGGAAGAACTAGTTTACTGGCTCACCACCGCCCCCTAGACCCCC
Source organism: Rana kukunoris (assembly GCA_029574335.1). Lineage (NCBI taxonomy): Eukaryota > Metazoa > Chordata > Amphibia > Anura > Ranidae > Rana > Rana kukunoris. The sequence continues at coordinate 147,712,740 of CM056060.1, forward strand.
TTCCAACTACGTAATAAAAGAGAAGTGGTGTACACGACTCTTCCCTGCATTTAGGCTCGGCTTGTGGATTTCCTAGCACTGCGCCCGTCGGCTTACTTAGAGCGAAACCAAAGCTGGATATACACGAGTGGTCCTTCTACTTCAAGATTTCCTTTTAACTGCTAGAAATTAATTCACGAAAAATGTCATCCTGCGCCTCCAAATTTTCTCATCACTGCGGCTGAAAAGAAACGTCGATTTGACTGCACTGATGATTAGAAAAATAAACAAATTCAATTCTACGAGTGCATACCCGGCTTTAGTCACTCGAAGACCGGGCCTTTTTCTGACACTTTTTGTTTACATGTAAAAAAAAAAACAGTATTTTGCTAGAAAATGACTTAGAACCGCCAAACATTACGGGCCAGATTCACGTAGGAGAGCGTATCTTTGTGCGGGCGCAACGTATCCTATTTACGTTACGCCGCCGCAATTTTTACAGGCAAGTGCTGTATTCACAAATAACTTGCTCTGTAAGTCGTGGCGGCGTAGCCTAAATTGGCCGGCGTAAGTGTGCGTAATTCAAATTAGGCATGTAGTGGGCGTGTTGTATTGAAATGAACAGTGACCCCACGTAAATGAAGCGCCGAACAACTGCGCATGCGCCGGCCGTGGACGTATCCCAGTGCGCATGCTCCAAATCACGTCGCAAATAGTCAATGAAAACGACGTGAACGTAACTTACGCCCAGCCCCATTCTGAATCAGCTTACGCAAACAACGTAAAATTTATAAAATTTGACGCGGTCCCGACGTCCATACTTAACATTGGTTGCGCCATGTTTTTGGTGGTTTATCTTTACGCCTGAAAAAGGCCTTTACGTAAACGGCGTATCTTACTGCGACAGCCGGGCGTACGTTCGTGAATCGGCGTATCTACCTAATTTACATATTCGACGCGTAAATCGACGGAAGCGCCACCTAGCGGCCAGCGTAAATATGCAGTTAAGATACGACGGCGTAATTACTCCGCTCGTATATTAGCTCAATCCCGGCGTATCTTGTTTTCTGAATACAGAAAAAAGATACGCCGGCGCATCTAAGAAGTTACGCGGCGTATCTAGAGATAAGCCGCGTAACTTCTCACTGAATCTGGCCCTACATATTTATTTTAAAACAGAAGACCTAGAGAATAAAATGGAGAGTGTTGCAATTGTATATGTCATGCAGTATTTGTGCAGCAGTTTTTGAACCATTTTTTTTAAATACACTTTTTTATTTTAATGCTCAAAAACAGAATATAATACCTGTTTGGTAAAATATAAAATATGATGTTACGCTGAGCAAATACAGCGCCTTGAAAAAGTATTCATACCCCTTGAAATCTTCCACATTCTGCCATGTTACAACCAAAAGCGTAAATGTATTTTATTGGCATTTTATGTGATGGACCAACACAAAGTGGCACATAGTTGTGAAGTGGAAGGAAAATGATAAATGTTTTTTTCAACTTTTTTTTACAAATAAATATGTGAAAAGTGTGGGGGACATTTGTATGGCGCCCCCCCGGAGTCAATACTTTGTAGAACCTCCTTTCTCTACAAGTCTTTTTGGGGGTGTCTCTACCAGCTTTGCACATCTAGAGAGGGACATTTCTGCCCATTCTTCTTTGTAAAATATCTCAAGCTCTGTCAGATTGGATGGAGAGTGTCCGTGATCAGCAATTTTCAAGTCTTGCCACAGATTCTCAATGGGATTCAAGTCTGGACTGTGACTGGGCCATTCTAACAAATAAATGTGCTTTGATCAAAACCAATCCATTGGGGAGCTGTGGTGGCTTAACGTGATTGGCACTGCGCTGACAAGCCATTCACCTCTGCAGCCAAGGGTTCGGATCCCGGTCTCGGCTACATGTGAATTGAGTTTGGTGGTCTCAGCCCGGTGGGTGTGCTATGCAGGGTACGCCTCTGCTTAGTACGCCCACCCCCCCCACCCACAAAAACCACCACACTTGCACGCACACAAAATTGGTTTAACACACATGCACTTTGGCCATGCGGTCTCCTAAAATAAAGAGAGGCGAAGGACCTACTGGGCTGGCTGGGTGGGCTAGACCCCCTCACTCCCTCATAGGGGGAGTCCCTCTGCCCCGTTCGGCTCCCAAGAGGAGCAGGTAGGGCGGGGTGAGTGGGAGGCCATTGCCACCAGGGGCATGGAGAAGAATGGCGATTGCCTCCGGGGGGAGGGTCTGCCTACTCCCAACTCCTGCAGTCCGGCTCCTCTCTCTCGAGTTCACGCACAAAAAATACACTTTAAAAAATAAAAAAATAAATAAAAAAACATTCCATTGTAGCTCTGGCTGTATGTTTCGGGTCGTTGTCCTGCTGGAAGGTGAATCTCCCCCCCAGTCTCAAGTCTTTTGCAGACTCTAAAGCCGCGTACACACGCAGACCGTTTTCATCGGACATGTCTCCTGGGATATTTTGGTCTGTGTGTACACACGATCAGACCAAAATCCCCGCGGAGAGACAACGCGGTGACGTTGATGCTGCGACGTGCGAAAACAAGGAAGTAAAATGCTCCCACGCATGCGTCGAATCCATTCGACGCATGCGGGGGATTTCGGTCCGCTGGTTAGGCGTACTAACCAGCGGACATGTCCGACAGGTTCCCAGCGGACAAGTTTCTAAGCATGCTTAGAAACTTTTGTCCACTGGAAACCTGTCCGCTAGGTCTGCGGACCAGTTTCAGCGGACATGTTCGATTGTGTGTACGCGACCTAAGGCCGCGTACAAACGACCGAGGAACTCCTCGGGCGAAATTGTCGTTTTCCTCGTCTCTCGACAAGCCAATTTTCTCCATTCCGTCAAGGTAAAAGAGAACATGCTCTCTTTTTGGCCCGTCGAGTTTCTTGACCGTTTCCTCGTCGGAAAATGTACACACGACTGGTTTCCTCTGCAAAACACGTCTCCCAACAAGTTTCTTGCTGGATTCTGCCGAGGAAACCGGTCATGTGATTGTCCTGTATTTGGCTCCATCCATCTTCCCATCAACTCTGACCAGCTTCCCTGTCCCTGATGAAGAAAAGGATCCCCACCACATGATGCTGCCACCACCATGTTTCTTGGTTGGGATGGTGTGTTCAGGGTGATGTGCAGTGTTAGTTTTCCCCACACATAGTGTTTTGCTTTTAGGCCAAAAGGTTCAATTTTGGACTCATGTGACCAGAGCTGCTAGCGAATGGGCACGCGCATGCCCACAGACCGCCGTATACGCACCTGACAGTCAATGACTGTGATTTGCGCAGGAGAGCCTACCTGCCGCAGCTGGTCGGGAAGTAGTTAAGGAGGGGTTTTGCCCTCCCCCCAATTTTTTTTTCACTATTAGGGCACCTACCTCTGTCCAGGTATCCAGCAGTGTCCTCACCCAAGCCGATTCTGGATTCGGCAGTCGGGTGCTGGCGCCACCATCTTGGTTAAGGGAAACCTACCTAGTTTCCTACTGCACATGTGCAAAATCTTGGGGAAGGTGCAGACTTCAGGCTCACTTAGCCATGACAAACTGAGCTGGAATTGGGAGAGAGCACCTGTCAAAACCAGGTACCCACTCTCCCCCAGAAGGTGCCAATGTGGCAGCGGATGGGAGGGGGGCAGACAAGCAGAGCTTCCCCTTTTGGGTTGAGCTTCACTTCAAGTTGGCCATAGAGGGCTCAAAATTCTGCTGGTGTAGGGTGCAGCTGAATTTCTATCCATCTATGGCTATTCCAGTTTATGAGAAGTCGATCTAATGATTCACAAACAAATTTGACATTTTTTTTGTCACTCAGAGGCCTGTAGAACTTCCTCTACTCCCCAGTAGGGATAAGCCGAAAACCCCCCCGTTCGCTCGAACATTTAGAACCCCATTGATGTCTATGGGACTCGAACGTTCGAATTCAAAAGCGCTCATTTTAAAGCCTAATATGCAAGTTATTGTCGTAAAACGTCTTTGAGAACCCGGGTCTTGCCCCAGGGAACATGTATCAATGGAAAAAAAAGTTTTAAAAACGGTTGTTTTTTCAGGAGCAGTGATTTTAATGATCCTTAACCACTTGAATCCCTGCCCATTGTCAAATGACAGCGGCAAAGTGGCTCTAAATATCCCAGCTGCCGTCATTTGACGGCATCGAGTCCTCCGGCCACTGGGGGGTGCGTGCGCACCCGGCACGTCCCCAAAATGCTGATGCGTGTGCCTGGCGGTCGCGATGTCCGCCAGGTACCCGCCGATCGGCAGTTTTAGAGCAGAGACGTGGAGCTCTGTGTGTAAACACAGAGCTCCACGTCCTGTCAGGGAGAGGAGACAGATGCTGTGTCCCTTGTACATAGGGACACAGCATCAGTCACCTCCCCAGTCACCCTCCCCTCCCCCCACACAGTTAGAACACACCCAGGATACACATTTAACCCCTTCCTCGCCCCCTAGTGTTAACCCCTTCACTGCCAGTCACATTTATACAGTAATTAGTGCGTTTTTATAGCGCTGTTCGCTGTATTAATGTGAATGGTCCCAAAAATGTGTCAAAAGTGTCCGATGTGTCCGTCGCAATATCGCAGTCCTGACAAAATTCGCAGATTGCCGTATTACTAGTAAAAAAAATAAAAAAAAATTGTCAGAATTCTATCCCCTATTTTGTAGCCACTATAACCTTTTTTTTTTAAACGGGATATTTATTATAGCAAAAAGTAAAAAACATTGTGTTTTTTTTTCAAAATTTTCGCTCTTTTTTGTTTATAGCGCAAAAAATAAAAACCGCAGAGGTGATCAAATACAACCAAAAGAAAGCTCTATTTGTGGGAAAAAAAAAAAAAAAAAGACGTCAATTTTGTTTGGGCGGCACGTCGCACGACCGCGCAATTTTAATTTAAAGCGACGCAGTGCTGAAAGCTGACATTTCGCCTGGGCAGGAAGGGGGTATATGTGATCAGTAAGCAAGTGGTTAAATAAGTTAAAAAAAAAAATCCTTTAAATATTGTACCTGCTGGGTGTCTATAGTATGCCTGGAAAAAAAACGTAGTTTTTTTCAGGACTCCTGAAAAAACAACAGTTTTTAAATCTTTTTTTCCATTGATACATGTTCCCTCGGGCAAGACCCGGGTTCTCAAAGACGTTTTCACAGGCAGTGATTTTAATGATGCTTAAATAAAAAATAAAAAAAATCCTTTAAATATTGTACCTGCTGGGTGTCTATAGTATGCCTGTGAAAACATATTTAAATAGCACAATCCCCTGCCTGCCAGTAAATTAGGAAGAACTGATGTAGCTATACTATACAGTGTATAAATATATGTACAACACCTGGGATGTATATATATCCTCTACACACTGTAACATTAACTGACTAGCCTGCCTGCTCTATCTACCTGCAAAAAAATGACTCTCTCGGTCTCTCTCACCACCGCCGCAACACACTACACAAGGCCAACCTGCAGGCGGCCTTTTATAGTGTGGGGCGTGTACTAAACCCCCTGAGCTATAATTGGCCAAAGCCACCCTGGCTTTGGCCAATTATGTCTCTCCGTTTTTTGCAAGCTGTGATTGGCCAAGCATGTGGGTAATAGTGCATGCTTGGCCAATCATAAGCCAGCGATGCCGCAGTGAATTATGGTCTGTGAAACGTAATTTGGCGCGAACGACCCATTTTGTTCGTATTTAGACGAACAATCGAACATACAGTTCGACTCGAATACGAAGCACATGCCTACTCCCCAGCTACATTTAACAGCTTTTCATCAGCTCTAAAAAAAAAAAAAATTAAATTAAAAAATGCAACAATCTAGTGTCTGCTCAGACACTAGAAATGAGTAAGACACTTACATAATGGTGAAACGTCTTCAAAATGACAGAACAAATCCTGCTGAATGTGACCAATATCACAGAAGAATAGTCCAGATACAATTTTATTCTGGTAAAGGGTCAGATAAAAAAGGCAGCCAACATGTTTCAGGGGTCCAGAAAATGTCTCCCTTCATCAGGGCTTGAGATTGGGAACAATGCATGTAGACTGAACTGAGGGCATCGTTTACAGTATTCTTACCAGTGTGGTATCAGACACAGGTCTCGCCAGCAGTGGGTGTGCCTTTCAATCTTAGAGCTGCCGTTTTGCACTACAAACCAAGGAAACTGTGGGAATCTTCTGGAGTGTAAGAGCTGCCAACCTGTACCAACATCATTATAACACTACTCTGGACAGCAATACTACTAAGCCAACCCCAGAGTCCAGTGCTACCTATCCACTTTCCCAAGCAATTTAATGACCTGGATATATGAAAACCTTCAAAGACAATCTGCCACCAGCTCTTTTTTTTTTTTTTTGTGCATTTACCAATTGTGAGTGACACAAGGTCGAAGGTAGACAGTGCCTGAAAGTGCCGGCACAGCTTGGTTTCAGTAAATTTTCAGCACAGTTGCAATGGATTGGTAGCTCAGAATCAGAAATTGATTGATAGCATGGATGGCCACTCTAAGTGATCCACTACTTGAAAGGGCGCTGGTGTCTGAAATGCTTATCCATGCGAACTACGCAATGTGAAGGTGTTGCTTACCAGCAGATCAGCGTCTAATATTTATGAGAAGCCACGCTTTACTGACGCAGGTGGGACGAAACACGTCAGCGAGCACAGTCTTCGGAGGAGTCAAAGCCACTTCTCATAGTTCTTAAACACTGAGCTGCTGGTGTGTGGTGCCTTCACATTTCATAGTGGCTGCCAGACATTTCAATTCCATGCAATCAGTAAGCTGATGGAAAACTTCTAAATAGTCACAAAATTGTTAGCATACGCCAAAGCCCTTTCCAAAAAAAGTCCACGAAATTGGAGACTGGCTTTGATCCTAATTCCCAAAGTCCTATGGTGCTCAATCTCACTAATCAATGGTGAAGAGCAGGGCATGGGAGGGGGCCGGGCTCACTGTGACTTTTATAGGCAATGTTAAGATTTGTCTATAATTTTAGCTTCCTTTATATCTGTATCTTTTAGGGGAGAGGGCACATGGCCTTTTTGGTCAAGTTCTCCCTCTTCCAGGGGGTCTCCCTTTCAGGGGAGCCCCATCTAATACTTGGGATGGTTTTGCTTTGGCAGGCCTCCCGAAGAAAGGGGTCCACCTGGTTTCAGGTGGATGGACTAGTGAGCACCCCAGTCCCTGTCAGGAGCCTTTGGAAAACGGGGGAGCAGGGCTAGGGTCCTCTCTCTTTGGAGAGTTTTTTGTGTGCTTTAAATTTTTATGCATCGGGTGTTTTGTGAGTGTTTCACTACACTGCAGGAGATTAAAAAAAAAGCGCTCTTTGGATAGCTGAGGAAACCAAATGAGCGTGCACCATGTAAGGTGAGGGTTGGGAGTACTCCCTTGAAATGGATGGACCTCCTGGTCTTAACAGTGTTGCCTGGTCTGGTCTTGGGCTGGGAAGACAAAGAACCTATGGTGTCTGTGCCCTCTGGGAGTGGCACCCCAGGGGTTCTCCTAATATCAACTACGAGTCTGGCAAACTCACTATTCCTCTGGGGTTAGGCATTTTGGTTTAAACTGGGTCAGTTTTTGTTACCAGGCTACAAGGCCTCACCAATGCAACGGCATATTTAATTATTTTTTTCTCTCACATTTCGTCACTTTGCACTTTTTTCTGCAATTTTTTTCACCTGGATGGATTGTGTGGGTCCTCATTCCTACCCTAGAGTCTAGGGGGAGGATGTGTGGCCATTAGGTTTTGCCCCCCCCCCCCCCCCCCAGAACCAGGAGTCTCTTTTCGGGAGAGTCGCTCATCTGCCCATCTAGTACTCTGTTTTGGCTGACCATAAGGAGAGGGATTCCGCCAGGCCCTTTGGATAGGTGGATCAAGTTTGAGCCTTGCCCCCCGGAGGGGTCAGGAAAGGTCCTCCTTCTTCAGGAGGTGGGCTAGAGACACACCCCTAAGTGCACTTTTTTGTGTGTGTTTTTCACATGCACTTTTTTTGTACACTTTGTGTTTTGTTTTTGTGCACCTCCACGGGTTAAAATAAAAAAATAAAAATTGGTATCTTCTGGTGGTTTTGACATGTGGTTCCCTCTGGAATTGACCTTTAGTTAAAGGGTAACTAAACTTTTGTGGGAAAAAAATATAGCACAAGTCATATCGCAATTTAATTTTATAAAAAATGACCTTTCCATTTCAAACTGTAACACTGGAATTTTTTTGTAAAATTCAATGCAACATGGTACCCAGGAGGGGTTCTGTATACGGGCGAGCAGACGGGTTCCAGTCATCTCCAAAAATGTAATATCCCGCTTGCGTGGTTGGCTTACTGATTTTGACTGGTTGTTTCCACATAGACTCACCTGGTTACCATTACCTGCCTCATTAGTCCAGCCTACAGCCAGACCCTTTTTGCTATTTAAACAGCTTAGCTCATTTCCTCCTTGCCCTTGTGTGGTCTATGATCTCCATTGTGTTCCTGTGTATGACTTAGCCTGATTGACTTCTCTTCTAATACCTGTTCCTGATTTTGCTCTTGACTACGCTGACTTCTGGTTTCCTGGTTTTCGGCTCGGCTGATTACCCACTTTGGCAGCCAAACCCTAGCTTCAGTTTTTGACTATGTTCCTGAACTGTGTTATTTTTTGCCATTTCATTAAAGGTGTGATTTTGACTGCACTTTCTGTCACTACCTGGTCAATGGTTCCTGACAATGACCCTTAAAGGGAACCTATCACAAAGCAAAAGTGACCTGTGTAATCAATGGCGGCTGACATTCTCAGTCTGACTGAACACTGTTTTTTGGACAATGAAGAAAGCTGTCAGTTTTAATGGCAATGACTCCCAACTCCAAGAGACACAGAATGGCTGTCACAGTTAGGGGCTTTGTTTTAAGACCACAAAAAGGCGCATACTGGTCCTTTTAGAACAAACAGAAATTTCGGGTGAGACCATGGAAAGTTTTTCGGAAGTCTAGCTAGAGTCTTTCTTCGCCATCTCGTCCTGCGTGTGCGTTTTCAGGTGGTGCCTCAGTGCCTTGCGGGTGAAGCATTTCTTACAGTTGACGCAGAACCGCAGTTTGCGGTGTTTCTCTAAGGCCTGCTCTGTGTCCAGCAGTTTCCCGCACCGGCCGCACTCAAACAGCGAGCTCCTCGAATGTTTCTTCATGTGTAGGAGCAGGCTGCATTTATGGCCGAACGCCTGCCCGCACTCTTTGCAACAAAACGGCTTTTCGCCCGTGTGGGTTCGCTGGTGAATAATGTACTGCGAGCGGTAGTTATACTGCAAGCCGCAGACCTCGCAAGGATAGCGCAGCTTGCCATGTTCCTTGGCTTTATGCTTTTCAAGATCGCTCTTGACATCAAAGACCTCGGCACAGTCTTCACAGCTTAGCAGAGTTTTCTCTCTGTGCGTGATTTGGTGAGTTATAAGCTCGTCCGCGCTGTAAAAACACATATCGCATACGCCACAACAGAGTGTTGCCTGCAAAGGGCTTTGTGTGCCGACCAAGTCCAGTGCTGGGAGCTTCCTTACCCTACTTTTAGAACGTTCTTCTAACTCTGCGTGGTTCTGAGCAGTATCATCTGTATCAAAACAGGGCACAAAGGGTAGCTGAAGAAGCTTTTTTCTTCTGCGCCCTGTATGCCTTTTCATGAGTGCGTCATAAGAATAGACATGGAACGGTATCCAAGAGGTGTAAGTGGTGCCATCCTCTGCTATCCACAGCATGGGTCCAGGTGCATCATGGCAATCATCTGCTGCATTCGAACCAGTGCCGATCTCTGACACAGAGAAAAAAAATGTAATGGATTTTTAAAGAAGACTTATAATTGGATACAAATAATAACATGTTTAATAAAAGAAGAAAATAAATAGTAGCAGGAAGGCCTGACTTGGCTACCTTTGCTGGTCCCATGTCTAAAAGCGTTGTCATTTGGTCATGTGATCCCCACTAAAGGGGAGGAACAACGTTTAGGCTGCTTGAGCCTCTGCTTCAGGAGAGATCATACAGCAGTGATGGTGAACCTCGGCACCCCAGATGTTTTGGAACTACATTTCCCATGATACTCATGCACTCTGCAGTGTAGCTGAGCATCATGGGAAATGTAGTTCCAAAACATCTGGGGGGGGGGCCCCAAGTTAAGCCGCCACTGTCATAGGGGCTGATTTATTAAAGGCATATACACTGTATTGCAAAAGGAATTGGGACACCTGCCTTTACATGAACTTTAACCACTGAGGACCCCTTCACGCCGATATACGTCGGCAGAATGGCACGGCTGGGCACAAGCACGTACCTGTACATCCTCTAAGACCCAGACGTGGGGTAGCAAGCGTCCCGGTCCAAAACTCCGCAGCTACTGACTTTTAAAATAAGGACACTTAGCTGTCCAGGGCGCACGCGATGTGCTCATCCGAAGCCGATCTGTCCCTTGGCTCTCGGGTGCTGCCACCGCCATCTTTGTTAAGGGAATCAGGAAGTGAAGCCTTGTGACTTCACAGTCTGGTTCCCTACTGCGATGTGCGAGCTCACTGGCCCCTGCTGTCTTCTGGGACCCGTGTGTCTCCCAGAAGACAGCGGGGGGGGGAGGAGGCGCCGGACGTGGCGTAGATAGCCGTGCGTGGCTCAGCTATGGCGTGGCTCAGCCCGGAAGAAGGAGCAAAATGCTTTTATCAGTCAGGTATCTGCCCCCCCCCCCCTCCCCCTGAAAGGTGCCAAAATGTGACACTGGAGGGGGGAGGGTTCCAAAAAGCGGAAGTTCCATTTTTGGGTGGAACTCCACTTTAAATGCTATTTAGTGACAACTGATAAAAACACACAGACGTTGAAGTGTTATCTTCAAGAAGCGACTCTCATAATAATCAATAATGACATTTGCAAAATACAATTCATTACCTGGAGAACATTCTTCTCTTTTAATCTGGGGCATCAAGTCATGGCTGGCGCTCACAGTTTCTTCGTTTTCTAGGGCACAATAGGCAATAAAAACTTCTATTATTAAGGAAGACTTTTTATTTTTTTCAAGAAAAGCAAAAATTCCACTTGTACGTCTAATAATTGCGGCTGTTCCCAAGAGATATGCCGCAGTATATATATATATATATATATATATATATAATGTTTGGGGGTTCCAAAAAATTAACCACTTCAGCCCCGGAGAATTTGGCTGACCTTGCCACTTTTTGCGATTCGGCACTGCGTCGCAACTGACAATTGCGCGGTCATGCGCCGTGGCGCCCAAACAAACTTTTCGTCCTTTTTTCCCCACAAATAGAGCTTTCTTTTGGTGGTATCTGGTCACCTCTGTGGTTTTTATTTTTTGCGCTATAAACAAAAATAGAGCGACAATTTTTGAAAAAAACAAAAAAAACAATGGGCTAGATTCAGGTAGATGTGCGTAACTTTGTGCGGGCGTAGCGTATCCTGTTTACGCTACACCTCCGCAACTTTTACAGGCAAGTGCCGTATTCACCAGGCACTTGCTGTGTAAGTTGCGGCGGCGTATCGTAAATGTGCCGGCGTATCCCTGCGTAATTCAAATAGGGCAGGTAGGGGGCGTGTTGTATGTAAACTAATCGTGATCCGACGTAAACGACGCGCCGAACGAACTGCGCATGCGCCGGCCGTGAACGTTTCCCAGTGTGCATGCTCCAAATAGTCAAAATAGTCAATGAAAACGATGTGAACGTAACTTATGCCCAGCCCCATTCTGAAACGGCTTAAGCAAACGACGTACAATACGACGATGTCCCGACGTCCATACTTAACATTGCCTGCGTGTGCTATAGCAGGGGTAACTTTACGCTGGACTTACGCTTACGCAAACAACGTAAAAAAATTCGCTATGTTCATGAATCGGCGTATCTATCGCATTTGCATATTCGACGCGTAAATCGACGGAAACGCCACCGTAGCGGCCAGCGTAAATATGCAACTAAGATACGACGGCATAAGAGACTTACGCCAGTGGGATCTAACACAAATCTATGCGTAACTGATTCTAAGAATCAGGCGCATAGATACAACCCCACTCACTCAGAGTTATGACGGCGTATCAGGAGATACGCCAGCGTAACTCTTTGCTGAATCTAGCCCAATATTTTAAACTTTTTGCTATAATACATATCCCCCAAAAAATATATAAAAAAATAATTATTTCTCAGTTTAGGCCGATACGCATTCTTCTACATATTTTTGGTAAAAAATTCAAGTAAGAATTGCAATAAGCATTTATTGATTGGTTTTGCGCAAAAGTTATAGCGTCTACAAAATAGGGGATAGTTTTATGGCATTTTTATCAATATTTTTTTTTTTTTACTAGTAATGGCGGCGATCAGCGATTTTTATCATGACTGCGACATTATGGCGGACACATCTGACACTTTTGACGCTATTTTGGGAACATTGTCATTTATACAGCGACCAGTGCTATAAAAACGCACTGATTACTGTGTAAATTACACTGGCAGTGAAGGGGTTAAACACTAGGGGGCTAGGAAGGGGTTAAGTGTGTCCTAGGGAGTAATTCTAACTGTGTGGGAGCTGGGCTTACGTTGACACAACACTGATCGCTGCTCCTGATGAAAGGGAGCAGACGATCACTGTCCTGTCACTAGGCAAAACAGGGGGATGCTTTGTTTACACTGGCATACCCTCGTTCTTCAGCTCCGTGACACGATCGCGGGACACCGGCGGACACGGACTAACCCATTCTGGTCCTTTGACCATGTAGACATTAAATGTGAAGGATTGGGCACAATGTGTCCGACCTAATCTGTGTGACCTAATCTCCTACACCACTACCAACAGCTGCAACTGACCAATATGGATGAGCCGAACACCCCCCCCGGACGGACCGTTCGCGCAAACATTTAGAACCCCATTGAAGTCTATGGGACTCGAACGTTCGAAATCAAAAGCGCTAATTTTAAAGCCTAATATGCAAGTCATTGATGTAAAACGTCTTTGAGAACTCGTGTCTTGCCCCAGGGAACATGTATCAATGAAAAAAAAGTTTAAAAAACAGCAGGACTCCTGAAAAAACAAACGTTTCTAAGGCTGCATTCACACCTGAGCGGCAAGTAACGCCGCATACGCGGCTTTACTTGCCGCGCTTCGATTTTTTTTTTTTTTTTTTTTTTTACAAATCTTCCCATTCATGTCTATGGGCGAACGCCAATGTCGCTTGAAAAAAAGGGTCCGGGACTTTTTTTCAGGCGACAGGCGTTCGGCGTCTCAGAGATGTGAACCATCTCTATAGACATGAATGGGAAATTTCCCCTCCAGCGGCACGAGCGTCGCGCGACAGGCGTTTTGCCGCTCAGGTGTGAATGGGCTCTAAAACTTTTTTTCCATTGATACATGTTCCCTCGGACAAGAACCGGGTTCTCAAAGACGTTTTCACAGGCAAACTATAGACACCAAGCAGGTACAATATTTAAAACATTTTTTTTTTTTTTTTTATTCAAGCATCATTAAAATCACTGCTCCTGCATCAGGAGCAGTGATTTTAATGATGCTTAAATTAAAAAAAAAAAAAAAATGAAAAATTCCTTTAAATATTGTAGCTGCTGGGTGTCTATACCTGTGATAACATCTTTAAATAGCACAATCACCTGCCTTCCAGTGAATTAGGAAGAACAGATCTACCTAAGCTATACAGTGTATAAATATATGTACAACACCTGGGATGTATATATATCCTCTACACACTGTAACATTAACTGACTAGCCTGCCTGCTCTATCTACCTGCAAAAAATGACACTCTCTCTGTCCCCCTCTGTTCTTTGTTAACTGCCGCAACACACTACACAAGGCCACCCTACAGGTGGTCTTTTATAGTGTAGGGCGTGTACTAAACCCCCTGAGCCATAAATGGCCAAAGCCACCCTGGCTTTGGACAATTATGGCTCTCCGTTTTTTGCGCGCTGTGATTGGCCAAGCATGCGGGTCATAGTGCATGCTTGGCCAATCATCAGCGCGCAATGCCGCAGTGAATTGTGGGCCGTGACGCGCCACTCCAATTTGGCGCGAACGCCCCATAACGTTCGAATTTCGACGAACGGTCGAACATACGTTGGAACCAAATGCGGAGCTCATCCCTACTGACCAATAGTTGAACAAGGAGACGCACCGGGGTCCAGAGACTTGAGACAGCCGCCATCTTCCTCTCCTGCATCCTCATAGTCTGGGGGGCAGAGAATATCAGAATGAGACAAGAAGCATGATAACAATGAAACTCAAACAGTTAAATATAAATGAGTGAATTTTTTGCTGTCAGGGTTACAGCAGCTTTTTATCAATATTACATCAGCTTAAATGGGAGCTTTAGGTAAACAGATAAATCCACAGCCCCCGAGGGGGTCCCGACCACCAGGTTGAGAACCACTGGACTATGGGAATATTTGACTATTCTTCCAGAAGCGCATTTGTGAGGTCAGGCACTGATGATGGACGAGAAGACCTGGCTCACAGTCTCTGCTCTAATTCATCCCAAAGGGATTCTTTTGGGTTAAGGTCAGAACTCTGTGCAGGCGAGTCAAGTTCCTCCACCCCAAACTCTCTCCTCCATGTCTTTATAGACCTTGCTTTGTGCACAGTCATGTTGGAACAGGACGGGCCCGTCTCCAAACTGTTCCCACAAGGTTGGGAGCATGAAATTGTCCAAAATGTCTTGGCATGCATGACATCTTAGGAGTTCCCATCACTGGAACTAAGGGGCCAAGCCCACCCCCTAAAAAACAACCCCACACCGTAAACCACTCTCACCAAATGATTTGGGATGGCCCAATACTTTGGCAATATAGTGTGAATAGGCTAGTTTTGGGTGAAGGAACTTGGCTGGAGTGCACCTCAACCCGATAGAACACCTTTGGGATGAATTAGAAAACCCCTCCTCCTCCCCTCCCCTTGTGAAGACTCCTGTAATGTATGACATCATTTGCCTAGGCAAGAAACCAGGAAGTAACTGAAGAAATGTAAAAAAAATTACCTACAACAAGTAAAAATTATCTACTTTCCTATCTATTTACTAATGCTAGCAGCATGAGGATTAAAGATAATCAATGTTGATTGGGAGAGTGAAGTTCCACTTTGATTCTACAAGCATTGTATTTGGGCGACATGAAAAAGGTGTTTTGTCCCCGCGATTTGCGGCAACAAATTTCTTTTTGCTGGAGCGGTGATGTTTACATTGTCGGCTATGCCGAACGCCCAAGACGCCTGAAAAAACCCATCTCCATAGCCGACAATGTAAATTCGCCCCTCCAGCGTATGTCAGGCTGCTTCAGCGTCGGGCAACAAAACGCCTAGGTCTGAATGCAGCCTTAGCTGTCCAGGGCGCACGCGATGTCCTCACCCGAAGCCGATCTGTCCCTTGGCTCTCGGTTGCTGCCGCCGGCATCTTTGTTAAGGGAATCAGGAAGTAAAGCCTTGTGACTTCACAGCCTGGATCTCACTGGTCCCTGCTGTCTTCTGGGACCCGTGTGTCTCCCAGAAGCCAGCGGGGGGGGGCGGAGGAGGCGCCGGACGTGGCGTAGATAGCCGCGCGTGGCTCAGCTATCTATGCCCGGAAGAAGGAGCAAAATGCTTGCATCAGTCAGGTATCTGCTCCCCCCTCCCCCTGAAAGGTGCCAAAATGTGACACTGGAGGGGGGGTTCCGAAAAGTGGAAGTTCCATTTTTTGGGTGCAACTCCACTTTAAATGCTATTTAGTGACAACTGATAAAAACACACAGACGTTGAAGTGTTATCTTCAAGAAGCGACTCTCATAATCATCAATAATGACATTTGCAAAATACAATTCATTACCTGGAGAACATTCTTCTCTTTTAATCTGGGGCATCAAGTCATGGCTGGCGCTCACAGTTTCTTCATTTTCTAGGGCACAATAGGCAATAAAAACTTCTATTATTAAGGAAGGAACATTTTTTTTTCACAGAAAATCAAAAATTACACTTGTACGTCTAATAATTGCGGCTGTTCCCAAGAGGTATGCCGCAGTATATATATATATATAATGTTTGGGGGTTGCCAACTGACCAGGGCACTTTTTGCGATTCGGCGCTGCGTCGCTTTAACTGACAATTGCACGGTTGTGTGACGTGGCTCCCAAACAAACTTTTCGTCCTTTTATTTCCAAAAATAGAGATTTCTTTTGGTGGTATTTGATCACCTCTGCGGCTTTTATTTTTTGCCTTATAAACAAAAATAGAGCGACAATTTTGAACAAAAAAAAAAAGCAATAATTTTTACTTTTTGCTATAATAAATATCCCCTATATAATATATATATATATATATATATATATATATATATATATATATATATATATATAACAATTATTTCACAGTTTAAGCCGATACGTATTCTTCTACATATTGGTTTGCGCAAAAGTTATAGCGTCTACAAAATAGAGGATGGTTTTATGCATCATTTTTTTTTTTACTAGTAATGGCGGAGATCAGCATTTTTTTTTATCATGACTGCGACATTATGGCGGACACATTGGACACTTTTGACGATATGTTGGGAACATTTATACAGCGATTAGTGCTATAAAAATACACCGATTACTGTGTAAATGACACTGGCAGTGAAGGGGTTAACCACTAGGGGGTTAGGAAGGGGTTAAGTGTGTCCTAGGGAGTGATTATAACGGTGTGGGGGCTCCGCTTTAAATGCTATTTAGTGACAACTGATGAAAACACACAGAAGTTGAAGCGTTATCTTCAAGAAGCGACTCTCCTAATCATCAGTAATGACATTTGCAAAATACAAAATACCTGAAGAACATTCTTCTCTTTTAATCTGGGGCATCAAGTCATGGCTGGCGCTCACAGTTTCTTCGTTGGCAATTTCTAGGGCACAATAGGCAATAAGAACTTCTATTATTAAGGAAGAAAAGTGTTTTGTTTTTTCCAGAAAAGCAAAAATTCTACTTGTACGTCTAATAATTGCGGCTGTTCCCAAGAGGTATGCCGCAGTAATTATATATATATATATATATATATATATATATATATATATATATATATATATATATATATATATGGCCAGATTCAGAAAGAGTCGCCTATCTTTAGGCGGGCGTAGCGTATCTCAGATACACTACGCTGTCGTAACTTAGCGAGGCAGGTTCCGTATTCTGAAAGAACTTGCGCCCTAAGTTACGGCGGCGTAGTGTAAATGTGTCGGCGTTAGCCCCCCTAATTCAAATTTGGCTGGTAGTGGGCGTGTTGTGTGTTAATCTATCATGAGCCCACGTAATTGACGCTCTTTACGAACGGCGCGTATCCCAGTGCGCATGCTCGAAATCACGTCGCAAATAGTCAATGCTTTCGACGTGAACGTAACCTATGCCCAGCCCCATTCTGAATCGGCTTACGCAAACGACGTGAAATTCGACGGCTGTTCCGACGTCCATACTTAACATTGCCTGCGCCTCACATAGCAGGGGTAACTTTACGCCGGTCCGACACCTTACGTAAATGACGCAAGTAGATACGCCGGGCGCAACTACATTCGTGAATCGGCGTATCTACCTAATTTGCATATTCGATGCGTAAATCTATGGAAGCGCCAACTAACGGCCAGCGTAAATATGCAACTAAGATACGACGGCGTAAGAGACTTACGTCGGCCGTATCTTAGCAAAATTCCGGCGTATCTTGCTTTCTGAATACAGAAAAAAGATACGCCGGCGCATCCTAGAATTTACGCGGCGTATCAACAGATACGCCGGCGTAAATTCTTTCTGAATCTGGCCCATAATGTTTGGGGGTTCTAAGTAATTCAAAAAAAATAAAAAAAAGATTTTTACATGTAGGAGAGAAATGGCAGAATAAGCTAGTGTGGCAAGTGGTTAAATGGTGACTAAGCCATCCGGGTCCTTTGACCATGTAGACACAGGGTCGGCGATACCACTAGGCAAACTAGGAAGCCGCCTAGGGCGCCCAGCCACTATGTTTCTTCTCATTAATTGATGGGTGCTGGTGGGCTGCATTTTACGTATGCTTCATTAAAAAGGTTGGGTGTACATGGGCAGGGCAAACAGGGGTGGGATCAGGGGTGAAGCCAGGTGGGGGGTGGCAAAATTTTAATTTTGCCTAGGGTGTCAAAAATCCTTGCACCAGCCCTGTGTGGACATTAGATGTGGAGGATGGGGCACAATGGCCTGGATTCACGTAGAGTGGCGCATCTTTGTGCGGGCGTAATGTATCTACTTTACGCTACGCCAGCGCAACGTTGAGAGGCAAGCATGCTATTCACAAAGTATATACGCTCAACGTTGCGCTGGCGTAGCGAATAGTTGTCGACGTAAGTCAAAGTAGGTGGAAGTGGGCATGATATATTATAATGAAGCGTGACCCCATGCAAATGATGGGCTGAGCTTCAAAAAACGAACGTCGTCTCTTGGACGCATCCCAGTGCGCGTGCTCACAATCACGTCGAAATAGCTGCCTAAGATACGTCGAATCACTGCCCAGGACGTGAACGTAACCTACGCCCAGCCCTATTCACGTACTACTACGTAAACGACGTAACATACGACGGCTGTTCCCTCGTTCCATACCTTTGCATGTGTTGCGTGACCTATATGGGGGATAACTTTACGCCGGACGTAAGCCTTACGCAAACCGTGTATCTTTTCCGCCGGGCACGTGAATCGACGTATCTTCCTCATTTGCATATTTGCAGTAAGGCGTCAAGCGTAACTATGCGCCCAAGATACGCCGGCGTAGGCAAGTTACGTCGGGGAGGCTGAAGCCATGTTTTTCGACGTATCTAGCTTTGTGAATCGGCGCAAGGATACGGCGGCGCACATTTGTACTTACGACGGCGTATCTCTAGATACGCCGGCGTAAAGATTACGTGAATCTGGGCCAATGTGTGTGACCTAATCTCCCACACCACTACCAACAGATGCAACTGACCAATAGTTGAACAAGGAGACGCACCGGGGTCCAGAGACTTGAGACAGCCGCCATCCTCCTCTTCTGCATTCTCATTGTCTGGGGGGGCAGAGAATATCAGAATGACACAAGAAGCATGATAACAATGAAACTCAAACAGTTAAATATAAATTAGTGAATTTTTTGCTGTCAGGGTTACAGCAGCTTTTTATCAATATTACATCAGCTTAAATGGGAGCTTTAGGTAAACGGATAAGTCCACAGCC
The DNA here is from genome assembly GCA_029574335.1 of Rana kukunoris. Classification (NCBI taxonomy): domain Eukaryota; kingdom Metazoa; phylum Chordata; class Amphibia; order Anura; family Ranidae; genus Rana; species Rana kukunoris. The sequence goes on from CM056060.1 coordinate 147,731,884, forward strand.
GCTCCTGCGATTCGCATTACTTTTTTACTTTATATAGTGGGGAGGACAACACTGCTTTCTTTCTCGTACATCACGGGACACAGAGCGGCATATTCATTACTATGTGGGTTATATGGAGTACCTTCAGGTGTGGACACTGGCAATCTTCAAACAGGAAGTCCCCTCCCTATATAACCCCCTCCCCTAGAGGGAGTCCCTCAGTTTTTTCGCCAGTGTCTTAGGTGTTGGTCACGGAATAGCTTTGCTCCACATCCTTGGGATTAAGGGCGGGCTACCGGATCTGTCCAAGGAGCCTCAGTGCCAAAGTGGACAGTACCCGGGCCCCAGACCGTGGGGTTTTGCCTATAATGCTCCTCTTTGGAGGGCTGGACCCTGGGCCCAGGACTTGGAGTTTGCAAAACCATAAAGTTCCTGTTTGCCAGGGTGCTATATAGGTCCAGGACAGTGGGTACCTTCATAGGACCCCAGGGCCTGAAGGTCTACTACGCTACCCACGGAGATGGGAGAAGATTGGATCAGTTTGCTGGTCAAACATCCTGCAGCATGGAGCAGGTAAGGGGGAGCCTGCGGGACTTGGTTCGACAGCAGGCTCCCCGGGGTAACCTAAAAGGGGGGATAGCCTAAGTATGCTCTGCATGGGCAACCGTGATCACTATGTCTAAAAGACAGGATGACACCCTTTCTCCCCCCATCACTAGGCCCCCCTGTTTAAATATGTGTTGCTAGCTAACCTGCTGTTTCTTCCTAGGGCTAGTAAGGATCCCTAGGGGCCTTGAGAGAGTCCTACCTGGCCGGGGGTTTGAATCTGCCGCCTGTTTCTGCGTGCCTGGATCTCCAGCAGCGCGGCTCCTCCATGTTCCTCCTGTTTCCGGCATGCGCGTGCGCGCGCACGTCTTATTGACGTTTTTCGCGCCGTCCAGACAGGAGGGCGGGGGGGGGGCGGGCCTGCGGCGTCATACAGGGGCGCGCCTTTGTGCTGTTATATACAGCAGGCTTTGTCAGTGCTCAGTCTGAGGCTGATCTTTTAAGGAGAGGACGCAGAGCGGCAGAACAGTGACTCCCGGTGGCGGAAGAGGGGTAGTACATGTGGACTTTGTTCCAATGCCTTTATTGTTAAGCCAAGAACCCCCCTTATTTTGCAGCAGGTTGGAGGCTGGCAAACTTAAAGTAGGGTCACTGTATGTTGTCAAGGAAAATATATAATATATAATATATAATTATTTAAAAAAAAAAAAAAAAAAACCAACATACGGGCCCATCAGTTTTTGGGGACACTAAGTGATCTATTCTCCCCTAAACTCTGAAATTTGTACTCCTGCCCACTACAGTCTGTTGTGTGGGCGGAGTCCCTCGATTTTGTATTATGGCTTCCAAGGGTTCGGGGTCAAAGGGTACAAAAAAGACCAAAAAACAAAAGGGTTCCCTTTCTGATTCTGATATGCCGATTCTTTCCCCGCAGCTTATTAATTTAAGGAGCGCCTTGGATGAGCCATTAGGGGGATCTGGTGCGGAGGCTGGCCCAGATCAGCCCAGCCCTGTGTTTATCACAGAGGAGATGCTAGCCGTATCCCTAGGGGGGCTAGAAGAGAGAATAGCGGCATTGATCGCTAGAGCTATTCCTGGTAAGAAACGGGTTAGATCCCCATCACCAGGGGGTGTATCCTCAGATGCTGAGATTCTCTCTCCGGAGGAATTAGAATCACAGGAGGATCAACTGGACCTGAACCAAGAGGGTTCAGGGATGGAGGGGTCTACCTCTGAGGAACCATTTTCAGACTCCCAGACAGAGAGACTGTGGGTACAGTCTTTGACGGACATGGTCCGCTCGGCATTTAGTTTACCATTGCCAGAACCTCAGGTTCCTCCGGTATCCTCTCTGGGCTCTTTGAAAGCCCCGTTAAGCAACGCAGGGGCGGCGGAGGATGCAGCCATCTCGTGTGTGAATAAATCACTAACTTGCCCGGTGGAAAACATACATATGTTTAAAGATCCGGTTGATAAAAGATTAGAGACACTTTTAAAAGCATCCTTTGCTACGGCAGGAGCAGTGGTGCAGCCAGCGGTAGCTGCAATTGGAGTTTGTCAGGCATTAAAAGACCAGACAAAAGAGATGTTAAAGGACATGCCTACCCAACAAGCAGAGGAGTTTGCTGACATTCCCAGAGCTCTGTGTTTCGCGGTAGATGCTATAAAAGATTCCATCCAGCAGGCTTCTCGTTTATCACTATGTTTGGTGCATGAGAAGGCTCTTATGGTTGAAGAACTGGGCGGCGGAGCCCCCATGCAAAAAGCTTCTGGCAGGATTTCCCTTCCATGGAGGGCGACTCTTCGGAGAAGATCTGGATAAATATATTCAGACTATTTCAAATGGCAAGAGTACCCTTTTACCGGTCAAAAAGACATTCCGGGCTCCTACATTTAGGAGGCAGTTTTTTCCTGTCTCGGGGCCCTCTAATTCCAGGCAGTATCGACGGCCGCCTGCACGATCCAACGTTATCAGTAGATCGCAAGGACAGACCCCTGGGGGGGTAAGAAGCCGTGGTATCGCAAGCCGTCAAAGACAGCCCCTAAGTCTGCATTATGAAGGGGCGCCCCCACTCTCAAGGGTGGGGGGAAGGCTTCGTCTCTTCTCAGAAGTTTGGGAAGCCAAGATCCCCGACAATTGGGTCCGGGCATCTGTAACCACAGGTTACAGACTGGAGTTTCTAAGATATCCTCCGCCTCATTTTCAAGAATCAAGGCTACCAAGGGATCCAGCAAGGAAGGCCTCAATGCTGGCAGCTTTGGATCACCTGCTTTGCCAGGACGTAATTATAGAAGTGCCAGCCCAAGAGCAAGGCCTAGGTTTCTATTCCAATCTCTTTGTCATACCAAAGCCCAACGGCGATGTCAGGCCAATCTTGGACCTAAAGAGGTTAAACGGTTATCTAAGGGTGCGTTCCTTCCGGATGGAATCCATCCGGTCAGCAGCCGCCGCGCTTCAGAAGGACGATTTTCTGGCCTCCATAGACATAAAAGATGCTTACCTTCATGTACCAATCTTTCAGGCGCATCAAAGGTTTTTACGCTTCGCGGTGGGGCAGCGACACTTCCAATTCAGGGCGCTCCCTTTCGGGCTGGCCACGGCCCCCCGGGTATTCACGAAGATTCTAGCCCCAGTTCTGGCCAATTTAAGGATCCAAGGAGTCACAGTCCTAGCATACTTGGACGACCTTTTAATCATAGATCACTCACGGACGGGTCTGCAAAAGGCAGTAAACCTCACGGTTCGGTACCTCGAAGAATTCGGCTGGGTCCTAAACCAGGGAAAGTCAGCATTCCAGCCTACAAAGCAGTTGGAACACCTCGGCATGAGGTTAGACACAGAACATCAAAAGGTGTTCTTGCCCCTTGTAAAGATCAAGGCGATCAAGGGGTTGGTTCAGTTGGTTGTAAACAAGAAAAGACCAACTATTCGCCTGTGTATGCGATTACTAGGCAAGCTAGTGGCCACATTCGAGGCAGTACCATACGCTCAGATCCACACTCGCGTCCTACAGGCAGCCATTCTAGCAGCCTGGGGCAAGAGGGCACATGCCTTAGAGTCCCCTTTGACGCTATCATCAAGGGTCCGACAAAGCCTGGCCTGGTGGTTGAACCCTCAGAACCTTCTAAAGGGAAGATCCTTCAGCCCTGTTGTCTGGAAGGTAGTTACCACAGACGCCAGCCTGGCAGGCTGGGGGGCGGTCTTCGAGGGGTTCTCCCGCCAGGGAACTTGGGTGAAAGCAGAGAGGCAGCTCCCCATCAATATCTTGGAAATCAGAGTTGCTCGCCTAGCCCTGTTGGCGTGGACCTCCAGATTAAAGGGGTTCCCGGTGAGAATCCAGTCAGACAATGCCACGGCGGTGGCATACATAAACCACCAAGGGGGAACCAGGAGCCAGGCCGCTCAAAGGGAAGTGAACTTGATTTTTCAATGGGCAGAGGTTCATGTACCCTGCATTTCAGCGATATTCATTCCCGGAGTGGACAACCTGCAGGCAGACTTCTTAAGTCGCCAGAGTCTGTTGCCAGGGGAGTGGTCTCTGCATCCCCAGGTATTTCAGACAATCTGCCAGAGGTGGGGAACGCCAGACGTAGATATAATGGCATCCAGGTTCAACAAGAAACTAGACAGGTTCGTGTCGCGAGCGAGGGATCCTATGGCCTGCGGAACCGATGCGTTGGTTTGCCCTTGGCATCAATTCAAACTTCTATATGCATTCCCTCCACTACAGTTACTCCCCCGCCTGTTGCGCAAGATCAGAGTGGAGCACAAGCCAGTCATTCTAATAGCTCCGGCTTGGCCCCGGAGGACTTGGTACTCACTAGTCCTGAAGATGGCAGTGGGAGACCCTTGGACTCTTCCTCTACAACCAGACCTACTCTCACAAGGCCCGATCCTCCACCCTACATTACAGCGTCTAAATTTGACGGCCTGGAGGCTGAATCCCTGATTCTCAGGGGTAGGGGTCTGTCTAGGCAGGTAATCCCTACCCTGATTAAGGCTAGAAAGCCGGTCTCCAGGGTAATTTATTACAGGGTGTGGAGGAACTATATAGGCTGGTGTGAATCCAAAAGATGGAATTGCCGCAAATATACTATTGATAGGGTGTTAAGTTTTCTCCAGCTAGGAGTGGATAAAGGCCTGGCACTAAGCACAATCAAAGGACAGATCTCAGCTCTGTCAGTGTGGTTTCAGAGGCCGCTGGCCACCCACTCGCTGGTAAAGACCTTCTTACAGGGGGTCTTGCGTATTAATCCTCCTGTCAAGTCACCAGTTTGTCCTTGGGACCTAAATCTTGTCCTGTCCACTCTACAGAAACAGCCTTTTGAGCCTTTGGCTGAGATTCCTTTACTCTTACTGACAAGAAAACTGGTTTTCTTGGTCGCCATAGTTTCGGCCAGGAGAGTGTCAGAATTAGCAGCCTTATCGTGTAAGGAACCATATCTTGTTCTGCATAAGGACAGGGCAGTTCTCCGGCCCCATCCTTCCTTTCTACCAAAGGTTATATCCAAATTTCACTTAAACCAGGATTTGGTACTTCCATCCTTCTTTCCAAAACCTACATCTAGAAAGGAGGGTTGCTGCATACCTTGGATATTGTCCGGGCCATGAAGGCCTATCTTAAAGCTACGGAAAAGATCCGGAAAACAGATGTGTTATTCGTTCTACCAGATGGCCCCAAGAAGGGGCAGGCAGCTGCAAAATCCACCATCTCGAGATGGATTAGACAATTAATCATTCAAGCCTACGGATTGAAGAGGTTGCCCCCTCCGTTGTCGGTAAAGGCCCATTCTACCAGGGCCATGGGCGCCTCTTGGGCAGCACACCATCAGATCTCTATGGCTCAGATATGCAAGGCGGCAACGTGGTCATCAGTCCACACGTTTACAAGGTTTTATCAACTAGACGTGAGAAGAAATGCGGATACTGCCTTTGGTCAGGCAGTACTACAGGCTGCAGTTTGAAATCCTCGGGATCAGAAACACCCTTGGTTATATAAAAAAAAAAAAAAAAAAAAAAAGAAAAAGGTTCTTCTTTCTTGACTAATTTGGAAATATTATTATGATTTGAGTTTAGCTCTAAAATTGAATCCTTCTTTGGAAGATGTCTCCCTCCCCTCATTAAAGCATTGCTTTCGGACATCCCACATAGTAATGAATATGCCGCTCTGTGTCCCGTGATGTACGAGAAAGAAAAAGGGATTTTTAAATACAGCTTACCTGTAAAATCCTTTTCTTGGAGTACATCACGGGACACAGAGCTCCCACCCCTCTTTTTGGGTGACCATTTTGGGAGGCATACTGCTTGCTACAAAACTGAGGGACTCCCTCTAGGGGAGGGGGTTATATAGGGAGGGGACTTCCTGTTTGAAGATTGCCAGTGTCCACACCTGAAGGTACTCCATATAACCCACATAGTAATGAATATGCCGCTCTGTGTCCCGTGATGTACTCCAAGAAAAGGATTTTACAGGTAAGCTGTATTTAAAAATCCCTTTATTTACACTGGGGGGTGAGTGCAATGCGGAAGAAAGCCCTCAACCTCCCACAGTGCCCTCCAACTTCTCAGATTGCCACCCAGCTCACTGCAGTTCCCCCATCCAGTTCAACAAACTGATAAACACAATTAATTCTATATCCACAGTAGATCTAGAGCAGTGGTCTCCAAACTGAGGCCCGGGGGCCGGATGTGGCACTTTGCTTGCTTCTATTCGGCCCTTGAACCAACGATGGGGCACAATTCCTCCCAATGACACAACAATGGAGCATAATTCCTACCAATGACATCAACAATGAGGCACACTTCCTCCAAGTGAGGCCAGGGATAGGGCACAATTTCTCTCACTGACACCAACAATAAAACCCAATGGAATCAATGATAGGATACAATTCCTACCAATGAAACCAATGATGGAACCCAATAACGGGGACAATTCTATCCAATGACAGCAATGATGGGCCACAGTTCCTCCCAATAACACAAAAGATGGGGCACTCTTTGCTCCAACAATTGCTGGGATATATATATTTTTTTTATTGTTTATTTATAACAGGGAAGAGGCCAATATGGGCCGTCATGGTACAGAGTAATACAAATGGCAGGATAACATCCCATAAACAAAACTTGATACAAAATATTATATCAAATAACAGCATTTCTGACAACAGAGAACATCATGTGAGACACAAGCATTGTTACGTGTCAATACACAGTGTCTCTTATATCCCTGGTGGCTGGGATATTTTCTACTCTCGATGGCCACAGTCCGGCCCCCCAAAAGCCTGAATGAAAGTAAACTGGCCTTTTTTTTAGAAAGTTTGGAGACCCCTGACCTAGAGGAAGGCAAGAAAACACCAATAAAGCCATGATTCAATTTGCTGGAGGAGCACAGAGCAGGACACGGAGAAGGACACATGGGACAGTCAGGGATGATCGGTGCACGGAGGACACAGAGGGAGGACTGGAGAAGCACGGAGGACACGGAGGGGGACTGGAGAAGCACGGAGGACAAGGAGGGGGACTGGAGAAGCACGGAGGACATGGAAAGGGGCTGGAGAAACATGGAGGACACGGAGGGGGACTGGAGAAGCACAGAGGACATGGAAAGGGGCTGGAGAAACATGGAGGACACGGAGGGGGACCGGAGGAGCACGGAGGACACGGAGGGGGACTGGAGAAGCACAGAGGACATGGAAAGGGGCTGGAGAAACATGGAGGACACGGAGGGGGACTGGAGAAGCACAGAGGACATGGAAAGGGGCTGGAGAAACATGGAGGACACGGAGGGGGACCGGAGGAGCACGGAGGACATGGAGGGGGACCGGAGGAGCACGGAGGACATGGAGGGGGACCGGAGGAGCACGGAGGACATGGAGGGGGACTGGAGGAGCACGGAGGACATGGAGGGGGACTGGAGGAGCACGGAGGACTGGAGAGCACGGAGGACATGGAGGGGGACTGGAGGAGCACGGAGGACATGGAGGGGGACTGGAGGAGCACGGAGGACATGGAGGGGGACTGGAGGAGCACGGAGGACATGGAGGGGGACTGGAGGAGCACGGAGGACATGGAGGGGGACTGGAGGAGCACGGAGGACATGGAGGGGGACTGGAGGAGCACGGAGGACATGGAGGGGGACTGGAGGAGCACGGAGGACATGGAGGGGGACTGGAGGAGCACGGAGGGGGACTGGAGGAGCACGGAGGACATGGAGGGGGACTGGAGGAGCACGGAGGACATGGAGGGGGACCGGAGGAGCACGGAGGACATGGAGGGGGACCGGAGGAGCACGGAGGACATGGAAGGGGGCTGGAGGAGCACGGAGGACATGGAAGGGGGCTGGAGGAGCACGGAGGACATGGAGGGGGACTGGAGGAACACGGAGGACATGGAGGGGGACTGGAGGAGCACGGAGGACATGGAGGGGGACTGGAGGAGCATGGAGGACATGGAGGAGCACGGAGGACATGGAGGGGGACTGGAGGAGCACGGAGGACATGGAGGGGGACTGGAGGAGCACGGAGGACATGGAGGGGGACTGGAGGAGCACGGAGGACATGGAGGGGGACTGGAGGAGCATGGAGGACATGGAGGGGGGACTGGAGGAGCACGGAGGACATGGAGGGGGACTGGAGGAGCACGGAGGACATGGAGGGGGACTGGAGGAGCACGGAGGACATGGAGGGGGACTGGAGGAGCACGGAGGACATGGAGGGGGACTGGAGGAGCACGGAGGACATGGAGGGGGACTGAAGGAGGGGGGGGGGCTTTTTAGCTTCTTTATTGAAATCTATACAGGAAGATCGGTGCTTGCAACTCCCCCCACCACCGCACTGATCACCCCTGACTGCCCAAGTAAAAAAGTTTGAGACCTCCTGGTCTACAGGATATGAATAGTATACCTTTAGTTGGCTCACCTGAGAAATATTCGGATTTGCAGGTTCGGATGTTGGGCCAGTCTGTGTCCTCCTGTTCTTGTCCTCGGGGAACATGCTCTGCAAGGACAGCGAAAAATACCACAGCTAACTCATCTGACTTCTGACTGAGAGACAAAACAGTACTAAGGACTGAAGGACCAAAACTGCAATAACTTAGTATCAATGTCAATGTAACGATGACGTTTACTATGACGAAACGCTTTGGGCAGGGCCTTCGGACGTGAAGTCCCTGCGGAAAGACATTTTTTTAGTTTCCATTGATGTAAATGGGGAAACTCGCTTTGATAAGCGTGTATTTTGGATTACGAGCATTCTCCTGGAACGGGTCATGCTCGTAATTCGAGGTTCCACTGTATACTACGTATATTCAGGTCAGCAGCCTCCCTAGTGCTGTCAGAATGTGATTTGTGTGGCATGCGGCTCACCCGGAATACACGGCATGGTGGGCAGCATCACCTTTTTCCTTTTCCTACCCACTGGCGTGGCTCCTGGACTGTGACCTGAAAGGAAAGACGGAATCACATCTCACTCGTGACTTACCGAAGGAGATTTAGGTACTTTACGGATATACCCCATAAATACCTGATTTAAAGTGTAGGATCACCTTTTAACTTTTTACAAACATCCCCCCGTGTAATTCTACATTCCATACTGATGGGGTCTTGCTACTAAGCATAGGTGTGCGCAGCCTCTGGCATTAGGGTGTGCACCCCAAAGCTCAAACACACACTACCGATCACTCACAATGTTCATTCAGAAAGGGAAGGGGCTGGCAAATGGCATATTTACTGCCTCTTCCCCCACTCATCCTAAAACATCCACAGCAACCGCCGGTGGGAGAGGAGGGAAGCCGGGAGTGCTGTGGGGGGAAAGAAGGGGGAGCCAGGTCAGTAGGGGGAATCTTTTCTGCACAGGGTGATTAGGGTGTGCCTGGGCACACATGGCACACCCTGTGCGCACGCCTATGCTGATAAGTCAACCTTGCATTTTGATAACCACAACTGGCTCTCACAGTGAGCACATGATCAACAACCACACTGATTGGTTCCCATTCATTAAGGTCCCTTTCACACTGGGGCAGCTTAAAAATAGCGCCTGCAAACCGACCTCAAACAGCGCTTGCTGTTTCTCCAGTGTGAAAGCCTGAGGGCTTTTCACACTGAAGCGATGCGCAAGCAGGACCTCTTCAAAAGTCCTGCTAGCCGCATCTTTGGAGCGGTGAAGGCGCGGTGTGTTAACCGCTCCTCCACCGCTCCTTCCCATTGAAAGCAATGGGAAACCGTGGCTATACTGCTGGCGGTATTAACCCTTTTTCGCCCGCTAGCGGGGGGTAAAACCGCACCGCTAGTGGCCCGAATACCGCCGCAATTTCAACGGCACCTTCCGCCCCAGTGTGAAATGAGCCTAAGTGAATACCAGCTGCTGTCAGTAACAAGGTATTCATCTTTTAAGAGCATAGATCAGTGGTCTCCGACCTGCAGCCCCAGAGCCATGGCTGCATATGTGAGGGACATGGCTAGAGGGACATGGCTGCATATGTGAGGGACATGGCTGAAGGGACATGGCTGCATATGTGAGGGACATGGCTGAAGGGACATGGCTGCATATGTGAGGGACATGGCTGAAGGGACATGGCTGCATATGTGAGGGACATGGCTGAAGGGACATGGCTGCATATGTGAGGGACATGGCTGAAGGGACATGGCTGCATATGTGAGGGACATGGCTGAAGGGACATGGCTGCATATGTGAGGGACATGGCTGCATATGTGAGGGACATGGCTGAAGGGACATGGCTGCATATGTGAGGGACATGGCTGCATATGTGAGGGACATGGCTGAAGGGACATGGCTGCATATGTGAGGGACATGGCTGAAGGGACATGGCTGCATATGTGAGGGACATGGCTGCATATGTGAGGGACATGGCTGAAGGGACATGGCTGCATATGTGAGGGACATGGCTGAAGGGACATGGCTGCATATGTGAGGGACATGGCTGAAGGGACATGGCTGCATATGTGGGGGACATGGCTGAAGGGACATGGCTGCATATGTGGGGGACATGGCTGAAGGGACATGGCTCCATATGTGAGGGACATGGCTGCATATGTGAGGGACATGGCTGAAGAGACATGGCTGCATATGTGAGGGACATTGCTGAAGGGACATGGCTGAAGGGACATGACTGCATATGTGAGGGACATGGCTGGAGGGACATGGCTGGAGGGACATGACTGCATATGTGGGGGACATGGCTGCATTTGGGGACACATTTAAAAAAAAGTATCGGTATTCGGTATCGGCGACTACGTGAAAAAAAGTATCGGTACTTGTACTCGGGTCCTAAAAAAGTGGTATCGGGACAACCCTAGTTACCATCCGTTCTACTGGCACAAATGAATCCCACTGACACTATTCCTCCACTGATTGGGAAGCTTTCCTCTCACTGACACCAATGCCAATGCTGGGGCACTATTCCTCCCCCTGACACCAATGATGGGGCGCTATTACTCCTACCAATACCAATGATGGGGCATTAGTTCTTCCACTGATACAAGGCCTATTCTTCCCACTGACACCATTGATGGGGCAATATTTCTCCCATTAAAACCAATATCACTCTGCGTTGTTGGCCTGATCTTGTTGCATTCTATCGCATCCGCATGTACTGTACACCGGCCCTTTGCATAGAAAGTTTGGAGTCCCCGGCATAAATGAATACCCTCTCCACATAAGGTACCGCTACTAAGAAGAGTAGTAAAATAGAAGTATTATCTTTTCGGTTACTATAAGATGGGTAAAGATTTGGAAATTGGTATTATGAGGCTCAGGTTTGGCCAATACAATGAATGGAAATACTTGAAGAAAGGACACTTGATTACGTGTCCCGGGACTTGCAGAATTCACCCAGTTTTGGCCAATCACATCTCACGTAAGAGTGCGCCCCCCGCAGGCCAAACCCCAAATACATTTATTCAACCATCTTCTTCCTAAAAACAGGGAGGGACTTATAGACGTTTGTTCCCAACATCTGGGATTTCTGTACCTTGTGAGTTCACTTCCAGAAGCTTGAAGAAATGGTCGTCTGTTATATCCGCATCCTCCTCCAAATCATCTGTAAAGCAAACAAAGCGTCAAAACCAGACACATTCCCCCCCAATGCGCACACGCGCAACAAACACGCACGCACGCAGTATTATTTGTATATAGAGAAACACTTGACCCCTTAGTTCTAGTAAAGGTAACGCTTAAGGCGTCAGCATACTAAGACATGTTGGACAATTTCATGCTCCCAACTTTATAGGAAAAGTTTGGGCACGGCCCCTTCCTTATTCCACCATGACTGCGCACCAGAGCGCAAAGCCTATAAAGCAGGGGTCTCCAAACTGCGGCCCGAGGGCCAGATGTGGCCCTTTGCTAGCCTTTATCCGGCCCTTGGAGCATTGTTCCTCCCAACTGATATGAGGCACTCTTCCTCCCACTGACACCAACCAGGGGGCACTATTTCTTCTTTATCAATGGTGGGATACTATTCCTCCTTCTGATAGGGGCCCTACTCCTCCCCCTACTGACCCCCTACACTGAGGCCATATTTATTCTCATTGGTGCTGGGCCCAGGACATTTTCTGCCCCCGCTGGCTACAATCCGGCCCTCCTAAAGTCTGAAGGACAATAAACTGGCCCTTTGTTTGAAATGTTTGGAGACCCCTGCTATAAAGACATGGATGAGCGAGTTTAGGGTGGAGGAACTTGACCTGCCTGTGCAGAGTCCTGACCTCAACCCGATAGAACATTTTAGGGATGAACTAAAGCGGAGACTGTGAGCCAGGCCTTCTTATCCGACATTAGTCCTGACCTCACAAATGCCCTTCTGGAAGAATGGTCAAACATTCCCATAGACACCCTCCTAAACCTTGTGGACGGCCTTCCCAGAAGAGTTGAAGTCGTTATAGCTGCAAAGGGCGGGGCCAACTCAGTATTGAACCCTCCAGACTAAGACTGGGATGTCATTAAAGTTTATGTGCGTGTAAAGGCAGGTGTCCCAATACTTTTGACAATATAGTGTATCTCCGGCACATCTGGGATCAGATTTATACCCACTCTGTGGATCCAAACAGTATCTGGAGGGTAACAACTTTGGTATTGGGAGGAATAGCGTCCCAATGTTGGTGTCAGTGGGAGGAATAGTTCCAGAATGTTGGCGTCAGTGGGAGGAATAGTTCCAGAATGTTGGCGTCAGTGGGAGGAATAGTTCCAGAATGTTGGCGTCAGTGGGAGGAATAGTTCCAGAATGTTGGCGTCAGTGGGAGGAATAGTTCCAGAATGTTGGCGTCAGTGGGAGGAATAGTTCCAGAATGTTGGCGTCAGTGGGAGAAATAGCGCCCCAATGTTGGCGTCAGTGGGAGGAATAGCGCCCCAATGTTGGCGTCAGTGGGAGGAATAGCGCCCCAATGTTGGCGTCAGTGGGAGGAATAGTGCCCCAATGTTGGCGTCAGTGGGAGGAATAGTTCCAGAATGTTGGCGTCAGTGGGAGGAATAGCGCCCCAATGTTGGCGTCAGTGGGAGGAATAGTTCCAGAATGTTGGCGTCAGTGGGAGGAATAGCGCCCCAATGTTGGTTTCAGTGGGAGGAATAGTTCCAGAATGTTGGCGTCAGTGGGAGGAATAGTTCCAGAATGTTGGCGTCAGTGGGAGGAATAGTGCCCCAATGTTGGCGTCAGTGGGAGGAATAGTGCCCCAATGTTGGCGTCAGTGGGAGGAATAGTGCCCCAATGTTGGCGTCAGTGGGAGGAATAGTGCCCCAATGTTGGCGTCAGTGGGAGGAATAGTGCCCCAATGTTGGCGTCAGTGGGAGGAATAGTGCCCCAATGTTGGCGTCAGTGGGAGGAATAGTGCCCCAAAAACGCCAGTGTTGGCGTCAGTGGGAGGAATAGTGCCCCAATGTTGGCGTCAGTGGGAGGAATAGTGCCCCAATGTTGGCGTCAGTGGGAGGAATAGTGCCCCAATGTTGGCGTCAGTGGGAGGAATAGTGCCCCAATGTTGGCGTCAGTGGGAGGAATAGTGCCCCAATGTTGGCGTCAGTGGGAGGAATAGTGCCCCAATGTTGGCGTCAGTGGGAGGAATAGTGCCCCAATGTTGGCGTCAGTGGGAGGAATAGTGCCCCAATGTTGGCGTCAGTGGGAGGAATAGTGCCCCAATGTTGGCGTCAGTGGAGGAATAGTGCCCCAATGTTGGCGTCAGTGGGAGGAATAGTGGGAGGAATAGTGCCCCAATGTTGGCGTCAGTGGGAGGAATAGTGCCCCAATGTTGGCGTCAGTGGGAGGAATAGTGCCCCAATGTTGGCGTCAGTGGGAGGAATAGTGCCCCAATGTTGGTGTCAGTGGGAGGAATTGTTCCCCAATGTTGGTGTCAGTGGGAGGAATAGTGCCCCATTGTTCGTGTACTTAGGAGGAATAGTGCCCTATCATTGGCATCAATGGGAGAAATCGTGCCCCATTGCTGATGTCAATAGCAGGTATTGTGCCCCATTGTTGGTGTCAATGGGAGGAATAATGTCTTGTATCAGTTGGAGGAAAAGTGCCCCAGGGGCCAGATATAGGCTGTGTTTGTCCCCCAGGCCGCAGTTTGGAGACCACTGATATAGAACAATCCTACAGCATAACAAGACAGAAATACAGCCAATGCCAGTGTCACCTATGAAGTCCTCTATTTGGTCCTCCTTAGATTCATTGGGGTCACTGAGTATTTCTTTCTTGTAAAGCTCTTCGTTTTCTTCTATGTAATTCCATTCCTCTCTAGTGAAGAACACAGCCACGTCCTGATAGCGTACTGGAATCTGCAACACACAGGACAGCGATTGGCGGCGATTGGCTAAATCACAGTCCCCTGCCACCGTTAACAGAGGAGACATCATAATGGCCGATTATTTCCTTATGAGGACACACAACGATACAAACTAGATGGAAATACATACATCTCATTTTTGTTTTTCCTTTTCACAAAGAAGTTGGGCAAATAAAGAATGACAAGGCACCCATCAGTGCAGCACATACACGGTTCGTGGAGTAGTACCCAGCGTACCCGGCGCCTATGGCTCCTTCATTGAGGTCACCAGCTTAGATAAAACATTTTTTTACACCTCCTACTTTAAAAAGGGGAAACACAGCATAAGGCTTATGGGAACCACGGTCCTTAAGAAGCTCACTCCCAATTTGGAGGACTCGCACACCAAAGTACTTGAAGGTGTGGGATCCATGGATACCATACAACAGTGGCGGCTGGTGCTCAACATTTTTGGGGGGACGCAAACCGTAAAAAATAAAAAACATCAATTGCAGTCTCACTGGTCCCATCAAACACACCCACTGTGCCCATCAAACGCACAAACTGTGCCCATCAAACTCACCCACTGTGCCCATCAAACTCACCCACTGTGCCCATCAAACGAAGCCACTGTGCCCATCAAACGCAGCCACCGTGCCCATCAAACGCAGCCACCGTGCCCATCAAACGCAGCCACCGTGCCCATCAAACGCAGCCACCGTGCCCATCAAACGCAGCCACCGTGCCCATCAAACGCAGCCACCGTGCCCATCAAACGCAGCCACCGTGCCCATCAAACGCAGCCACCGTGCCCATCAAACGCAGCCACCGTGCCCATCAAACGCAGCCACCGTGCCCATTAAGCGAAGCCACCGTGCCCATCAAACGCAGCCACCGTGCCCATCAAACGCAGCCACCGTGCCCATCAAGCGAAGCCACTGTGCCCATCAAGCGAAGCCACTGTGCCCATCAAGCGAAGCCACTGTGCCCATCAAAACGCAGCCACTGTGCCCATCAAACGCAGCCACTGTGCCCATCAAACGCAGCTACTGTGCCCATCAAGCGAAGCCAGTTTGCCCCCTCAATTGCCGCCAGTGTCAGGTAAGTGACACATGCGATGCATAGTAGCCCATTATGCTTTACCTTTGCAGGAAAACAGGAAAACCCGATACATAGAGGAGGAGCTGCTCTGACTGTTCCACATAACACTACCTGTTGTCAAAACCCCACCCCGTCTGCCTGGCCCACTCACTCACCTGTCCTTCCTCCTGATAGAATTTGCTGAGATCTTCATTCTTCTTCACCAGCTTCAAATCCTGAAAAATATAAAGAATGTGAAACTCGCCCGGCAGTCACAAAGTACAGATTTAGATACAATAAATGTATAGAGCTCAGCAAACTCACCTGCACCATTCTCAGCCATGGATCTATACCAGTGATGGCGAACCTTGGCACCCCAGATGTTTTGGAACTACATTTCCCATGATGCTCTTGCACTCTGCATTGTAGTTGAGCATCATGGGAAATGTAGTTCCAAAACATCTGGGGTGCCAAGGTTCGCCATCACTGATCTATACCATATGGCCAAAATGATATGCCCCCCCCCCCCCCCCCCCCCCCCAACTGCCTGACAGCTGGAGCTTCCAGTGAAGGTTACAAAGATATTTTAGATGGTTTTGCACTTCCACCCTTGTGGTAAGAGTTTGGGGAAGACCTTATTCTGTTCCACCATGACTGTGCCCCCCCCCCCCCCACCCTGTGTACAAAGTCAGCACCATAAAGACATGGTGTGACCAGTTTGGTTAAAAGGAACTTGAGTGTTCTGCAAGGAGTCCTGACCTCAACACTACTGAACAGCATTGGCACGAAATGGAATACCAACTGTGAGCCAGGTCTTCTCATCCAACATCAGTACCTGACCTCAGAAATATGCACAAATTCCTGCAGACCCCCTCCTAAACCTTTTTAATAGCATTTCCAGATAAGAGGGGGATGTTATAGATGCAAAGCAGGGACAATTGCATGTTAACCGCCTCCTGCGCATATATGTCGGCAGAATGGCACGGCTGGGAACAGGCACGTACCTGTACGCCGCCTTTAAGAGCCCAGCCGTGGGTCGCGCACGACACGGTTCGAAGCACCGCGCCCGCGAACCCGAACGCTGCCAGTGTCCCGCGATCAGTCACAGGAGCTGAAGAGCAGGGAGAGGTGAGGAGTGTAAACAAACCTTCCCCATTCTTCTGTGTGGCAGTGTCACTGATCGGCTGTTCCCTGATATAGGAAAAGACGATCAGTGACGTCACACCTACAGCCACGCCCCCCTACAGTAAGAATCACTCCCTTAGGGCACACTTAACCCCTTAGTGCCCCCCTAGTGGTTAACTCCTTCACAGTAATCAGTGCATTTTTATAGCACTTTTCGCTGTGAAAATGACAATGGTCACAAATATGTGTCAAAAGTGTCCGATGTGTCCGCCATAATGTTGCAGTCAAGAAAAAAAAAAAACAATTCGCTGATTACTAGTAAAAAAAAAAAATATTAATAAAAATGCCATAAATCTATCCCCTATTTTGTAGACACTATAACTTTTGCGCAAACCAATCAATAAACGCCTATTGCGATTTTTTTTTTACCAAAAATATGTAGAAGAATACGTATCGGCCTAAACTGAGGAAAAAAATATTTTTTTTTACATATATATATATATATATTTTTTGGGGTGTATTTATTATAGCAAAAAGTAAAAAAGATTGAAATCTTTTCAAAATTGTCGCTCTATTTTTGTTTATAGCTCAAAAAATAAAAACCGCAGAGGTGATCAAATACCACCAAAAGAAAGCTCTATTTGTGGGAAAAAAAGGACGCCAAATTTATTTGGGAGCCACGTCTCAATTGTCAGTTAAAGCGACGCAGTGCCGAATCGCAAAAACTGGCCAGGTCCTTTACCTGCATAATGGTCCGGGTCTTAACTGCTGGTACCTAATGCGTATATAGGCCTATGATCCACTATATGCACCCTGCTGTTCTATCATGTGGCTGACTCACTGGAACTCTATTGTACTAGACAAGGTTTTTTAACACTTTTATTATATATTGAGCCTGTTCTGGACATCATATGTGTTCACATGCGATCCTGAAGAAGAAAGAATGTTTTCGAAACGCGTCAAGCTTCATATGTGGACCAGTTTTTGTAAAAGCGGGAATATTCTCTGTATTATAGATGTGAACTTTACATGAGCACAACACCTGGATGTGATTACTACTATGTCTTTTTGAACATTTCTATAATAAATTTGGAATTTTATGTGATAAAGTTCTCTTTTGTTGGTTTTGCTCACTGCAAAGTGCACTTGAAATTGCACTGAAAGGTCACTTGGAAGTGCAGTCGCTGTAAATCTGAGGGGTGGATCTGAGCGAGCCTCCTCGTTCAACATCAGTGCCTGACCTCACAAATGTGGTCCTGGAAGAACGGACAAACATTCCCATAGACACCCTCCTAAACCTTGTGGACGGCCTTCCCAGAAGAGTTGAAGCTGTTATAGCTGCAAAGGGCGGGGCCAACTCAATATAGAGCCCTACGGACTAAGACTGGGCTGCCATTAAAGTTCATGTGTGTGTAGGTAGGTGTCCCAATACTTTTGACAATATAGTGGATCCCAACTAGGTGCCATACTAATATGACCCATAGTCCCACCCAAGGACAGCAAAATAAGAAATATGAATGAAAAGGCCTTACTATACATATCAGTCGGTCCCAGTCCTCACCTCTCCAGCCACAAGACACACGAGCTCCACAATCTGACTCAGCAGTTTCCTGGTCCTCTGCCTCTTGTAACTGCCCATATGTGGTGCTTCAGTCATGTGTCTCAGGAGCGCCACCTGGCAGGAAGGGAAAGGCACAACATGAACACTGACACCAATGAGCACTATTCCTCCCACTGATACCAACGATGGGGCACTATTCCTCCCACTGACACCAACGATGGGGCGCTATTCCTCCCACTGACAACAACGATGGGGCGCTATTCCTCCCACTGACAACAACGATGGGGCGCTATTCCTCCCACTGACAACAACGATGGGGCGCTATTCCTCCCACTGACAACAACGATGGGGCGCTATTCCTCCCACTGACAACAACGATGGGGCGCTATTCCTCCCACTGACAACAACGATGGGGCGCTATTCCTCCCACTGACAACAACGATGGGGCGCTATTCCTCCCACTGACAACAACGATGGGGCGCTATTCCTCCCACTGACAACAACGATGGGGCGCTATTCCTCCCACTGACAACAACGATGGGGCGCTATTCCTCCCACTGACAACAACGATGGGGCGCTATTCCTCCCACTGACAACAACGATGGGGCGCTATTCCTCCCACTGACAACAACGATGGGGCGCTATTCCTCCCACTGACAACAACGGTGGGGCGCTATTCCTCCCACTGACAACAACGATGGGGCGCTATTCCTCCCACTGACAACAACGGTGGGGCGCTATTCCTCCCACTGACAACAACGATGGGGCGCTATTCCTCCCACTGACAACAACGATGGGGCGCTATTCCTCCCACTGACAACAACGGTGGGGCGCTATTCCTCCCACTGACAACAACGATGGGGCGCTATTCCTCCCACTGACAACAACGATGGGGCGCTATTCCTCCCACTGACAACAACGATGGGGCGCTATTCCTCCCACTGACAACAACGATGGGGCGCTATTCCTCCCACTGACAACAACGATGGGGCGCTATTCCTCCCACTGACCACAACGATGGGGCGCTATTCCTCCCAATGACAACAACGATGGGGCGCTATTCCTCCCACTGACAACAACGATGGGGCGCTATTCCTCCCACTGACAACAACGGGGCATTATTGCTCCCACTGACACCAATGACGGAGTGCGATTCCTACAACTGACACCAATGATGGGGTGCTATTCCTCCCACTAACAACAATGGGACACTATTCCTCCCACTGACACCAACAATTGGGTGCTTTTCCTCGCCCTAATATCAAAGATGGGGCATTGTTTACTCCCACTGACCCCAAGACATTTTCTTCTCCAACTGGCCACAGTCCAGCCCCCCTAAAGTCTGAAGGACAGTGAACCGGCCCTTTGTTTAGAAAGGTTGACGTCCCCTGTTCTAGAACAAACACTTTCCAGTTCTTCTGACCTTCTCCATAAAACGAGCCATGTACTCACCAGTTTGGTCTGTAGGATACATAACGTTTTCTTGTTTCGCAGGGAACATTTGGAGAAGAAGTATCCTTCCGGTGTTTCGGGGGAGGTGTGAGGTTCAGACTCCTGATTAAGAGGTTCCTGTTGGGCTACACGATGATCCTCGGGGGAGGAGCCACGTTCCAACGTAGAAGGAACTTGATAATGGTCCTTCATGATCTCTTCCTGTTCTACGTTGGGCAACTCCTGAACACATTTAAATCTGCTGTTAAAATACATGTGGTCCAGCTGCACCTTCCAGTCTTCCCCATAAAAGTTGAACTCGTATTCAGGCCATTGGATGCCCCTGTCGTAGGTATTCCAGCGGGGGGCGCTGACGGAGCAAGACTGGATGGACACCGTGGTCATGTCAGTCTGCGTGCCCATCTCCGTCTGTAAGGTGTGTATGGTGGAGGTGCCAGCGTCTACCTGGGACCAACGCTCTTTTTTCCCAGCCTCCTTCTCTTCCAAGCGCTGCTTCTTCTGAGGAACGTGTTTTATGGCGACTTCCACCACGTTCCCGGGGAAGACGGTGGGCACGGCGTCCGGTTTGAGGACCACTTTGGTCCCCTGGGTCATGTAAGATTCGGGAACGAAGTGGGCCGAGCACATGCGGTAAGAACCCATTTTTGAAGACAATATTTTCTCAGCGTAGTCGTCCATGTCCTCACAGTACTGACCCGTCTGATGAAGCCACAGCTTTATCCGGGCGAGATCTTTGGGGAAGACGTGCAACGTTATCCCGGGGGAAAAGCAGTTCTTTCCCATGAAGTGCGGGCACGATCGGAAGATACATTTTGGCATGGCTTCCACCTGCAGACAAAATCCGATTATTATACACAGCAGATGAAACTTAACCACTTAAGGACGGCCTAACGCCGATATACGTCGGCAGAATGGCACAGGGTACGTCCCCTTTAAGTGCCCAGCCGTGGGTCACGCGTGCCCGCGACCCGGGCCGAAGCTCTGTGACCGCGGGACACCGGCGGCGATCGGGTCCCGCGGCCACGGTCACAGAGCTTCGGACCGGGTCGCGGGCACGCGTGACCCACGGCTGGGCACTTAAAGGGGACGTACCCTGTGCCATTCTGCCGACGTATATCGGCGTCACAGGAGCTGAAGGACGGGGAGAGGTGAGTCTAATAACACATTCCCCCATTCTTCACAGTGGCGCCGTCATTGATCATCTGTTCCCTGATCTAGGGAAAGGCGATCAATGACGTCACACATCCAGCCCCGCCCCCCTACAGTTAGAAACACATATGAGGTCACACTTAACCCCTACAGCACCCCCTAGTGGTTAACTCCCAAACTGCAATTGTCATTTTTTACAGTAATCAGTGCATTTTTATAGCATTTTTTCCCCAAAATTTGTCAAAATTGTCCGATGTGTCCGCCGTAATGTCGCAGTTACGAAAAAAATCGATGATCGCCGCCATTAGAAGTAAAAAAAATGTTTTAATAAAAATGCTATAAAACTATCCCCTATTTTGTAAACGCTATAAATTTTGCGCAAACTAATCAATAAACTCTTATTGCTTATTTTTTTACCAAAAATATGTAGAACACGTATCGGCCTAAACTGAGGGAAAAAATATGTTTTTTTTATATATTTTGGGGGGATATTTATTATAGCAAAAAGTAAAAAATATTGCATTTTTTTCAAAATTGTCGCTCTATTTTTGTTTATAGCGCAAAAAATAAAAACCGCAGAGGTGATCAAATACCATCAAAAGAAAGTTCTATTTGTGGGGAAAAAGGACGTCAATTTTGTTTGGGAGCCGCGTCGCGCAATTGTCAGTTAAAGCGACGCAAAAAAGAGCAGCAAACACAAACGCCGCATAAACGCGATCGGAAATTCCAACAAGAAAAGTCCCATGTGAGCTTATGGTCGGAAATTCTGACCGTGTGTTTGCTCCATCGGCCTGTAGTGGGTGGAGCCTGCTGAGCCCCTCCCACAACTCTACTCTCTCTACTTGTGCAGGGTGACTGGTCTCGTCTCCTTCCCCCCCATGTAGTATTCTGTAGTGGGTGGAGCCTAGGGTGACTACATGTCCCGGATTGCCCGGGACAGTCCCGGGCACCTTCATTCCAGGACAATACAGTGTCCCGGAATAAAACTGACACAGCCACCCCCCCCGGCCAATCTGATGCCCCCAAAAAAAAGGCCCCCACATCACCGCTTTACTCACTGACAGTACTTGTCCTGGCCGGGAATGCCTGGAGGAGCACAATCCCCGCCCCCTGCTTGTGATTGGAGAAATCATAAATCCCGCCTCTCGTGTCCAATCACTGTGCTGTGATTCGTTACACCACAACCTGAATGGTAGTTTGGAAATGTGGTCACCCTAGTGGAACCCGCTGGGCCCCTCCCACAGTTTTGCTCTCTCTCTCCTTGTGCAGGGTGGTCTCATCTCCGCCCCCCTCCTGTAGATCTCTGCAGGCAGCTGTAGAGGGTAGAATTTGCTGGGCTCCTCCCACAGGTCTGCACATGTCATGTGTAGTATCAGTGGTGATTTCACAGCTACTTTTACAAGACAACACCTGGTTTTGCAAAGGAATTTAATTTGCACAAAGTGGATTTAAAGGGGTTGTAAGGGTAAAAAAAAAAAAAAGTCCTAAAAAAATACAAGCATGATGCTAAACATACATCTTGGGCCAGATTCTCGTAGAGCTGCGGCGGCGTAGCGTTTCCTATTTACACTACGCCGCCGCAACTTAAACACGCAAATGCCGTATTCTCCAAGCACTTGCTCCGTAATTTGCGGCGGCGTAGTGTAAATGGCACGGCGTATCCCCACGTAATTCAAAGGGGGCGGCTCGTATTTAAATTGAGCGCGCCCCCGCGCAGAACGAACTGCGCATTCGCCGGCCGTAAACGTAGCCCAGTGCGCATGCTCCAAAGTACGCCACAAATACATTGGTTTCGACAATTTAAAGCCCAAAGCCCTATTCGCAAACAAGTTACGTAAACAACGTAAATGACGGAAAAACACGACGCTGTCCCGACGTCCATACTTAACAAGGCGTACGCCGGACCTACGCAAAGTTAACCCACCATATAGCAGAGGTAACCGTACGCAAACTACGTCGAGCGGCCGCAATTACGTTCGGGAATCAGCATATCACGCTTATTTGCATATTTAATGCGGAAATCGACGGAAACGCCACCTAGCGGCCAGCGTAGAATTGCATCTAAGATCCGACGGTGTAAGTGACTTACGCCAGTCGGATCTACGCCAAATCTATGTGTAACTGATTCTAAGAATCAGGCGCATAGATACCCGGGGCCAGAAACAGAGATACGACGGCGTGTATGGAGCTACGCCGGCGTATTTCATACCAGAATCTGGCCCCTTGTGGTCACACCTCCACCCGTATATGTATGTGATGTACATTACATGCACCAAACATGCAGCCATTCGCTTAACCATCAAAAGCATGTGGGGGGGGGCATGCTGGTATATGTAGTACCACAGCAGTAAGGAATCGCGGGCAAAAGGCATGCTGGAAGTTGTAGTTCTACAGCAAGCTAACTACACATAGCAGGGAGGGCTGGGAGTTGTAGTTCTTTGATGGGCCACAAGCCCATGGTGCACTGTATATAACAGACTGATGATGATGGGAGTTGCAGTTCCACAGCACCCCTAAGCCAAAAGAAGACCCAACCCCGGGATAAGTGTCAGCCCTGTGTGCGGCAGGCCATGCTGAGACTTGTAGTGCTCTGAGCAGATGGTACAGAACGCGCACACACACATACACACAGGCTGAATGATGTCACTGGCCTGATACATGATGATACCTGATTGTTGTAGCAGATCCACAGTCCCCCACACACAGGAAGCTCAAGCTGCAGAGGCTCCGACTGGCTGGGAGATGACAAACCGCATCACTTCCTGCTTTCATCACATGGGATTCTGGGAAGTGTAGTCTTTCAGTCAGTTAGCTGAATGGATTGCAATTCTTTTCTAAAAGATGAATTCCAGGTTAGGCTTCTAAACGTTAAAAAATAAAATAAAAATGGCAATCAATTCATTATTAATTACAAATATTCTAACTCCTTCGTGCCTATTGGTAAAACAAAATCATTTATCGTATATACTTGAGTATAAGCCGACCCGAATATAAGCTGAGGCACCTAATTTTACCACAAAAAAAATGGGAAAACGTATTGACTCGAGTATAAGCCTAGGGTGTCCATGTGCTGCCTCACTGTGTATATGCCTCACTGTGCCCATGTGCATGCCTCACTGTGCCCATGCCTCACTGTGTCCAGGCGTCACTGTGCCCATGCCTCACTGTGTCCATGTGCATGCCTCACTGTGTCCATGCCTCACTGTGTCCATGCGTCACTGTGCCCATGCCTCACTGTGCCCATGCCTCACTGTGTCCATGTGCATGCCTCACTGTGTCCATGCCTCACTGTGCCCATGCGCATGCCTCACTATGTCCATGTGCGTGCCTCACTGTGTCCATGCCTCGCTGTGCCCATGTCTGTGTCCATGCCTCGCTGTGTCCATGCCTCACTGTGCCCATGCGCATGCCTCACTGTGTCCATGTGCGTGCCTCACTGTGTCCATGCCTCGCTGTGCCCATGTCTGTGTCCATGCCTCGCTGTGCCCATGCACATGCCTCACTGTGTCCATGTGCGTGCCTCACTGTGTCCATGCCTCGCTGTGCCCATGTCTGTGCCCATGCCTCACTGTGTCCATGACTAGACTGACGTTTAACATGAAAGTCTATGGAAGGGGTGCCCGGCTTTGAAAAATCGGTGCTCCTCGGCTGTAGGTCCCCCCGACAACAAACTTTGCACACTTGTAGAGGAGAAATGGGGCTACATGTACAAGTTCCGGGTCCAGGGGACCTACGACTGGCCGGTGCCCCAAAATCAACGGAGAAATTACCGTTTAACATGGGAGTCTACTATGGAAGGGGTGTTCGGCTTTAAAAAAATCAGTGCTCCCAGCAGTGCACACTTGCAGAGGAAGAGTGGGGCTACATGTGTGCCAAGTTTGGGGTCCAGGGGACCTACGGCCAGCTGGTACCGGGTCCCCAAAGTCCGGGAGATCAGGCACAAAAAGTTGACTCGAGTATAAGCCTAGGGTGTCCATCTGCATGCCTCACTGTGCCCATGACTAGACTGACGTTTAACATGAGAGTCTATGGAAGGGGTGCCCGGGTTTGAGAAATCGGTGCCCCCCGGCTGTAGGTCCCCCAGACAACAAACTTTTCATACTTGTAGAGGAGAAATGGGTCTACATGTACAAGTTCTGGGTCCAGGGACTACGACTGGCCGGTGCCCCAAAATGAACCGTTTAACATGGGAGTCTATGGAAGGGGTGCCCGGCTTTAAAAAATTGTTGCTCCCTAGCCATTCACACTTGCAGAGGAAGAGTGGGGGTACATGCGTGCCAAGTTTGGGGTCCAGGGGGATCTACGGCCAGCCGGTGCCGGGTCCCCAAAATCTGGGAGATCAGGCGCAAAAAGGTGACTCGAGTATAAGCCGAGGGGGGCATTTTCAGCACAAGAAAAAAGTGTGCTGAAAAACTCGGCTTATACTCGAGTATATACGGTAAATCATAACTGCCAATCATTTTTTTCTGTGGGCGATTTGGAAATAACAACGCACCAAAAATGCTCAAATCTGCCAAATTTGAGCTACAAAATAAGCACCAGAACTTTTTTTGAGGTCCAGGCTTTTGGCTTCAGTGGCCGTCTCCGTAGAGAATAATAGATTTTTATCTCCTCCAATGTTTGAGCTTCAAGCTACAAAACGCTGAGGTATAAATGGGACCTAAAAAAAAAAAAAGAGACAGTGTACAGTAAAATAAATAAGATATATTTTTTTTTTAAAGCGTCCCATCCCTTCGAGCTTGCGCAGACGTGAACGCATATGTAAGTCGCGCCCGCATATATAGACTGAGCAGCCCCCCCCCCCCCCCCCCTCGGGCTGCTCAGTCTAAAATGCCCAGGCCTAGCACCCAAACCAATGAGAACCCCTGAGCTGATCCCGTAAACCAGAAATATCTACAGAAAATTCCTCCCTTGACACAAAGGTACTCCTCACCTGGTTGTCGCCACACACGCTTGACACCATCTGACACCAAATACATTTATCTTGGTCTCATCAGACCACAGGAGATGGTTCCAGTAATCCATGTCCTTAGTCTGCTTGTCTTCAGCAAACTGTTTGCGGGATTTCTTGTGTATCATCTTTAGAAGAGGCTTATGGTCTGAGCACTGACAGGCTGACCCCCCCACCCCTTCAACTTCTGCAGCAATGCTGGCAGCACTCATACATCTATTATCCAAAGACACCCTCTGGAAATTATGCTGAACACGTGCACTCAACTTCTTTGGTGGCCCATGGCTAGGCCTGTTCTGAGGGGAACCTTTTCTGTTATACCGCTGTATGGTCTTGACCACCGTGCTGCAGCTCAGTTTCAGGGTCTTGGCAATCTTCTTATAGCCTGGGCCATCTTTATGTAGCAACAATAATTTCTTTCAGATCCTCAGAGTTCTTTGCCATGAGGGGCCCTGTTAAACTTCCAGTGACCAGTATGAGAGAGTGAGAGCAATAACACCAAATTTAACACACCTGCTCCCCATTCACACCTGAGACCTTGTAACACCAACAAGTCACATGACACCATAGAGGGAAATAGATAATTGGGCCCAATTTGGACATTTTCACTTAGGGGTGTACTCACTTTTGTTGCCAGCGGTTTAGACATTAATGTGGAGTAATTTTGAGGGGACAGCAAATTTACACTCTAAGGGCTCTTTCACACGGAGCGCCCGTTCAGATCCGCCTGCTGGTTTTTATGCAGACCTGAACGGGCGCTCCGTGCTCCTCTATGGACATGGTGACATGCCCGCTGACATCCGACCCGCCAAAGTGTGACGGAGGAAAAACCTACTTTTCCATCCGTCTGGCGGATCAGGTGAACACGGACATACAGTCCGTGTTCATCCGATCCCCCCATAGGGGAGAGCGGAGAATAGACAGGGCGGTCCCCGCACAGTGTGCAGGGACCGACCTGTCATCTGCCGGCTCAGCGGGGATCAACAGAGCGATCCCCGCTGAGCAAACGGAGGTGCACGGGGCGGATCATTACTGATCCGCCCCGTGTGAAAGAACCCTTATACAAGCTGTACACTCACTACACAACATTGTAGCAAAGTGTAATTTCTACAGTATTTATATATATATATATATATATATAACTTCCAAACATCCACCAGTGTAATATTAAAGGGACACTAAAGTCAGGTTTTTTTTTTTTTAAATAACAAACATGTTATACTTACCTCCACTGTGCATTTAGTTTTGCACAGAGTGGTCCGGAAAGCTGTCTTCTGGGGTCCCTCGGTGGCTGTCTGGGCTCCTCCTCGCAAAAGCTTTCCATCTTCATGCGAGGGCGCTCGCACGGTGGAAAGCTTTTGCGAGCGTGCTCCCGTGATACAGCGGCGGCCATAGTCGCCGACTGTATCACTCGGCCCCGGCGCGCCGCATCATCCGCTGTGATTGACAGCAGCGCCAGCCAATGGCTGCGCTGCTATCAATCCGCCCAGCCTAGCCAATCAACGGCCAGGCTGAGAACCGAAGAGGATGACGTGGACGCGCCAGGGAGTTTTGAACGGTCAGGTAAGTAAAACGGGGACTCGTGTGCTAATTTTTTGATGTGCAAAAATCTAGTCCTCCAACTCCAATAAAGTGCCAGTCCAAATTCTCCAGTACTGCTCTTCCACCATATAAAGTGCTTGACACCACCCTGTAGGAAAACACTCACCAGATTGTTATGACCACTTATTAAAACACGCAAGTCAGCAGCGCTTTTTATACACTTTCTCCTCCTCCCATGTGGCTCCGTATGATAACTCCACTGCTTCCACTCCACCTCCAGGGACACTTAAGACCATACACCAAGAGAGAGACCACAATAGTGTAATAACGTTTATTTTAAAAGCTTGTATTAAAAACTGCACTTACAGGGTAACACAGCTTCTCATTAATTGGCACTTCCTGATGTAAGACAAAAATGCAGTGAACTCCAAGCGCCAGAAACAATGTCACCAGATTTGACATCAGCAGCGTGGCTCCACTCAATGTGTTTCGTCTGTGTGACGTCTTATAATAGGTGCTTAGGAATAGGTGATCAGCTTGTGGTACACAGTCCTATCACACAACACACATTTGCACAGCTTCCTATCCCACCTGCCGCCACCAGATCTTATCTATGCTTGGCATTGGGGAAATAAACATCCAGAAGACAGACTTCAAGCTTAATCTAAACATTATTTATTAATGTTCACTGCTGTAGCAAAGGGTAAGTTTTGCATTTAACATTCTAATATAACAGCTGTGATATTAGCAAACAACAAATGAGAATCTGCACATCTGCCACCTTATGTTGAAGTTGGAAGCTTCAGCCTGGGTTCACACTGCTCCCCGCACCGCAGGGGAGGGGAGGTAACACATTGAAGTGGTTCTAAAGGCAGGTGTTTTTTTTACCTTAATGCATTCTATGCATTAAGGACAAAAACCTTCTGGGAGCAGTTCCCCCCTAAGGCCCCTTTTCATACTACCGCAATTTCAAAGTCACGCCATTTTGACGCAATTTTACAGCAATATTGCGTCTGCAATTTCAGGAAATGCCAGTATAGACTTGTGTCAACTCGCATGAAACTCAGACCAATGTAGTACAGGGACTACTTTGAAGTTGGTGCGGCTTGAAGACGCACAGATATGAATGGTACTCTTTGGAAATCGTGGGGCACGACCTGTCATGCGACTCTGTCCCAAGTCGCAGGACAAGTCACACACGTGTAAAAGTGGCTTTATACTTGCCTGAGCCCCACCTCTATCCAGCAATGTGCATGAGAGCAGCAGCTCTCCCTTTCGCCTGCCACAGCAGCAGGAGCCATTGGCTGCTGCTGTCAATGAAAGCCAGTGAGCCAATGAGAGGAGAGAGCAGGTGACAGGCTGAGCCAAGCTTCGTATGTGAATAGACAATTATCCATTCACAGGAACGAGGCTCAAAAGCGATCCTGCTTGAGTGCCCGCAAAGCAAGAGGCTTGCTATTGAGGTGACACGTCTGGGGGAGGGGGGGGGGTAGGAGCTAGCAGCACCAAAGGGGGACCCTGTGCAAAACCATTCTTTAGCGCAGGTAAGTAAAACATGTCAATAAGTAGAACATGTTTGTGATTGAAAAAAAAATATGAATACCTTTAGAATCACTTTAACTGCATTACATTGGAAAGAGCTGTAGCGTCAAGCTGGAACAGCAGTCCTCGGATACTTACAGAAATGACCTGATCTGCAGCAGGGCATGTCAAGCATTACTCCTAACATAACGCAACAGGAATCTTTCCTATTTATTGAAAAACTTAAAATCCTTAAAATACAATACGGATATAATACAATATGGATGTATAAGATGTAACACTCATTGCGAGGGCTGCAGGCCATTCAGCATATGCAGTTTTACCAGATCCAAATTCAAGTAACAAAACTGTACATAACCATCAAGAATTCACAAATTGTTGAACTCAGCTTAACGTGACGCCAACATACCCTCGATGGAAGATAACAACTTCAACCAGGGGTTGGCAGAAGAGGTGGCTGCTTTGGGCACTTCAGCAGGAGGGTGGGCATAGGAGGGTCAGAACCTGCAACCTTTGGTACTACAGAATGCTGCTCAACCACTGACTTCAACTGTCATTAATTTAAATAATAAAAAAAAAAAAAAATATTGGGAATGGTCTTTGGCCAGGCCTCCTTTGGATGTCATCGGAGGCAATAGTTTTGGGCAGCATTCTTCATTAAAGTACAACTAAAGGCAAAACCTTTTTATTTATTTTATTTTGGATAGAGTAGGTTATAACCCCGGTCAGATGATTTTGTTTTTTTTCCCCCATCACAGAGATTTCCATTCACTTCCTGTCACATAGCTAAACAGGAAGTGAGAAAAAAATCCCTGCAAATTAAGGGAACCCCCAGGTCACCAGAACTAGTGTCCCCATTGGAAGATTTCACCTCTATTACTTTTCTAGGGACAGCCCAAAATTTGGGGATTTTCTTTTACTTTCACTTTTAAAGATAACTGTAAACAAAACAAATAGAGCAGGTGAATCTCCATAAAACAGAAGTAGGGGAATCGGGGTTATTGCACATTTATACTTACCAAGGTGGATGATGCATCTGCCCCCCGCCGCCTCTACACTGAGAAACAAGCAATCTGATATCACTGATTGCTCAGTTCTCAGTGCAGCTCCCTGAACAGAGAGCTGGTGACGGTCAGTCAGCAGCTCTCTGCTCTGCCCCCTTCCTCGCTTGCTGGACTGTGGAGGGGGCAAGAGTGGCCAGCTCAGCCTCTGAGCAGCTTGCTGAGAGGCTGAGCCGGGTGCCGATCCAGCCTCTCAGCAGCTTGCTGATCCAGGCATTTGGGCGGATCCTGACTCCATGGTTGCGTTTTTGCCCGAGCCTGGACCAGCTCTGTGATGTCAGCAGAGAGCGAACTTAAGCCCGCTGTCTGCCGAAAACAAGTCACAGGAGTGCCAAACATACTGCATTCCTGTGATCCATAGCAAAAGTACAGCAAAACAAGCTTTGGCTAAACTTCTCCTTCAATGGGCACAGACAGCAAAACAAACTGACAGGGGCTCTAGTCCATCTCCACTCTTAAAAAGTTTTGCCTTTAGTTATACTTTAAACCACCTCTAGAGAATAAATTACACAGGCCTCCCGACCATTGTGATTGGTGCCCCCAGCTGGTGATAGTGCTGGGGGCACCAACTGAGCTCTTCCCCAGAACAACGTTGGCAGAATGCACATATAGGGCTGCATTGCATACCGTCGAGCACCATGCTGTTACATATATGCATACAATTGCATAATCTTACTTTCAAGGAAACAAAACGCTAGGTTCACCTTTAAGAAAAAAAATTATGAATGCACATGTGCATTATTTTTTTTTACACAGGAGTCTGTAAAGTATTGCACCCACGATCAGTGGGTCATGGGGGCAATGTCAGACTCCTGCATTTTCTACAGCTCTCCGCCCGTATCTCTGTATGGGCTTTCAGTTACTGAGCTACAGAAGTGTCAATAGACTTTCAGTGCACCAATCAGAGCACCCATAGTTAATTTAGAACTACAAGTCTGTCTGCTGCAGTGAAAAATGGGACTTGTATTTTAATCATTCTTAAATCTCTGTGAATGAAGGATGCTGCTTTAAATGTGACAGCAGCTGCGAGGAGACTCTCCTTTCACCCTGGACAGTGAGAACATAGAGCTAACGTGCCACCCAAAATATAACCAGCAGCTCCTGCGGGGGTAGTCCTGCACGTGGGGGCTCGTCCGGGAAAAGCTGTTACCTCTAGCAACAGAATTGGAAAGTTATTTCGCTTTATTGAGAGTCTGAACTTGATGGGGTGTTGAACTGTGTTAGAGAAAGAAGGGTTTAAGGTCAAGCTGCTTGGCGGAGACGTCGGCTACACGTGCAACAGAGAGGTGCGTAGAGCGACGTGCCAAAAAGAACCAGAAGGGGGAGAAGTTCCTTCCCCCTGCGTGAGACGCATGTGTGTGTCTGCCGTGGAAGAGCACAACCCCCCGCTGTCATGGTAAGGGGGGGGGGGGTTTTAGGAATCGAGATGTTTAGCAACATGTTACACCCTAAATATGGATGTAACATGTAACATGTTGCTAAAGGCAGAGAAAGTCTTTAAAGTGTCTGTAAGCAATAGACATGTGCAATTAATTTTTTTCCGAACTCGTTTAAGGAATTTCGACAAATTCGTTCATTCGGAAACATCCAAATTAACGAAACCCCGTTTAATGAATTTTTCCGAATATTCAAAGATTTGTACATTCGCAAAATATGTACATTTGTGGGGGCTCGTCCGGGATAGGCTGTTTTTATTATTATTTATTATTATCAATTCATTACGTTCCATTCGTTTCGATACGGCATTCATTATAATTTGTAAGTTTGGATAAATTCATATTCGTTGCGTTCACTAACAGCCAAATTTGAAAGGAAGTTACAATACCTATAATTTAATAACTATTACTAACTAAGTAATTATTAGTTAATTATTATTTCTAACTATTAAATTAAAGGTATTGTAATTTCCTTTTAAATTTGGCTGTTAGTGAACGTAACAAATACAAATTTATCCGAAGTTACAAATTGTTTTCCGAAATAATCAATGCCGTATTGAAATGAATGGAACGTAATGAACAAATAATAATAAAAACAGCCTATCCCGCATTGATTTATGTTCTTTTGTGTTCTTTTGTCTTTTCTCTGGAAAATTTTGAAAATTAATAAAATTTAAGTTTTCAGAAAAAAACAGCCTATCCCGGACGAGCCCCCATGAATGTACACATTTTACGAATTTACACATTTTACGAATGTACGAATTGCGATCATAACGAATGACCCGAAAACTAACAAAAGATGAATGAAACGAAAACAAACACATTTTTTGGCAGTGCACATGTCTAGTAAGCAAAGGCAAGCATCTTGTTCAGCTGCCCTTCTGCTGCTCAATTGTCTTGCAGGACATCACTGGGAGGAGAGTTTGGTGCTAAGCGATCCTCTTGTTACCGGTCTGTTCACCTTCGGGGCTCGCTTTGCCTCCTCCTCATGCTCCCCCTTATGTTTTGTGAAAAGTGACTTCTGATTGAACCGTTTCCCGCACACAGGGCAATTATAGGGCTTTTTTGGCACGTGAATTCTCTCATGTCTTCTCAGCTCGGACTTGGTGTCGAACAACCGATCGCACGTTCCACACTTCACCGTTTTTCCCATGATGTGCCTCCTGTGGTGGACAAGCAGAGTGCATTTGTGGCCGAACCTCTTCCCGCACTTGTCACACTCAAACGGCTTTTCCCCGGTGTGCGCCCTCTGGTGTATGATGTACTGAGATATGTAGTCATATTCCAGGCCGCAGATGGTGCAGGCGTAGCGCTTGTTGGCGTGTTTCTCTGCTTTGTGTTTAGTCAGTGCCGATCGAGTGCTGAACACCTGACTGCACTCCTCACAGGTCACCACCTCCTCATCAACGTGGAAATTCAGGTGCCTCTGTGTCTTCAAGTGGCTTCGGAAACCCCGTCTGTCTTTCAAGGCTATGTTGCACCTCAGACACCAATATGTTCGTGACCTCCCGTCTGCGGAGTGCTCGATCCTTAGGTCAGGATTTCTCACAAACACATCTTCAGTTTTGAGTTTTTTCGAGTCGTCAGAATCATCGGAGGAGAACTCAGAATCGCTGAACTCGCTGTGGTCACTCTGCGGTTTCCATTCTGGGGAATTCCGACGTTTCCGGGAAGGTTTTGCCTCATCTTCGCTCGCTGACTCTTCCCCTGAGAAGAAAACAAGATGATGTGGGTAAGATTTCTAAATCCCTCTGCAAAACAGCAGCCTTCTTACAAAGGATGAAGCCGCTGCTCCAAATTTTTCATTAAAAGAATTATGTTTTTTTTTTAGGAGATTCATACTTCCCTCGGTGGATGCATCTGTCCCCCACTGCCTCTGCACTGAGAACCGAGCGATCAAACACTGCCAATGGCTCGGTTCTCTCACCTCTCCAAGCAGAGAGCTGCTGTCTGTCAATCAGCATCTCTCCTGCTCTGCTCCTCCACGCTCACTGGAGCGCTGAGCTGTGGAAGGGTGGGGAGCAGCCGTCTCAGCGGCTCGCTGAGAGGCCAAAACTGCCATTGACATCAGCGGAGAGTGGACTTCAGACCAAACTACGCTGAAAACGAGTCACAGGAGTGCAAAACAAATTGCACTCCTGTGACCCATAGGAGAAGACCAGCCAAACGAGCTCAGGCTGGACTTCTCCTTTAATAGTTTCACTTACACTATATTGTCAAAAGTATTTACACACACATGACCTTTTAATAGCATCCCAGTCTTAGTCCGTAGGCTTCAATATTGAGTTGGCCTATGCAGCTATAACAGCTTCAACTCTTCTGGGAAGACCGTCCACAAGGTTTAGGAGTGTGTCTATGGGAATGTTTGACCATTCTTCCAGAAGTGCATTTGTGAGGTCAGGCACTGATGTTGGACGAGAAGGCCTGACTCGCAGTCTGCACTCTAATTCATCCCAAAGGTGGTCTATCAGGTTAAGGTCAGGACTCTGTGTAGGCCAGTCAGGTCCCTACACCCCAAACTTGTTCATCCATGTCTTTATGGACCTTTGCTTCGTACACTGGGGCGCAGTCATGGTGGAACAGGAAGGGGCCGTCCCCAAACTGTTCCCACAAAGTGGGGAGCAAAAAATTTTCCAAAATGCCTTTGCATGCTGATGCCTTAAATTGTAAGTAAACCCACCTATCATTTTCAGGCAAGGAAGCTGCCATCTTTGCCTCTGTTTAATCTTCAACTGCCATGATGCTGCACATGTGATCAGTTATGACACCAGCCATTGGATGATTTGACAGTTTGGTTGAGAGCACAACCAATGTGACAGTTGGCAATCCTGGCATGCCGGAAATGTAACTGCTTTTTGAAACTGTTAGATCGATAGGTTTACTTTCGCTTTAAGAGTTCCCTTCACTGAAGCTAGGGAGCCAAGTCTGCAGTATCTGAGGGTAATCCTAGTCAAGAGCAGGAGCACTGCAGGGATGGGGGTCACGGGAGGAGACAGACACGTGTGGACCGTGGAGAGGAGACTATACAATAAATCCAGAGCCGCCAAGCTGCTGAAGCCATCTGACTAAGCCCTGCACAGTGCACCTGAGAGGAGGTCAGTGATGGCGCCGCCAGGGAGGTCTGAGGGGGGTTGCTTATGTAAGGGGGGAGTAAATACAATAATTTAAGAGGGCACTGATATAAAAATTCCCCCCTATATTAGTAACCCACCCACCTTAGTGTATTCACTCTGCAGAAGGGGGTCTCTAGTCACCAGAAAAAAAAATTCAGAGTTCCCCTTACATCATGATCTGCAGCGTTATCCTTTATATAAGAGTTCCCTTTCACTGTAAGGGGGAATCCGGCAGACTCTGATGTAAGGGAGGACTCTGTGCTGGCTGGGTTATAGTATCCTGACCTTCATGTAAATTGAGGAATATGTTTTTTGACTTTTGTTTAACTTAAACACATTGCTAATAGCACTAGCTAGCTATGTGTTTATAGTTTAACAATTGAAATTTGCACTGTTAAGCACAGAAAACTGTAATTTTAAAAACTTTTATTGCAGCATCAGTAAAAAAAAAATTGTGTTGTCAGCAAATTTCACGATTTTCATCAGTAAAAAAAAAAATTGGTGTCGTTTGTAAATTTTGGCGTCCTGCCAGTAAATTTCACTTTGGGGGGGGGGGGTTGGCAACACTGCTGAGGTGTCGCAATCTCAGATGCACAGGGGAAGGTACAGAAGAAGGGACTGATAGATGTTAATTCTGACCCTCGTACCTGAAGCCAAGTCTTGCTGGGATTCTGTCAATAGAGGGTCGTCAGGAATTATGTCAATGTACA
This sequence comes from Rana kukunoris, assembly GCA_029574335.1. Lineage (NCBI taxonomy): Eukaryota > Metazoa > Chordata > Amphibia > Anura > Ranidae > Rana > Rana kukunoris. Next base: position 147,766,894 of record CM056060.1, read on the forward strand.
TCTCCTTGTGAGCTTCAATATAGTCCCACTCATCCGGAGTGAAATAGACGCCAATGTCACCGCATTTCACCGGCACCTGCAACACACAACACTGCTCAGCAACACGCATGGAACACTTGGGATCACCCCACGGAGCTGAGGGGTTAACTCAATGGGCACCACTGCAATGGAAGCTACATTCATTAAAAAGTGGAATATTTTCTTATGTGTCTATACCGGTGCATGATACCTAGGCACTACAAACACAAACCCCAGAATACGGACAGCTTCCAGTTCTGTTTTAACTGTCTGCTCATAAACCTTATAGGCAGCCACTGCTGACTTGCATTTTAAAAAAATAGATATGCAATAATGTCTGGCAGCTTACATGTCTCTTCATGTGTTTATTAGAGGCCTGACTCTCTTATCTGGCTGCCTTTATCATCTCTCCTCCCTGTATGGCTCCACCCCAGGAACTCTATATTAACCACTGCACCGCTGGTCTGCTTTGCTGATCAATGTTGTTTGTTAGTATTGTGTTCCTGCTTGCCGTGTGCTACGTTAGCTCTTTGGCTTGTCTCCGACTACTCCTGTTTGCCTGTGACCCTGACCCTTGGCCTGTCCCTTGGTTATCCTCGTCTGCTTGTTGCCCCGACCTCGGCTTACCCTTCTCTATTTCTTGTGTCTTGAGTGGCCTGTGGGACTCTGGGGGCCGCGACCTGGACCCAGTTGCAGCGAAGACCATCCTCACCAATAGAGGCTCCACTGGGTCTTAGACTCCGCTCCCTGGGGAATCTTGGGCTAAAGTGTCCTATAGGATCCCTGTCTGTGCCCTAGCGAACCTCTCCGTCATATCCATGCTGTGGTTTATTCGCAGCAGGGTGCACTTGTCATCTGACCACAGGTGACCTGACAGTGTTGTTATACTTGCTTTACTACTAAAAACCGCCCATAGATGGATCAAATCAGCAAGGACTGGCTGAGATTCGATCCATCTATGGGCAGGCTGAAATCCATCGATTGACTCGACCAGTAATCACTGTGTTCTCCCAGCAGGGATGGCTCACCCCAAGTCACATAGCTACATGGGAACGATTCCCCTATCAACACTGATGAGGGAAAAAAAAAAATCACATAATCCGCTTAAAACGAAAGTTGTTTTTGTTTTGTATTTTATTTTGTTCCTATATTACTTTTATGCTTGAGCTACTCCCCCCCCCCTTTTCATTCCCCCCCCCCCCCCCCTCACCACTTTATCTACCCCAGCCCATCCTGGTCCTCATAACCAAGTTTTACAACTGGGATCATAGCCCCTGATTGGTAATATACGGGTATATGAATGTAGATCAATAATGTATATATATTTGCCGTTGGTTGTACTAAAAAAGCTTTGATTGCCAATTTGAAGTCTGTAATTCTTGCCCTCGTGCCAGTTTAGGCTTCTGTTTTTCTGTTCTTTGTAAGCTCAATGTTTGTGAAAATAAAAATAAAACCTACATAAAATAGGCATCCACTCACCTCATCTATGCTTTCAAGGTCTTCTTCTTTCTCTGTAATCACCCATTTCTGCAGAGAACACAGCACAATTACATGATACGAGAATGGTAGAATGCAGAGAAAAAAAAACACATGCATTTCTTGTAACCCAAACAAAAGTCAAAACAAATGCAGAAAGCAGAAATCCATGAGTAAAGCTTAACACACACTAGAAAAAAAAAAACACAAGCAATGTTAGTGTGGCGATCTCCCCCAGTGTGACTTTGTGTTCTGACATGGGGCCCTCCACCCCCTACCAGAAATCATTGATCAGCACTGGCGATGACATGGGGGCCCTTCACCCCCTACCAGAACCCACTGATCAGCGCTGGCGCTGACATGGTGACCCCCTACCAGAACACACTGATCAGCGCTGGCGCTGAAATGGGGGCCCTCCACCCCCTACCAGAACCCACTGATCAGTGCTGGCGCTGACATGGGGGCCCTCCACCCCCTACTAGAACCCACTGATCAGCATGCCCACTTGACAAAAGTCAGTCTTGAGGCTTCTGTAGAACAGACAGGTGTATACACAGGCCAAAAGTCGGTTAGTATTTCAGCCCGTGTGCACAAGGCATAAAGTGGATGTAAATCCACTCTCTTCCTTTCTAATCTCCTGCCATAGTGGTTATCTATAAGGATATAGATGTCTCCTGCATGTATCCTTACCTGTCAAATGTCTCCCCTCTGTCTGTTATGAGACCCTAAAAACAGCAGATTCTGTGCGTGGGTCTGTTGTCTGGAGCTCAGTGGGTGGAGTTGTGATGTCAGTAGACTCCCCGCCCTCCTCTACACTCCCCTTGTCAGCATGCATTTTCTCTTGTGTATTTCTTACACTGAACTTCTGCTATGATCACTAACATCAAGTCAAATCCCAAAAAGGTCACCACATGATTTCAGCATGTCCAATCATACCGAAGTGTGGAGCAGCCAATCCTGGGAGAGCTGGAGAAGAAAGGGGATCTGAAGTACAATAATGGTCTCTCTCAGGGTTGATGAGATATGTAAATCACCTGTCACTCACAGCAAGGGGGAAGAACTGACTTCTATTTCTCTGTGTGTCAGTTTTTATCTTATAAGATAAGAGGATTGCTCAGAGCTGGATTAACTCTTCGTGGCAAGACTGGGCACAGATGACATGAAATCCTATACTGTACAAGGTGCAGGCCTTAATTAAAAAAAAAAAATAAATTGGGGTTTACATTCATAAGGAGGAATGTCTGTAGGCCTATGGGTTGCTGGGAAAAAGGGCAGTGACTGTTTTCTAAATATAATGAACTTTTTTATGCAGTTGGGTTGTATTTAGGGGATTTAGACCTCTTCCGCACAGGCGGACTCTGTTGCTACGGAGTCCGCCTGCTCCCGTCGGCTCAGCTGGAGATCTCTCTGCTGAGTCGGCGGAAGACAAGCTCCTCTCTGCTCACTGTGCAGTGAGGGGCTTGTGCAGCACCGCTGTCTCCTATGGGGAGATCTGATGAAAACGGACAGCATGTCCATTTTCATCAGATCTCACCCGATCCGCCATGGACGCATGGCGACGTATCGACATGAGTCCAATTTTGGAGGATTGGATCGGATCGGATGTCAGCGGACATGTCTCCGCTGACATCCGACGCTCCATAGGACTGCATGGAGCGTCCCTTCAGGTCCGCCGCAAAAACTGACAGGCGGACCTGAACGGTCCGATCGTGTGAAAGGAGCCTTAATCTTAATGTTCTCTTGGGCTGGAACTCTTGATGTAAAGTAGGATTCAAAAATCTCTGCAGGTTTTCTGAACACACACAGTATGCGACTTTTGGCCTGCTGCGTCTAATAAGGGACTTGTGTGTGTGTTTGAGCTAATGAGCTCTAAAAAAGGGATTTTTAAATACAGCTTACCTGTAAAATCCTTTTCTTGGAGTACATCACGGGACACAGAGCGGCATATTCATTACTATGTGGGTTATATGGAGTACCTTCAGGTGTGGACACTGGCAATCTTCAAACAGGAAGTCCCCTCCCTATATAACCCCCTCCCCTAGAGGGAGTCCCTCAGTTTTGTAGCAAGCAGTATGCCTCCCAAAATGGTCACCCAAAAGAGGGGTGGGAGCTCTGTGTCCCGTGATGTACTCCAAGAAAAGGATTTTACAGGTAAGCTGTATTTAAAAATCCCTTTTTCTTTCTCGTACATCACGGGACACAGAGCGGCATATTCATTACTATGTGGGATGTCCGAAAGCAATGCTTTAATGAGGGGAGGGAGACATCTTCCAAAGAAGGATTCAATTTAGAGATAAACTCAAATCATAATAATAATAATACCAACTTAGTCAAGAAAAAACTTTTTTTTTTTTTTTTTTTTTTTATAACCAAGGGTGTTTCTGATCCCGAGGATTTCAAACTGCAGCCTGTAGTACTGCCTGACCAAAGGCAGTATCCGCATTTCTTCTCACGTCTAGTTGATAAAACCTTGTAAACGTGTGGACTGATGACCACGTTGCCGCCTTGCATATCTGAGCCATAGAGATCTGATGGTGTGCTGCCCAAGAGGCGCCCATGGCCCTGGTAGAATGGGCCTTTACCGACAACGGAGGGGGCAACCTCTTCAATCCGTAGGCTTGAATGATTAATTGTCTAATCCATCTCGAGATGGTGGATTTTGCAGCTGCCTGCCCCTTCTTGGGGCCATCTGGTAGAACGAATAACACATCTGTTTTCCGGATCTTTTCCGTAGCTTTAAGATAGGCCTTCATGGCCCGGACAATATCCAAGGTATGCAGCAACCCCTCCTTTCTAGATGTAGGTTTTGGAAAGAAGGATGGAAGTACCAAATCCTGGTTTAAGTGAAATTTGGATATAACCTTTGGTAGAAAGGAAGGATGGGGCCGGAGAACTGCCCTGTCCTTATGCAGAACAAGATATGGTTCCTTACACGATAAGGCTGCTAATTCTGACACTCTCCTGGCCGAAACTATGGCGACCAAGAAAACCAGTTTTCTTGTCAGTAAGAGTAAAGGAATCTCAGCCAAAGGCTCAAAAGGCTGTTTCTGTAGAGTGGACAGGACAAGATTTAGGTCCCAAGGACAAACTGGTGACTTGACAGGAGGATTAATACGCAAGACCCCCTGTAAGAAGGTCTTTACCAGCGAGTGAGTGGCCAGCGGCCTCTGAAACCACACTGACAGAGCTGAGATCTGTCCTTTGATTGTGCTTAGTGCCAGGCCTTTATCCACTCCTAGCTGGAGAAAACTTAACACCCTATCAATAGTATATTTGCGGCAATTCCATCTTTTGGATTCACACCAGCCTATATAGTTCCTCCACACCCTGTAATAAATTACCCTGGAGACCGGCTTTCTAGCCTTAATCAGGGTAGGGATTACCTGCCTAGACAGACCCCTACCCCTGAGAATCAGGGATTCAGCCTCCAGGCCGTCAAATTTAGACGCTGTAATGTAGGGTGGAGGATCGGGCCTTGTGAGAGTAGGTCTGGTTGTAGAGGAAGAGTCCAAGGGTCTCCCACTGCCATATTCAGGACTAGTGAGTACCAAGCCCTCCGGGGCCAAGCTGGAGCTATTAGAATGACTGGCTTGTGCTCCACTCTGATCTTGCGCAACAGGCGGGGGAGTAACTGTAGTGGAGGGAATGCATATAGAAGTTTGAATTGATGCCAAGGGCAAACCAACGCATCGGTTCCGCAGGCCATAGGATCCCTCGCTCGCGACACGAACCTGTCTAGTTTCTTGTTGAACCTGGATGCCATTATATCTACATCTGGCGTTCCCCACCTCTGGCAGATTGTCTGAAAGACCTGGGGATGCAGAGACCACTCCCCTGGCAACAGACTCTGGCGACTTAAGAAGTCTGCCTGCAGGTTGTCCACTCCGGGAATGAATATCGCTGAAATGCAGGGTACATGAACCTCTGCCCATTGAAAAATCAAGTTCACTTCCCTTTGAGCGGCCTGGCTCCTGGTTCCCCCTTGGTGGTTTATGTATGCCACCGCCGTGGCATTGTCTGACTGGATTCTCACCGGGAACCCCTTTAATCTGGAGGTCCACGCCAACAGGGCTAGGCGAGCAGCTCTGATTTCCAAGATATTGATGGGGAGCTGCCTCTCTGCTTTCACCCAAGTTCCCTGGCGGGAGAACCCCTCGAAGACCGCCCCCCAGCCTGCCAGGCTGGCGTCTGTGGTAACTACCTTCCAGACAACAGGGCTGAAGGATCTTCCCTTTAGAAGGTTCTGAGGGTTCAACCACCAGGCCAGGCTTTGTCGGACCCTTGATGATAGCGTCAAAGGGGACTCTAAGGCATGTGCCCTCTTGCCCCAGGCTGCTAGAATGGCTGCCTGTAGGACGCGAGTGTGGATCTGAGCGTATGGTACTGCCTCGAATGTGGCCACTAGCTTGCCTAGTAATCGCATACACAGGCGAATAGTTGGTCTTTTCTTGTTTACAACCAACTGAACCAACCCCTTGATCGCCTTGATCTTTACAAGGGGCAAGAACACCTTTTGATGTTCTGTGTCTAACCTCATGCCGAGGTATTCCAACTGCTTTGTAGGCTGGAATGCTGACTTTCCCTGGTTTAGGACCCAGCCGAATTCTTCGAGGTACCGAACCGTGAGGTTTACTGCCTTTTGCAGACCCGTCCGTGAGTGATCTATGATTAAAAGGTCGTCCAAGTATGCTAGGACTGTGACTCCTTGGATCCTTAAATTGGCCAGAACCGGGGCTAGAATCTTCGTGAATACCCGGGGGGCCGTGGCCAGCCCGAAAGGGAGCGCCCTGAATTGGAAGTGTCGCTGCCCCACCGCGAAGCGTAAAAACCTTTGATGCGCCTGAAAGATTGGTACATGAAGGTAAGCATTTTTTATGTCTATGGAGGCCAGAAAATCGTCTTTCTGAAGCGCGGCGGCTGCTGACCGGATGGATTCCATCCGGAAGGAACGCACCCTTAGATAACCGTTTAACCTCTTTAGGTCCAAGATTGGCCTGACATCGCCGTTGGGCTTTGGTATGACAAAGAGATTGGAATAGAAACCTAGGCCTTGCTCTTGGGCTGGCACTTCTATAATTACGTCCTGGCAAAGCAGGTGATCCAAAGCTGCCAGCATTGAGGCCTTCCTTGCTGGATCCCTTGGTAGCCTTGATTCTTGAAAATGAGGCGGAGGATATCTTAGAAACTCCAGTCTGTAACCTGTGGTTACAGATGCCCGGACCCAATTGTCGGGGATCTTGGCTTCCCAAACTTCTGAGAAGAGACGAAGCCTTCCCCCCACCCTTGAGAGTGGGGGCGCCCCTTCATAATGCAGACTTAGGGGCTGTCTTTGATGGCTCTTTTTGCATGGGGGCTCCGCCGCCCAGTTCTTCAACCATAAGAGCCTTCTCATGTGCACCAAACATAGTGATAAACGAGAAGCCTGCTGGATGGAATCTTTTATAGCATCTACCGCGAAACACAGAGCTCTGGGAATGTCAGCAAACTCCTCTGCTTGTTGGGTAGGCATGTCCTTTAACATCTCTTTTGTCTGGTCTTTTAATGCCTGACAAACTCCAATTGCAGCTACCGCTGGCTGCACCACTGCTCCTGCCGTAGCAAAGGATGCTTTTAAAAGTGTCTCTAATCTTTTATCAACCGGATCTTTAAACATATGTATGTTTTCCACCGGGCAAGTTAGTGATTTATTCACACATGAGATGGCTGCATTCACTATTGGGAGCCTCCACTTCTTGGAGAATTTTTCCTCCATGGGATAAATGACCGCAAATCTTTTCGGTGGCAGAAAAATCCTGTCCGGCCGTACCCAATCCCGAAAGATCAATTCCTCCAAGAGAGGATGGACCGGAAAAACTGCGTTGCTTAACGGGGCTTTCAAAGAGCCCAGAGAGGATACCGGAGGAACCTGAGGTTCTGGCAATGGTAAACTAAATGCCGAGCGGACCATGTCCGTCAAAGACTGTACCCACAGTCTCTCTGTCTGGGAGTCTGAAAATGGTTCCTCAGAGGTAGACCCCTCCATCCCTGAACCCTCTTGGTTCAGGTCCAGTTGATCCTCCTGTGATTCTAATCCCTCCGGAGAGAGAATCTCAGCATCTGAGGATACACCCCCTAGTGATGGGGATCTAACCCGTTTCTTACCAGGAATAGCTCTAGCGATCAATGCCGCTATTCTCTCTTCTAGCTCCCCTAGGGATACGGCTAGCATCTCCTCTGTGATAAACACAGGGCTGGGCTGATCTGGGCCAGCCTCCGCACCAGATCCCCCTAATGGCTCATCCAAGGCGCTCCTTAAATTAATAAGCTGCGGGGAAAGAATCGGCATATCAGAATCAGAAAGGGAACCCTTTTGTTTTTTGGTCTTTTTTGTACCCTTTGACCCCGAACCCTTGGAGGCCATAATACAAAATCGAGGGACTCCGCCCGCACAACAGACTGTAGTGGGCAGGAGTACAAATTTCAGAGTTTAGGGGAGAATAGATCACTTAGTGTCCCCAAAAACTGATGGGCCCGTATGTTGGTTTTTTTTTTTTTTTTTTTTTTTTTTTTAAATAATTATATATTATATATTATATATTTTGCGATACCACGGCTTCTTACCCCCAGGGGTCTGTCCTCCTTGACAACATACAGTGACCCCTTTAAGTTTGCCAGCCTCCAACCTGCTGCAAAATAAGGGGGATTCTTGGCTTAACAATAAAGGCATTGGAACAAAGTCCACATGTACTACCCCTCTTCCGCCACCGGGAGTCACTGTTCTGCCGCTCTGCGTCCTCTCCTTGAAAGATCAGCCTCAGACTGAGTACTGACAAAGCCTGCTGTCTATAACAGCACAAAGGCGCGCCCCTGTATGACGCCGCAGGCCCGCCCCCCCCCCGCCCTCCTGTCTGAACGGCGCGAAAAACGTCAATAAGACGTGCGCGCGCGCACGCGCGAGCGCGCGCGCGTATGCCGGAAACAGGAGGAACATGGAGGAGCCGCGCTGCTGGAGATCCAGGCACGCAGAAACAGGCGGCAGATTCAAACCCCCGGCCAGGTAGGACTCTCTCAAGGCCCCTAGGGATCCTTACTAGCCCTAGGAAGAAACAGCAGGTTAGCTAGCAACACATATTTAAACAGGGGGCCTAGTGATGGGGGGAGAAAGGGTGTCATCCTGTCTTTTAGACATAGTGATCACGGTTGCCCATGCAGAGCATACTTAGGCTATCCCCCCTTTTAGGTTACCCCGGGGAGCCTGCTGTCGAACCAAGTCCCGCAGGCTCCCCCTTACCTGCTCCATGCTGCAGGATGTTTGACCAGCAAACTGATCCAATCTTCTCCCATCTCCGTGGGTAGCGTAGTAGACCTTCAGGCCCTGGGGTCCTATGAAGGTACCCACTGTCCTGGACCTATATAGCACCCTGGCAAACAGGAACTTTATGGTTTTGCAAACTCCAAGTCCTGGGCCCAGGGTCCAGCCCTCCAAAGAGGAGCATTATAGGCAAAACCCCACGGTTTGGGGCCCGGGTACTGTCCACTTTGGCACTGAGGCTCCTTGGACAGATCCGGTTAGCCCGCCCTTAATCCCAAGGATGTGGAGCAAAGCTATTCCGTGACCAACACCTAAGACACTGGCGAAAAAACTGAGGGACTCCCTCTAGGGGAGGGGGTTATATAGGGAGGGGACTTCCTGTTTGAAGATTGCCAGTGTCCACACCTGAAGGTACTCCATATAACCCACATAGTAATGAATATGCCGCTCTGTGTCCCGTGATGTACGAGAAAGAAAAACAGGATTTCTAAGCAATTGACCTTAAATTTTTAACAACCTCAGTGAAGTTCTTCTTTAGAAACTCAGAAACTCACATCTCCGGTCAGTAGACCAACAATCTCCAGAGTTTGTCTCAGGATACGATGTGTTGTCAGTTTGGCGTTCTCTTCGATGAATGAGGAGCTGACCATATGTTGCATGAGAGAGATCTGCAGGGGACAAAGAAATGACATGATCAGGAGAGAACAGACAGTCTGAGTATCCTCAGTCTCAGGCCGCGTACACACGATCAAATCTATCTGCTGGAAACGGTCTGACAGACCATCTCAGCAGACAGATTCGCTCGTGTGTACGGGCGGACAGACAGATTTGATCGTGTGTACGAGGCCTTACATGTGAGTGTAGAGATGTGCCCATATATCTTTTCTACGTGTTACATGTGAGTGTAGTGGTGTGCCCATAAATCTTTTCTACATGAGTGTAGTGATGTGCCCATATATCTTTTCTACATGTTACATGTGAGTGTAGTGATGTTCCCATATATCTTTTCTACGTGTTACACGTGAGTGTAGTGATGTGCCCATATATCTTTTCTACATGTGAGTGTATTTTAACCCTTTTTAACCACTATTAATGTACCTCCTATAGCTGACATTCTACAGTGCAGCACAGAGAATACTGGGCTATTTACCATATATACTTGAGTATAAGCCGACCTTTTACCACAAAAAAATTGGGAAAATGATTGACTCGAGTACAAGACTAGGCTGTCCATCTGCATGCCTCACTTTACCTCACTGTGTCCATGTGCAAGCCTCACTGTGCCCATCCCTAACTGTGCCCATGACTGACTTTTAAAGTGGATGTCCGCTCAAAAAAAAATATTAAAAGCCAGCAGCTACAAATACTGCAGCTGCTGACTTTTAATATTAGGACACTTACCTGTCCTGGAGTCCAGCGCCGTCCGCAGCAGAGGACAATCGATCGCTCGTCACTCTGCTGCCCCCCCCCGCCATCCACGGTGAGGGAACCAGGAAGTGAAGCGATGCGCCCGCCAATTGGCTCCCACTGCGTGCTGGGAGCCGAGTGTTTCCAGCACACAACGGGGGGGCGACAACATGCCCACATTCTGCCTGAGAATGCTGGGCTGGAAGTGGGTGCATATACCTGTCTTTAGACAGGTATCTGCACCCCCCTCCCCCTTGAAAGGTGTCAAATGTGACACCGGAGGGGGGAGGGTTCCAATCAGCGTGAGTTCCACTTTAGGGTGGAGCTCCGCTTTAACATGGGAGTCTATGGATGGGGAGCCCGGTTTAAAAAATCAGTGCTTCCCGGCCGTAGGTCCCCCAGACAACAAACTTTGCACACTTGTAGAGAAGAAATGGAGCTACAGTGTGCCAGGTTCCGGGTCATACGTGCTGAAAAACTCGGCTTATACTCGAGTATATACGGTACATCAGTCTCTGCCTCAAACTAGCTTACACTCCAATGTCCCACCACTAACACAATTATTGTTATACATTTATATAGCTCCGACTTGGTGGAACATACAAATATAAGTTTCACAGAAGATATTTTAGTAATTGTATGTAGTGTTGTATGTACTGCCACCTATAATTTGTACTGACCAACACATCTTCCAGGGCCAGAAATAACCTGCTGTCCTTCACGGGGACGCCTTCAGCCGAGTCGATAGATTCTTGATTTTCCCCGTTGAGCCCATGTTCTTCGCTCCATTGTGGCGTAGCACCAAACAGTGGTTTATTGAAGCCCATTTCTCCTGAAGGCAGGAACGGACTGCCCTGGTAAAAATAATCAGGTCTGGAGCTTCGAGTATCACCATCAAAACCCAACTCAAATGTGGAGTACTGGACGCCCTTATCAGCCATTTTCTGTTGTAACTTTATGCACTTCGTATTTTTTCCAAACCGTGACATGGACATGCAGGTGGAGGCCTCGTTCACCAAGATGGGTCTGGTGAGGATCCCAACCGTGCGTACCCCCAAGTGGCGGTCAGTGGTGATGCCAACATGTCTAACTGTACGCTTCTCGTCTACACACTCATCAATCTCTTCTCTGGAAAGAAATGATGTATCACAGCTGGTGTCCTTGGTGCTCCCTGGCTGAAATTCCTCTTTGATAGTGGGATCTTCAAATTTTGGGAAGATAGTTGGCAGAGCGTTAGGTTTAAGATCCACTACAGAACCATGGATGAAATAACTGTCTGGGCCGAAGTGAGAAGAACACATACGAAAATGTGTCCAATTGCGCAGAATGTGACGGGCAACCAAATCAGGGTTGCCAATATGTTGCCCGCTTTGCCGCAGCCAGACCTTTACTCTGGAAATGTCAGTTGGAAAATGATGCAGGGTCACTCCAGGGTAGAGGGGTTGGTCCACGGCACCATTCGGACAACCTGCGATAAAGCATTTAGGTGTGGAACCTGTCTGGAGAGACAAGACATTGCAATGAATTAGAATTGTATTCATACCTGGGTATATACAGTGCTGTAAAAAAGTATTTACCCCCTTCATGTTTCTTTTGCGTATTTGTCACACTTAAGCGATTCGGATCATCATACAAATTTTTTATATTACACACATAACCTGAGTAAATAATAAGTAGCTGTCTGACTCGTGATATCATCGGGTGACTCCATCCTTAGCTCCCCGGCAGGGAGTCTTTGATGAGGCCAGAGTTTTTTATTTATTTTTTTGGGGTCCAGCGGGCATTCTGATTGACGATGGGTCTACATTGGGGGTCAGAATGTTTTTTATTGTTGATTTTTTAATAAAGGAATGGTCAAAAACATTTGTAGTGTTACTTTGTTGGAGAATGGATAGGTACTATGTATCCCATACTTATTCACGGAGGGGTCAAGATATGGAGGCCCCCTTGTTAAAGAGGGCCTCCAGATTCCGATAAGTCACCTGCCGGCAGACCCCCACAGCCACCGACCAGGGCTGTGGGGATGAGGTATTTGCCCTCATCTACATGGGGGCAAGGTGCTTTGAGGTGGAGGGCAGAGTCCCCACGTTAAGGGAATGTGGCCAGGTATGGTTCAGGAGGGGGGGCTCGCTCTTCCTCCCGCTTTCCTGGTCTGCCAGGCTGCATGCTCCGATAAAGGTCTGGTATGGATTTTGTTGGAGGTCCCACGCTGACCCGAAGGGCCTGGTATAGATTGGGATGCAATTTTTTTGCAGAATTTTCTATTGACGGTGATCTGACGATATGGTTCCTCCTATCGATATGGTTCCTGTCTTGACTGCGCAGTAGCAATCCAAGCCGACGGAAATCACTGAACCTCCAGGGCGGCGTGGAATTTTCTGTAAGTGGCCAGTCGGCCTCACGTCCTCGCTTTGCTCATATGGCTCGCTCCGCTCGCTCGGCCTCCTTGCTCTTTTTTTAACACCTTCCAATCCACGGAGATGTTAAGGAACGAGCCTGGATGCCACCCGTGGGCTTTGAGATTTCCGTGGGCTTTGTCTGCGCAGGGAACCATCTCGATAGGGGGGAATTGATCGACAAGACAACGGCATTCTTTGGTTTACATTTCAGTTCTGAATGGTGAAACCTGCTGACAGCTGAGGAGTCATCGGTTGTTAAGGACACAACAGCTAGCTTCCCGACCGACTCCTTAACAACTAGCTATTCTTCACAGGGGGGGGGGGGGGGTATCTAATGAGGGGAGGAGCCGAAAGAGCCGCCGTGGGACCCCAGAACAGGTGGATCGGGGGCCAATCTGTGCACAACGAACTGCACAGTGGAGGTAAGACATGTTTGTCATTAAAAAAAAAAAAAAAACGGAAACCTTTAGTGTCACTTTAATTATGGCATGAATTTTTGCATTAACCACCGGAAGATTTACTCCCCCCCATGACCAGGCTACTTTTTTGCGATACGGCACTGCGTTACTTTAACTGACAATTGCGCGGTCAAGTAATGCTGTACATAAATAAAATGTATGTTGTTTTTCCCCCACAAATAGAGCTTCCTTTTGGTGGTGTTTGATCACCTCTGCGGTTTTAACTATATAACTTTACTTACACTATAAACAAAAAAAGACCAACAATTTTGAAAAAAAAAAAATTATAATTATGTTTTACCTTCTGCTATAAAACACATCCCATAGAAAAAAAATTGTAAGAAATCAAATTTCTTCATCAATTTAGGCCAATATGTATTCTGCTACGTATTTTTAGTAACAAAAAAATTCCAGTAAGCGTATATTGATTGGTTTGCACAAAAGTTATAGGCCCGGATTCACGTACCCGGGCGTATCTCCTTCACGCTACACCGCCGCAACTTAGAGAGGCAAGTGCTGTATTCACAAAGCACTTGCTCCCTAATTTACGGCGGCGTAGCGTAAATGGGCCGGCGTAAGCCTGCGTAATTCAAAGTAGGAAGGAGCTGGGCGGCATCTAATAAATGTGTGACCCCATGTAAATGAATAGCCGGCCGTACTGGGCATGCGCGCACATGGCGGCATCTAATAAATGTGTGACCCCATGTAAATGAATAGCTGGCCGTACGGGGCATGCGCGCACATGCACGTTGCATTTACTTCCTAAGCGACGTTGGCGCGCAATGTTTACGACGTGTGAACGTAACCTACGCCCAGCCCTATTCACGTACTACGTAAACGACGTAAAATTCGACGGCGTCGTTCCCTGGCCCATACCTTTGCATTAGCTGCGCCTGCTATAGCAGGGGTAACTTTACGCCAGACGTAAGCCTTACGCAAAGCGCGTGTATGAAGCGGCGGGGCGCATCTATGTTCGTGGATCGGCGTATCTCGCTCATTTGTATATTTAACATGGGAACGCCGAATGCGTCCAGCGTAACTATGCGCCCACGATACGCCGGCGTAGGCAAGTTACGGCTGAAGCCATGTTTTTCGGCGTATCTCGCTTTGTGAATCGGCGCAAAGATGCGACGGCGCACATTTAAAATTACGGCGGCGTATCTGGAGATGCGACGGCGCACATTTAAAATTATGGCGGCGTATCTGGAGATACGCCGACGTAACTATTTTGTGAATCCTGCCCATAGTCTACAAACTATGGAAAAATTGAATAAATTTATTCTACTAACAATGGTGGCGATCATCGACCTATAGCGGCACTGCGATATTGCGGCAGACACTGACACTTTTTGGGGACCAGTGACACTAAGGCTGCATTCACATTGTAACGCGGCGTATTGTACCGCGATTTGCCGTGACAAATTGTGACGTTTTGTCCCGCGACAAATCGCGTCGTTTATAGCCCTGTTTTTTGCTGGAGGGGTGATTTTACATTGTCGGCTATGCCCGAACGCCAAAGCCGCCTGAAAAAAAGGGTCCGGGACTTGTTTTGAGCTTCAGGCGCACAGCGTTTCGGCGTGGAGATGTTAACCATCTCCATAGCCGACAATGTTAAATCGCCCCTCCAGCGTATTTCAGGCTGCTACAGCGTCGGGCGTAAATACGCCTAGGTGTGAATGCAGCCTTATACAGTGATCAGTGCTAAAAAAAATGCACTGTCACTGTACTGACACTGGCTGGAAAGGGGTTAACTTCAGGGTCGATCAAAAGGTTAAAGCACCGCTATTTTTATTGGCGCTTTACCGTCGTTTTATTTGCGCTTTTCAGCCTGCTAGTGGGGTGCTTTTAACCCAAATTAAGGGTTAAAAGGGCTGCTGACGATTTCAATGGGCAGGGCGCTGTAGGAGCGGTGTATACACCGCTTCTAATGTGCTGTAAAGATGCTGCTTGCAGGACTTTTTTTAACATCCCGCAATCGCACCGCCCCAGTGTGAAAGCCCTCGGGAATGACAGGAGAGGCGCTTTACAGGCGCTATTCTTAGCGCCTTAGTGTGAAAGTGGCCTAAGTGAATAAGCCAGGTGATCGACAAGGATGCGATAACAGCAACCCGCTGCTTCCAGAGCAACCACTGGGTAGGTGGGACAGCGGCAGCGGCATCATTGTCCAGCCAAATTTCGATCCTTGTCGCTGTGCACATTCTTTGTTGGGTCGCGTTCTTTTGAACGGACGCGCTGGAAACGTTTTCTCAATCATCGGCGTACAGGTGACCGCGTCCTGGCGAACTCGCACATGAAGGTTTGGATCTTGGTTCAAATACAACCCGTGCTCCTCGCTAGTCGCAGATGCGCCCCACTGCTGGTCAGAATCAATGACAAGCTAAATTACATGGCGGCTGGACGCTGTTTCCGAGTCATACAGGTCTGTATGCGACTCCATGAACACGCATGCCGCCCGGAAAATCGATCAGTCGCCCTGTGTTTGGGTTGTCATTGCTTTAGGTAGGCGGTACGCGGCCCCTACGACTCCAGGACGCCCAAAATCTTGCGCTTTTTTACACTGCGCAAGTCAAATCGCTGTGTGGGAGCTGTTAAAAGACGCACATGCACTGAATGAGACCATAACGCACCGCAACGGGCTCAATGGAGCTGAATTGCGTGCTTTATGTGCCAATATCCACATACAGGTCTGTCCTGTGGGTCCCGGTGTGGCTTCCCCCCGGAGAACACATGCCTCATGTGTCAGTTGTCCATAGCAACCACCTTCACCCCTCAACCCAGCAGGATATGGTCAGTTGCCATGGGCAACACATAGCTGTAACAGGCCCCTCCCTCCCTGACCTCAGAGCAACCCCTCCCACACGCGGCTTTACCAGGACATGAGGACAATAGGAAGAGCCCGGACGCTGAAGGCTGCCCTTTTTTACCTGGCCGCTTACAGCGTGCTGGAAGGAGACGTCGACTTCGGGGAGGCAGGTACGCCGCGCTAATTGGCAGGGAGCTGGTCACGTGAGAGGCGGGAGCGCGAGCCGCGAGGTGCTGAGAAGCGTTAAAACATTAGTGCATAACCACGCCCCCCACGTTGAGCAGAGCGACGTTCCCTGAAAGGAATAATCACGTGACCCAACCGCGCATGCCTAGCCTTATCATAACATAATAAAGCTCTACATTGGCTGTGCGTGACGTCACCGACCAATCAGCTCTCCCTTTTATACATCACGTGGTGTGAAAATGAAAGAAGGATGCTGACTAGTTGCCATGGGGACAATATGTTGCCAGGACAGCATGCATGAGTGAAAGTCGTAAATAAAGGCAACTTTTTTTTATTTTTTTCTGGACAAAGTGGAGAGAGATCAGGACCCCTGTCATTTTTTTTTATTTTTTTTTTTTATTGCTTTCTGTGCCCCCTTCAGCCCTCGTTCACATTGGAGTGAGACAAGGTCAAATCGCATGACAACTCGCACCCTATTATTGGCAATGGGCACGTTCGCATCAATGCACCGCCGACTTTGCTGTGCCGCGTCGATTTGAAAAAAGTAGCAGCATTGCCCTCTGAGCCCACCCAGATATGTTAGAACAACAAATGAATATTCGCTTATCTAACAATGAACCGCCAATCAGGAAAGCGCGGGTCTGATACCAGTCACCTGATTGGCTGAAAGGACAGGCGCTAGCATGAAGGACACAGCTCGCCACCGTCACCTGCTGCCTGACCCACCACCAAGATGGGGTAACTGGTGGTCAGACGGTGAGTGGGAGAGGGAGGCGTGTGCTGGGGTAACAGTGGCTGCAGTTGATGGGCACAGTGGCTGCACACGGGGGGGGGGGGTTATCCAGGACACGGAAGAGGGGTTTGCCAGGACACAGAAGGGGGTTATCCAGGAAACAGAGGGGCGTCTATCCAGGACACAGAGGGGGCGGCTATCCAGGACACGGAAGGGGGGGGTTATCCAGGACACGGAATGGGGGGGGGGGTTATCCAGGACACAGAAGGGGGGGGGGTTATCCAGGACACGGAAGGGGGGGTTATCAAGGACACAGAAGGGGGGGTTATCCAGGACACGGAAGGGGGGGGTTATCCAGGACACGGAAGGGGGGGGGTTATCCAGGACACGGAAGGGGGAGGTTATCCAGGACACAGAAGGGGGGTTATCCAGGACACCGAAGAGGTGGGTTATCCAGGACATCGAAGAGGTGGGTTATCCAGGACACAGAAGAGGGGTTGTCCAGAACACAGGGGGGAGGGTTATCCAGGACACGGAAGGGGATGGGTTATCCAGGACACGGAAGAGGGGTTATCCAGGACACGGAAGGGGGGTTATCCAGGACACGGAAGGGGGGTTATCCAGGACACGGAAGGGGGGTTATCCAGGACACAGGGGGGGAAGGGGGGGTTATCCAGGAGAGGGGGGTTATCCAGGACACGGAGAGGGGGGGTTATCCAGGACAGGAGAGGGGGGTTATCCAGGACACGGAGGGGGGGGTTATCCAGGACACGGAGAGGGGGGTTATCCAGGACACGGGAGGGGGGTTATCCAAGACACGGTAGACGGGGGTTATCCAAGACACGGAAGGGGGGTTATCCAGGACACGGAAGGGGGGGTTTTATCCAGGATATGGAAGGGGGGTTTATCCAGGATACGGAGGGCGGGTTATCCAGGATACGGAAGGGGGGTTATCCAGGATACGGAAGAGTGGTTATCCAGGACACGGGGGGGGTCATCCAGGGCATGGAAAAGGGGGTTTAGCCAGACACGGAAGGGGGGGGTTATTCAGGACACGGAAGGGGGGTTAGCCAGGTCACGGAGGGGGGTTAGCCAGGACACCGAAAAAGGGCCTTGTCCAGAACACAGGGGTTATCCAGGACACGGAAGGGGGGTTATCCAGGGCATGGAAGAGAGGTTTGCCAGGACACGGAAGGGGGGGTTGTCCGGGACACGGAAGAGGGGTTATCCGGGACACGGAAGAGGGGTTATCCGGGACACGGAAGGGGGGTTATCCGGGACACGGAAGGGGGGTTATCCGGGACACGGAAGAGGGGTTATCCGGGACACGGAAGAGGGGTTATCCGGGACACGGAAGAGGGGTTATCCGGGACACAGAAGGGGGGGGTTGTCCGGGACACGGAAGGGGGGGGGTTGTCCGGGACACGGAAGGGGGGGTTATCGCCAGGATACACGGAAGGGAGGGTTATCCAAGACACGGAGAGGGGGAGTTATCCAAGACACGGAAGGGGGGGTTAGCCAGGACACAGAAGGGGGGTTAGCCAGGACACAGAAGGGGGGTTAGCCAGGACACAGAAGGGGGGTTATCAAGGACACGGAAGAGGGGGTTGGCCAGGACACGGAAGAGGGGTTAGCCAGGTCACGGAAGGAGGGTTATCAAGGACACAGAAGGGGGTTTATCCAGGACACAGACGAGGGGTTGTCCAGGAACACAGGGGGGGGTTATCCAGGACACGGAGCGAAGTGGGGGGTTATCCAGGTCACGGAAGGGGGGGTTATCCAGGATATGGAAGGGGGGTTATCCAGGATACGGAAGGGGGGTTATATCCAGAGCATACGGAAGGGGGGTTTATCCAGGATACACCGAAAAGGGTTATCCAGGATTGTCCAGAACGAGGCGGAGGGGTCATATCCAGACACGGCATGGAAGAGGGGTTAGCCAGGACACGGAAGGGGGGGTTATTATCAGGACACGGAAGGGGGGTGGAAGAGAGCCAGTCACGGAAGGGGGGTTAGCCAGGACACCGAAAAAGGAAGGGGGGTTGTCCGGGACAGAAGAGGGGTTATCCGGGACAGGAAGGGGGTTATCCAGGACACGGAAGGGGGGTTATCCGGGACACGGAAGGGGGTTATCCGGGGACACGGAAGAGGGGGTTATCCGGAAGAGAGGGAAGAGGGGTTTCCGGGACACGGAAGGGGGTTACCGGGACACAGGGGGGGGGTTGTCCGGGAACGGAAGGGGGGGTTGTCCGGGACACGGAAGGGGGGTTATCCGGGACACGGAAGGGGGGTTATCCAAGACACGGAGAGGGGGGTTATCCAAGACACGGAAGGGGGGTTAGCCAGAACAGAAGGGGGGTTAGCCAGGACACAGAAGGGGGGTTAGCCAGGACACAGAAGGGGGGTTATCAAGGACACGGAAAAGAAAGAGGGGTTGGCAGGACACGGAAGAGGGGTTAGCCAGGTCACGGAAGAGGGTTATCAAGGACACAGAAGGGGGTTATCCGGACACAGACAGGGGTTGTCCAGAACACAGGGGGGGGTTAACAGACACGGGGGGGGTTACAGGACACGGAAGGGGGGGTTTTATCCGGATATGAAGGGGGGTTATCAGGATACGGAAGGGGGGTTATCCGGATACGAAGGGGGGTTATCAGGATACGGAAGAGTGGTTATCCAGGACACCAGGGGGGGGTCATCCAGGGCATGGAAGAGGGGTTAGCCGGACACGGAAGGGGGGGTTATTCAGGACACGGAAGGGGGGTTAGCCAGGTCCGGAAGGGGGGTTACAGGACACCGAAAAGGGGTTGTCCAAACACAGGGGTTATCCAGGACACGGAAGGGGGGTTATCCGGGATGGAAGAGAGGTTTGCCAGGAAGGAAGGGGGGTTGTCCGGGACACGGAAGAGGGGTTATCCGGGACACGGAAGGGGGTTTCCTCGGGACACGGAAGAGGGGCGAGAAGAGGGGTTATCCGGGACACGGAAGGGGGGTTATCCGGGACACGTAAAGGGGGGGGTATCCGGTACACGGAAGGGGGGTTATCCGGGACAGAAGGGGGGTTATCCGGGACACGGAAGGGGGGTTATCCGGGACACGGAAGGGGGGTTATCGGGACACGGGAAGGAGAGGGGTTATCCGGGACACGGAAGGGGGTTATCCGGGACACAGAAGGGGGGGTTGTCGGGACCACGGGAAGGGGGGTTAGCCGGGACACGGAAGGGGGGTTAGCCGGGACACGGAAGGGGGGTTAGCCGGGTCGGAAGGGGGGTTAGCCGGGACACGGAAGGGGGGTTAGCCAGGACACGGAAGGGGGTTTTCCAGGACACGAAGAGGGGGGTTATTAGGACACGAAGGTGGGTGGGGGGGGTTATCCCGGACATTGTAAGGTCAGAGGTCAGGACTATAGATCCCCTTCAAGGAATTCTCCTCTGTGTGGGAAGCACAGAAGCTGCGCTCTGTATCCCCCAAGATGGAGACCTTCCCTGCCTCACTATGAATGTTCTGCTCATAGAACACACACAGACTAGCAGGGTGCCATGCCGGACTCCCTGCAGTATATGAGGCCGGAGGCACTCCGTACCTCACACGCCCCCTCCCCCTAGAGCCCCCAGGCTGCATGTTTTCTCACACAAGATGGCGACCTGCATGCAATGCCAGGAGCCCCGCCCCCTTTCCCTGGCGCCGCGCACTCTGCTCTAGCCATGCTGACGGACGTGACAGGGGGCGGGAATAGAATCGCCGAGCGCCGATTGGCTCCTGGCTTGACGTTGATGCGCTCCGTGCTCGGGAGTGGCTGAATCAGGAGGACAGTGTGGTGACGTCAGAGGAGACCAGCCAATCGGCTTCCAGCTTTCCCCACAAAGTTGTGTCTTCCCTCTGGGCGCTGCTGGGTGAGGTATGTGTTGTGTTGTCAGTGCAATTTGTAGCGTGACGTCACCTGGAGATCATTGATACATTGTAGCCAACATACAATTCACAATGCATTGTGTGAATAGTCAGTGCTGGGCTCCTCCATGGCAGTGCTGACTGTAGGTCTGTGATGTCACACACCCAGGTCATGCATGACAACATACGCCATGTGATCTGTTCGCTGTGAAATCACACAGCCAAAGATACACATAGCTGATCGACATACGGATATTGCAGGACGCTGGTCAGTGACCTCACAGAGCTCCATGGAAGTACTGCACGTGGGTCTATGACATCACACCTCAGGAAAATTATATACGCCACGTGACCCGCCGACTATTCGCCGTAACATCACACCTCTAACGCATACGCACTATAAAGATAACATACACCATGTGACATACATAGTGATACATTAGTGTGATGGTTGTTGGGAAGAATGCTCTTTACATTGGTGATCAGTGGGAAGAATGTTCCTTACATTGGTGATCAGTGAGAAGAATGTTCCTTACATTGGTGATCAGTGGGAAGAATGTTCCTTACATTGGTGATCAGTGAGAAGAATGTTCCTTACATTGGTGGTCAGTGGGAAGAATGGTTCTTACATTGGTGATCAGTGGGAAGAAGGAGGAGGACACACCCAAGGAGCTCTCTGAGAGAACCAGCCTTTTTTCAAGCCTGGGCCTTGCCTGCTAGCTTGGCCCAGGAACAATGCCTGATCCTGGGGGAGGCCCTGGGACAGATCCCCCTGATGATACGGGGCCTAGTGAGGAGGAGGAGGTGGTGCAGGATCTGACTGTGGGTCCAGTCCCTGGTGAGAGTACAGATGTATTCAGACAAAAGGTCATCGATCATTTTCGGGCGATCGGAAGAGCGGAGGAAAAACTTAAGTGTTTGAAAGATGAACATAAAAACTTCAAGACCAAGTACTTCCAGGCCTGGAGTAGGAACCGTTCGGCCATGAAGCCTGAGCTACAAGAGATGGAGGAGAAAGTAAAGAAACAATCTTTATTGTTGGAGAAATTAAAAGATAAGAGTGGAGCTTTTGCGGAAAAATTTAAAAACGAGAGGAGATTTGCCAGCCAGACCTCTGTGGATCAGCGGCAGTCGCATGTTACAGACAACCCGGGTCCATCTGCCTCTGCACCCCTCCCCCCATGTCAGGCTGGGGAATCGCCAGCAGCAACCAGCCAGGGGGTTGAGGGTGAACATGGCACCCTACAGTTTATCCAGCAGATGGAGTCACCCCTAAGGGCAGACAGGTCTGCTGGTGAAGCGTCAGAAGTCGCTGTGGAGTCGCTGAAGGGTCGCAGACCGGCACTGGTGGAGAAATCCCACTGTACGGTGCAGCCGCCTTCCAACATGGGTGTCCCGGCTGCAGTGAGTGGTGTCCCAGCTAAAGTGGACGGTGTCCCGGCTGTAGTAAGTGGTGTTTCTGCTGTGGAGAAATCCTCTGCAGATATGAAGAGAAATCCCCTAGTAGAGGTGTCATCAGCCCACCAGAGCAGTATGGATGGATCTACATCATGCCCCCCGCAAATGGATTCTGCTATGACTGCTGGGACCTGTGGTTCTACAACAAAGATGGCTGCCAGCTCCAAAGAGCCTGTTTCAGCCTCACCTGGGCTGATTGATGCAGGTGGGGGAGGGGAGCAGCACAGTGCAGCATGTGGAGTGGAAGCAGCAATGGAAGTTTCCTGCACTGATCTACCTGTTGCTGTATCACAGCAATCTTGCTTATCTGACAACCTGTCCCGATGGAGAAGAGTCTGCCTGGAGATGAAGTATGTGGGGCGCCGTTGTGAGCGTGGACACGGCAGGAACTATGAATGTGCCAGGAAATAATAAACAATAATAGTATTGATGAAGCAATGGATGTGGTGGGTGGTGGTGAAGGGGTTAACAATGACATTTCTCCTCCTGCTCAGCAGAGGAAAGACTCATCTGCCAAACGCACAGCTGGACCCTCTGCGGGGAGGTCTGTGAACACCAGCAGCTATGCAGCAGTTTTGGGGAGTCGCACCAAGGAGGGTGGGGGGAATGGGGCAAATGATGGTGGTCACAATTTGGGGGGTTTTAGTGGGGGGATGGTTGGTGGGTACAAAAGAAGAAACGTGGTCCAGTTGAAGTGGAGGGGGGAGGGGACCCCACCAGTAAGGGGGAGGGTGGCAGAGTTGATTCTGGAGATGGGATTTTAAAGTCGCAGACATTTTTGCATTGATTTGTCCTGTTGGAAGTTCGGAATTTGATTTATCCTTTGTAAAACCTGAGGGTTTGGATTTGTTTTGGGAACGTTTTAGGGGGGCAGGGACCTTCCGCAGTGGAATGGTTGGATGCCAAGGTGGTTTCCAGGCAGCCTCTCATAAAATCAGTGACTATCCTCGTGCGTAATGAATCTATCCAGAGGCTGATTTGAGTAGTGTGGTGCGCCGATATGGTGAGGTCCTCGCTCCACTGCGGAAGGTCCTTGATCAGCATGGGATATGGACAGGGGCCTGGACAGTGTCGTTAAAATTGGGGGTGCAGGGAAATGTTGTTCAACATCTGCCCTGTTCAGCCTTTCTGGGGAGGGACAGGCTGACCATTTTTTACCAGGGTCAGCCTAAGGTGTGCAATAAATGTGGGGACAGGGGCCACTTTGCCTCCACCTGCACCCGAAAGAAATGTTCTTTGTGCCAGGCGCTGGACCATTTGGCTAAAGACTGTACAGATATTCGGTGCAACTTGTGCCAAAAACTTGGTCACCCCTACAGTCTTTGCCCAGAGGCATTACATAACCTGCCAGGGTTGGAGGCTGAGCTGCAGAGGCTGGATAAGGAGGATAATACCACCAAAACTGTTGTTGTCCCTCCTGTGTCTGTGGCACCCGTTTCTGTTCCCTCTAGTGATGTGGTCACTGAGTCTGTCCCTTCTGTGTCTGTGACACCTGTTTCTGTTCCCCCTAGTGATGTGGTCCCTGAGTCTGTCCCTTCTGTGTCTGTGACATCTGTTTCTATTCCCCCCAGTGGTGTGGTCCCTGAGTCTGTCCCTTCTGTGTCTGTGACATCTGTTTCTGTTCCCCCTAGTGATGTGGTCCCTGAGTCTGTCCCTCCTGTGTCTGTGACATCTGTTTCTGTTCCCCCTAGAGATGTGGTCCCTAAATCTGTCCCTTCTGTCCCTAATCCATCATTTCGTAGATCCTCCAGACTGGCGGAGGCTGCTGGGGGGGCAGGTTTAGCGGATCTTTCCACTCAGCCTGCAGTCCCTCGGCTGCGCAAGCGTGGTCAGGGGAATGTGGGGGTGCTGGATGGGGGTTGGGCTGATGGAAGGGTGTCCATACCCCATGTCTCACATTCGGTTGATGGGGATTCGGATGAGGAGGGGTGGGAGAAAGTCAGGAAGGGTAAAAAAAAGAAGAGAAAGACTAAAAAACCGGTCGTCTCTTCCTCAGAGTCGGACCCTAGAGGGGTTCCCCTTGGTAACACCTTTAATGTGTTGTCGGGCGATGAGATGTCTTTGTCTTCTCCCTTATCATCTATGGATGAGGGGGAGTCGCGTAGTTTGAAGAGAGCTGTTTCTGGTGATGAGTGTGGTGAAGGTCAAGAAACGACTACCCCAATCATCCTGATGGCAGTTCCCACTCCGATAAAGGTGGCGACCATTAATGTCGCCAGCATTAAATCTGCAAGAGCTCGTGATATGGCCTTATTTTTGCTCAGCGAGTTTGATGCCGAGATTTTATTTTTGCAAGAGACCTGGCTCCATACTTTGGCCGATGTCCATCTGGCAAAAAGGGAGTGGAGATGCGGTCCCTCCTTTTGGTCTCTTGCGGCTGAGCCCTGCAGCGGAGTTGCGGTACTTTGTAAAACCGATATGGTAACGTGCCGGCGGGTAATTGAGGTAGAAATAGGTAGATGCATGGTGTTGGACGTTTCTGTTAGGGGGCATGACCTGCGCCTGATCAATATCTATGGGCCGCAGACAAGGTGGGGCAGGAAATGCCTCCTCACAGAGATCAAGCCCTTCCTTTTTACGTCCCAGCAGGTTGTCTTTGGAGGTGACTTTAACACCATCATTAGGCCTGAAGACAGGAGAGGCTCCATAGACAGGCTGGGATACGATAGCGTTTTTCTTAGAGATATGGTGAGACAAGCAGCCTGGTAGATGTGCATATTAAGCACTGCCCTGGCAGCACGGGATTCACATTTCAGAGAGGGAATAGTCAGAGTAGGATAGATAGGTTTTTTTTAAAGGAGAACTCTACTTTCTCGGCTCCTGAGTTGAGGGCGGTGGAGTTCTCTGACCACTGTATGCTGTCTGTGACTCTGAATGCCTCGGACACTCCACCCAGGGGAAGGGGTACCTGGAAACTGAATTCGGCTCTCCTGGAAGATGTAGAGGTAAGACAATCCTTTGAGGATTTTTTTCAGGCACAGGTTTCTATTCTGGACTTTTGCAACAGTAAGTCAGAGTGGTGGGAGCTTGTGAAACAAAGGGCAATTGGACTTTTCAAGGCCATAGGTAAGAAGAAGCAGCTTGGTATGTACATTGCCTACCAGCATTTGCGGAGGAAGCTTGATCGTCTTGTCTCGTATGGAGGAGATCCAGGGGAGATCTCTGAAGTGAAGTTTCTTCTTAGGAAGTGTCAATACGACCGGCATGCCTCCTTGGTTCTGGAGAGAGATTATGGAAAATATCACTCACCTGATCCTTACCAGAACTGTAAGCAAGGCATAGCAGTTAAGACGGTCATAGGCCTGAGGGATGGTACGGGTTCCCTGGTGAAGTCCAGATCAGGGATCCTGGAAATCTTCAGATCATATTACGCTGACCTTTTGGGAAGAAAGGACCTTTGTCGGGACAAGATGGAAAGCTTTCTGGATTCTACTCCAGGATTGGGAAATGGTACATTGCCTTTGATGGATTTGACAGAACCAATTTCAGCGGATGAGGTAGTTCATGCTATAGAGAAGCTGGCTACCAAAAAATCGCCTGGACCAGATGGGTTGACAGCTGAATTCTACAAGTGTTTTAAGTCCATTCTGGCTCCCTTTTTAGCGGAGGTTTATAACAGCTGTCTAGAAGAGGGTTCGCTCCCTCCCTCCATGAGGCAATCCGCTGTGATTCTTCTGTCAAAAGGTAAAGACCCCTCAATGATTGAGAACTGGCGCCCCATCAGTCTTCTCAATGTTGATAGAAAGATCTTGGCGAAGATTCTTTTTTGGCGCTTGTCGTCAGTGGCAGGCGATTTGTTGTCCAGTCATCAGCACTGCTCGGTCCAAGGCAGAAGCACCTTTTCAGCGATTTTAGCTGTCCGGGAGGCTTTGGAACGATGCAGGGCTGCTGGATGGAGAAAGTACTTGCTGGCACTGGATCAGGCGAAGGCTTTTGATAGAGTCAATCACGAGTACCTGTATTTGCTACTTGGTAGATACGGCCTGCAGGGGAGGTTTATAGATTGGCTGAAGACTTTATATAGAGGGGCTGAGAGCTTCCCACTGGTTAATGGTTGGGTTGGACGGCCTTTTGAGGTTGGCTCTGGTGTGCGCCAGGGATGTCCTCTGAGCCCTCTGCTATATGTATTCGCAATCGACCCCTTCATAAAAAGGCTAGAGAGTGGATCGTTGTGCGGGGTGCCTTTGGGCATTGCTGGTGTGCCGCCCTTGAAGGTCGTGGCCTACGCCGATGATGTGTCTGTTATTGTCTCTGGGACGGAGGAGGCGCAGGAGGTGGTCTCTATGATAGAGCAGTACACAGAGGCCTCTGGTTCTAAAGTCAACCATGAAAAGAGTGAAGTTTTCTGGATGGGTGAGGAGGGTGAAAGCTTCGAACTTCCGGATGCCTTCCCAGAGCCCCAGCAGGAAATTAAAGTGTTGGGCATCAAATTTGGTCCTGGTGACTATGGTCATCGAAATTGGGAAAGCAGGTTGGTGTGTGCCAATGCCAAAGTAGCAAGTTGGAAGAAATGGAGGCTTTCCTTGAGGGAGAGGGTTGACTTGATCAAAACGTACCTGGTCCCAATCTTTTTATATGTCAGCTTCGTCTGTATCTTGCCACCATCTCTCTATGCAAGGGTGTACAGCTGTTTTTTCCAACTGTTATGGGGAAATAGGCTGAACCTGATCAAACGCAATGTAACTTACCTGTCTAGGCGGGAGGGTGGCCTAGGAATGGTCAACCCAATAGTTTTCTTTTCTCTGCTCTTTTTAAAGTACAATCTTGGTAACATGCTAGCAGAGAACCCGCCGGGATGGGTGGGTATTTTTCAGTCTTGTTTTAGGCCTTTTCTGCGATGCTGGGAAGATGGCGGGCCAGTGAAAAGTCTAAGAGTCCAACATGGCAAGCTCCGGCTTATGTTGCCCCGTGCCTGAAAATACTTCGGAAGTGGCAGGTGACAGCAGAGGATATCAAGTCCCTCCCCAGGAAGCTTCTGGAGAAGAGAATTTTGAGCTCGGCTTTCAGTGTGTCACTGGCCTTAAGGGATTGCCCAGGCTCTGTAATGAGGGAGGGGTTGCGTTTAATTAATTTAGAAAGAATCCCTCTGAAGTTTAGGGATCAAGCCTGGCTCGCTTTCCATGGAAGGCTCTATGTGAGAGGGAACCTGAAGAATCGCTCTGTGGATGATCGGGATTGTCCTAGAGTGGAGTGTGTTGGTAAAGTGGAGTCTATGGACCACTTTTTGCTGCAGTGTCCCTTTAACATAGAGGTGTATAAAAGGGTGGGGAGGGCTCTAGGCATTCCCTTTTTCTATCGCATGAGTTATGCAGAGTGGGTGTACGGGGCATTCCCGACTCGCTGGGATTTTGATTTCAATACACTTTTTCTAGTTAGTATAGTTGTCCGTTACTTCACATGGAATGCACGGTGCCAGATTACCCTGCGGAAGAAAGTCCTCTCTGTCGAGGTGGTGGTGCACGATATTCTGGGTGAGGTTGGGAAAATTCGGGGTCTTGAGAAGGGCAGGGAACCTCGGGCGGTCTGGAAAAGGGCGTGGAGGAATATCAGACCTGCCTTTGGTGAGCTGCCCATCTCTGATTGAGGAGTTCTTTTCCTTTTCTGTCTTTTTCACTCCCTTAGCTTTTGTTGGTTAGTATCTTTTTGAAGAAGGGCTGCATGCATAATGGGTGCGGGTTTGTTTCTTGACCTTGTTTGTCTGGTGTAGTGGTGTGAGTTGTAGTAGGATTTTTTTTTTTTTCAGTGATTACATGATTTTTGCTTTGCTGTAAAGTCTTTTGTTTGAGAGCAGATTTGCTATATTTATTTTCATTTATGTAAATATGTATATATTTATGTATGTTTTATATAGTGATTTTATGCTTTTTGATTGCAAGACTTTTAATAAAGAAAATTGGGAAGAATGCATCTTACATTGGTGATCAGTGAGAAGAATGTCCCTTACATTGGTGATCAGTGGGAAGAATGTCCCTTACATTGGTGATCAGTGAGAAGAATGTTCCTTACATTGGTGATCAGTGAGAAGAATGTTCCTTACATTGGTGATCAGTGAGAAGAATGTCCCTTACATTGGTGATCTGTGAGAAGAATGTTCCTTACATTGGTGATCAGTGGGAAGAATGTCCCTTACATTGGTGATCAGTGAGGAAGAATGTTCCTTGCATTGGTGATCAGTGAGAAGAATGTTCCTTGCATTGGTGATCAGTGAGAAGAATGTTCCTTACATTGGTGATCAGTGAGAAGAATGTCCCTTACATTGGTGATCAGTGGGAAGAATGTCCCTTACATTGGTGATCAGTGAGAAGAATGTCCCTTACATTGGTGATCAGTGAGAAGAATGTCCCTTACATTGGTGATCAGTGAGAAGAATGTCCCTTACATTGGTGATCAGTGAGAAGAATGTCCCTTACATTGGTGATCAGTGAGAAGAATGTCCCTTACATTGGTGATCAGTGGGAAGAATGTCCCTTACATTGGTGATCAGTGGGAAGAATGTCCCTTACATTGGTGATCAGTGAGAAGAATGTTCCTTACATTGGTGATCAGTGAGAAGAATGTTCCTTACATTGGTGATCAGTGAGAAGAATGTCCCTTACATTGGTGATCTGTGAGAAGAATGTTCCTTACATTGGTGATCAGTGGGAAGAATGTCCCTTACATTGGTGATCAGTGAGGAAGAATGTTCCTTGCATTGGTGATCAGTGAGAAGAATGTTCCTTGCATTGGTGATCAGTGGGAAGAATGTCCCTTACATTGGTGATCAGTGAGAAGAATGTCCCTTACATTGGTGATCAGTGGGAAGAATGTTCCTTACATTGGTGATCAGTGAGAAGAATGTCCCTTACATTGGTGATCAGTGGGAAGAATGGTTCTTACATTGGTGATCAGTGAGAAGAATGTTCCTTACATTGGTGATCAGTGAGAAGAATGTCCCTTACATTGGTGATCAGTGAGAAGAACGTTCCTTACATTGGTGATCAGTGAGAAGAATGTTCCTTACATTGGTGATCAGTGAGAAGAATGTCCCTTACATTGGTGATCAGTGAGAAGAATGTCCCTTACATTGGTGATCAGTGAGAAGAATGTCCCTTACATTGGTGATCAGTGAGAAGAATGTCCCTTACATTGGTGATCAGTGAGAAGAATGTCCCTTACATTGGTGATCAGTGAGAAGAATGTCCCTTACATTGGTGATCAGTGAGAAGAATGTTCCTTACATTGGTGATCAGTGAGAAGAATGTCCCTTACATTGGTGATCAGTGGGAAGAATGTCCCTTACATTGGTGATCAGTGAGAAGAATGTTCCTTACATTGGTGATCAGTGGGAAGAATGTTCCCTTACATTGGTGATCAGTGAGAAGAATGTTCCCTTACATTGGTGATCAGTGGGAAGAATGTTCCTTACATTGGTGATCAGTGGGAAGAATGTCCCTTACATTGGTGATCAATGAGCAGAATGTTCCTTACATTGGTGATCAGTGAGAAGAATGTTCCTTACATTGGTGATCAGTGAGAAGAATGTCCCTTACATTGGTGATCTGTGAGAAGAATGTTCCTTACATTGGTGATCAGTGGGAAGAATGTCCCTTACATTGGTGATCAGTGAGGAAGAATGTTCCTTGCATTGGTGATCAGTGAGAAGAATGTTCCTTGCATTGGTGATCAGTGGGAAGAATGTCCCTTACATTGGTGATCAGTGAGAAGAATGTCCCTTACATTGGTGATCAGTGGGAAGAATGTTCCTTACATTGGTGATCAGTGAGAAGAATGTCCCTTACATTGGTGATCAGTGGGAAGAATGGTTCTTACATTGGTGATCAGTGAGAAGAATGTTCCTTACATTGGTGATCAGTGAGAAGAATGTCCCTTACATTGGTGATCAGTGAGAAGAATGTCCCTTACATTGGTGATCAGTGAGAAGAATGTCCCTTACATTGGTGATCAGTGAGAAGAATGTCCCTTACATTGGTGATCAGTGAGAAGAATGTCCCTTACATTGGTGATCAGTGAGAAGAATGTCCCTTACATTGGTGATCAGTGAGAAGAATGTTCCTTACATTGGTGATCAGTGGGAAGAATGTCCCTTACATTGGTGATCAGTGAGAAGAATGTTCCTTACATTGGTGATCAGTGGGAAGAATGTTCCTTACATTGGTGATCAGTGAGAAGAATGTCCCTTACATTGGTGATCAGTGGGAAGAATGTTCCTTACATTGGTGATCAGTGGGAAGAATGTTCCTTACATTGGTGATCAGTGGGAAGAATGTCCCTTACATTGGTGATCAGTGAGAAGAATGTTCCTTACATTGGTGATCAGTGGGAAGAATGTTCCTTACATTGGTGATCAGTGAGAAGAATGTCCCTTACATTGGTGATCAGTGGGAAGAATGTTCCTTACATTGGTGATCAGTGGGAAGAATGTCCCTTACATTGGTGATCAATGAGCAGAATGTTCCTTACATTGGTGATCAGTGAGAAGAATGTTCCTTACATTGGTGATCAGTGAGAAGAATGTCCCTTACATTGGTGATCTGTGAGAAGAATGTTCCTTACATTGGTGATCAGTGGGAAGAATGTCCCTTACATTGGTGATCAGTGAGGAAGAATGTTCCTTGCATTGGTGATCAGTGAGAAGAATGTTCCTTGCATTGGTGATCAGTGGGAAGAATGTCCCTTACATTGGTGATCAGTGAGAAGAATGTCCCTTACATTGGTGATCAGTGGGAAGAATGTTCCTTACATTGGTGATCAGTGAGAAGAATGTCCCTTACATTGGTGATCAGTGGGAAGAATGGTTCTTACATTGGTGATCAGTGAGAAGAATGTTCCTTACATTGGTGATCAGTGAGAAGAATGTCCCTTACATTGGTGATCAGTGAGAAGAATGTCCCTTACATTGGTGATCAGTGAGAAGAATGTTCCTTACATTGGTGATCAGTGAGAAGAATGTCCCTTACATTGGTGATCAGTGGGAAGAATGTCCCTTACATTGGTGATCAGTGAGAAGAATGTCCCTTACATTGGTGATCAGTGAGAAGAATGTCCCTTACATTGGTGATCAGTGAGAAGAATGTCCCTTACATTGGTGATCAGTGAGAAGAATGTCCCTTACATTGGTGATCAGTGAGAAGAATGTCCCTTACATTGGTGATCAGTGAGAAGAATGTCCCTTACATTGGTGATCAGTGAGAAGAATGTTCCTTACATTGGTGATCAGTGGGAAGAATGTCCCTTACATTGGTGATCAGTGAGAAGAATGTTCCTTACATTGGTGATCAGTGGGAAGAATGTCCCTTACATTGGTGATCAGTGGGAAGAATGTCCCTTACATTGGTGATCAGTGAGAAGAATGTCCCTTACATTGGTGATCAGTGAGAAGAATGTTCCTTACATTGGTGATCAGTGAGGAAGTCCCTTAATGTGATCAGTGGGAAGAATGTTCTTACATTGGTGATCAGTGGGAAGAATGTTCCTTACTTGGTGACATGGGAAGAATGTCCCTTACATTGTGATCAGTGGGAAGAATGTCCCTTACATTGGTGATCAGTGAGAAGAATGTCCCTTACATTGGTGATCAGTGGGAAGAATGTTCCTTACATTGGTGATCAGTGGGAAGAATGTTCCTTACATTGGTGATCAGTGGGAAGAATGTTCCTATATACATTTTTCGGGTTTTGGGTTCCTTACCGCTGTAAGGGGTGTTTGATTTTTTTTTTTGCAGAGGTGGACACTCCTTTTGATAACCCTGTGTTCCTTTGATCCCACAGGCCAAAGAGATGCCAAGGTGCATTGTGCAAGGATGCCCGCATTACTCTGGAAGGAAGAACAGCACCCCGGGGGTCACCTTCCACATGTTCCCCAAGAACTTCGCCACCATCAAGACGTGGCTCCAGCAGATCAATCAGAACTTCGGCGACGTGGACGCCTTCGCACAGGAAGTCTTGGAGGGAAAGGCTGGCGTGATACGCATCTGCTCAGCGCACTTTGCCATCGAGTGCTACCGCTTTGTGGGGTCCCAGAAAATATTGTTGGAGGATGCTGTGCCAACCATCTTCCTGGCTAAGCCGGCTGTTAAGGTAGAGGGCTCCTTTTGTCCAATGATTTCTCCGGATAAACAGAAGTCAGCAATTAAGATGGAGAGCGCCGTTCATCCAGAGAGTTTCCTGGAGAAGATGGCCATGAAAGTGGAGAGCGCCGTTCATCCAGAGAGTTTCCTGGAAAAAATGGCCATGAAAGTGGAGAGCACCGTTCATCCAGAGAGTTTCCCGGAGAAGATGGCCATTAGAGTGGAGAGCACCGGTGTCCCGATGATGTTTGCAAAGAAAGAGAAGACCGTTGGCAAGGAGGAGTCGGCCAAAACCTCCAAAGGTATCCCAACTGTTGGGAACATCCTAGACGTGGAGGAGCCAGCGGTGAGTGTGGAGCGCACCGTCCCTCCGCTATATTGGAATATGCAGCCCCTCCAGATGCCAATTCTGCCTTTTCTTCCAGTCAATATGGCTAACCCTCTGTGGACCAACAACGAACTTGCTGTATCAAAAGTAAACCTATGGTCAGCCAAAGACTTGGCCAATGGTGGAGCCAACACTGAAGAGAAACATGCTGTAGACACCTATGTTCCTAAGGTTGACATTACAAAAGCAAAGAGCCATGTTGAAAATGTGTTGAGCACAGACAATTTCCCGAATATGCAGGATGTAGAAAGTCACGCCAAGTTACCGAACGCCATATTTGGGGAGAATGGTGTCTATGTCTCTGGCTGCCCTGGCGGCTCGTTGTCGCCAATGACCCAAAAGGAAGACAAATCTGTGCAATGGCCAGAGTATGAGACCAGCGGGCCGGCCTGGAAGGTTCTCCATGATCATTACTACAAAGTACGAAGAGCCATCGATCGTTCTGCGCTGAGGAACGGCATTGAGAGCTGCTACCAAGAGATGGACTCTGAGGGGGAACTGGTATGTAAGCGCTCTTAGTACTTCCTTTGCTTGCTTTTGTATTGCTGGGCCTTAAAACTGATCTCCAGGCAGACAGCTAAATACAGGGCTGTAAAGCCGAATATCATGGTTAAACATAACTAGTCGTCCGTAGTCCGGTCACGTGATCCTCTGTGGTGGCCAACGGCAGCTGCAGGGTAGTGGAGGGAGTGCTTAAAGTGTTAATAAACTCAAATAAGAAAAATAAAATAATTTAAAATAACAAACAAGGCACTATCCTCAGGGCCGATCCACCCTATAGGCTCACTATGCAAGCCGCTTAGGGCCCCGCAGTGCTGTGGAGGGCCCCCCAAATTACCAGAGGCCCCACATGGTGAGAAGTCATTTTCGGCCCCTCACCCCATTTCTCAATTTCAAGAATTCAGCACCCCCCCCCCCCCCGCTTCTCACTTTAATGTAAAATTAAATTTCCGACAGCAGAACACCCCCTCCCCCTGCTTCTCAACTTTAATCTTTAATGTGACATGTCAGTTTTGGCAGCCCCCGGCTTCTCAAATTTAATGTGACATGTCATTTTTCTTAGGGCCCCAGGGAGGTCAGGATCGGCACTGACTATCCTACTTTTTGTGCCAGAAACACTTACCCTACCCTATCCCTAGCCCTCACCTTTGTTTGTAAAGAAAGTCGATCAACCCATGTGATTGAAATGTAGTATAGTGTGTTTAGTGCTCACATTGCAGTCACATGACTTTGTTGATAAAATAATCCCTACTGTGTCTTTTGTTGCCAAAATTAATATAAGACCCAGGCTTATTTTCAGGGAAACACGGTATTTATAGGAATTTATTCTTATTTTTATACCAGCTCTCACAAATTGTGGAATCTGTAGCTCTCTGTGTGAATATTTGGTGAATAATTTCTGGCGTTTCCTTTCCTCTCTTGTCTCACTTCTGGCTTTCCTTCTTCTCTCACAGCTGGCCATCCTGCAGTATGTGACCGGCGTCTTATGGAGGAATCGGCGGAAGAAAGAGCTGAAGATGGAGCGGATTTTAAATCAAACCCTGGAGATCATCACACTGATCACTGGGGAGGTGAGGTCACGACAACTAATCTCCAACACACTGAGCCAAAGTTCATTGTTTTATTGAAATTTTTTATTAAAGCAGTTGTAAAGGAAACATTTTTTTTTTTGCTGAAATGACTGTTTACAGGGTATAGAGACATAATAGTTAACCGATTCCTTTTAAAAATGATTAAAAATAGATAAAAATCAATCATATAATGTACCTGCAGTTTCAGTTTAGTTTTTGCATGCTGTTCCTATCTCTCTGATGTACAGAGGCACAGAGCCAATACAGGGCAGTGATGGTTTGTAATACGAAACTGATTGGTGCTGAGGGGTTTTAGACACACAGTAATCGCACTTCCTTGATTAGTGACCGCAGAGAGAAAGCTCCCAGTACTGTTGTGATCAGGAAACAGACAACCAGGAAGTGTGGAGATCAGAGAAGGATTACAGCAACTTGAGAGCAAAAAACGAACAATGAGGACATGAAAACAGCACTGCATCATGGTAAAGGAAGCTATTAAGATAAAAAAAAGAATTTCCTTTACAAACCCTTTAGGAAAATCTGTCTCATACCCAATTCAAATTATGCATATGAAGCAGAGGTAATCTTTTAAACGAAAGCCACATAATTAGATCCAGAGATAGGAGCAGTTATATTCGGATCGCAAGTACTCCTGTAATGGTTAAGTGTGGCTCCACCCACAGTCGCCTGTTAGGACAATGAAGCAGCCATATGAAACAACCAATAGGGAGGCCCTCTGATTAGCAGAGCTGTGTGAATATCAGACTGGCTGGTAAAACAGATTCCATGAATGTCTTTTATCTGTTTAATTCGCTGTTTGCCAGGAGTTTTGCTTAATATTTTTTACTTTTTGATGTTATAAAAACATTTTTTTTTTTTTTACTAACAGGAGTGGGTGATTGTGAAAAAGAACTCCATCCACAAGGGAATCCACGAGCTGACCGGAGAGGTGAGTGACCTAGCGAGGCTCCTTATTCCAGAGATAAGCACGTTCCTCCTGTTGCCTGCCTGGATATTGCAGGCTTAACCACTTAAAGGGGAGGTTCACCCTCCAAACAAATTTCAGGCATGCAATGGAGCCCACCCATACATACCTTTTTACGGGCTCTCGTCCCCTCCGGCGATCCCCCGGGACTTGGCGTTTACAATCACAGGCTGTGATTGACGTCCCTCGGCCCGGCGCAGACAGCGCGTCACGAAGGAACCTGAAGGGCCGCACCGACGTTCGGGTTCCTTCGGCATCCCGTGACGCGCTGTATGCGCCGGGCTGAGGGACGTCAATCACAGCCTGTGATTGGAAATGCCCAGTCACGCGCGATCGCCGGAGGGGACGAGAGCCCGTAAAAAGGTATGTGTATATATATATATATATATATATATATATATATATATATATATATATTAAAAAAAAACGGCATACTGCCGGTCGGGTGGGTGGGCTCCAATGCATGCCTGAAATTTGTTTGGAGGGTGAGCCTCCACTTTAAGAACCAAGCCTATTTCTGACACTTGTTAAAAATCTGTATTTTTTGCTAGAACATTACTTAGAACCCCCAAACATTTTATTTATATATATATTTATATTTTTAACAGAGACCCTAGAGAATAAAATGGAAATTGTTACAATACTTTTTGTCACACCCTATTACAATCCCAATTTATTTTGAAAATATACACTTTTTTTAAAATAAAAAAATAAGAAAACAGTAAAGTTAGGCCAATTTTTTTCTACAATGTGAAAGGTTATGCCGAGTAAATTTGTTACCCAACATGTTGCGCTTTAAAATTGCGCCCGCTCTTGGAATGGCGAGAAAATTTGGTACTTAAAATCTCCATAGGCGATTTAAAAGAAATGTCCACAGGTTACCAGTTTAGAGTTACTGAGGGGGTCTAGGGCTAGAATTATTACTCTCGCTCTAACGATAACAGCAATATCCCACATGTGTGGTTTGAACACTGTTTACATATGTGTGTTCGCTACTGTGAGCAAACGCGGAGGTACGGGGGCGCTTTACAGTTGTTGTCCCCCCCCCCCCTTTTTTATTTTTAGAAGGAACAGTGTTAAAAAAAAAAAAGTATGTGTTGATCACTTTTATTCCTATTTTAAGGAATGTAAACATCCCTTGTAATATAAAAAGAAGCAGGACAGGGCCTCTTTAATGTGAGATCTGGGGGTCGAAAAGACTTCCGATCTCACATTTACAAAATTGCCCTTTTAAGGCTGGAGGGCGGAAGTGACGTTTAACGTCGCTCCAGTCCTCCAAGGGCATAGAGTTGAGTGTGGGCCATCTTGCCCTCACTCGACTTCCTGCCCATCCATCCTGGGGACTGCTTCTGGTAAGCGGCAAAGACTACTGGGACGTGGCGGGAGGGGGCACCTTTACATTGACCACTTTTATGTAAAAGCGGACCGCCGCAGTTTTATAAAAATAACGGGGTATGGCAGCTATCTGCTGCCGTAACCCTGTCATATAAAGTCAAAGGGGTGACTTGTATCCACGGTGGGCAGTCCAGAAGTGGTTAAAGGGCATGTCCGCACCCATTGCATTTTGTGGGCGACATCCACCTGACATCTCTCATCATTGTTTGTCACTG
This sequence comes from Rana kukunoris, assembly GCA_029574335.1. Classification (NCBI taxonomy): domain Eukaryota; kingdom Metazoa; phylum Chordata; class Amphibia; order Anura; family Ranidae; genus Rana; species Rana kukunoris. The sequence continues at coordinate 147,803,631 of CM056060.1, forward strand.
ACAGCCGACATTTAGTTTAAGGCCTCATTCACACTGTGCGAATCCGCTCAGCGGAGTCTGCCAGCTCATCGGGAGATCTCTCCGTTGATCTCCGCTGAGCCAGCGGATGACAGGTCCCTCTCTGCTCACTGAGCAGAGAGGGGCTTGTCGAGCGCCGCTGCTTGCTATGGAGAGATCGGCGAAAGCGGCGTGTCAGTTTTAATCAGATCTCACCCATTCCGACGGATGACGAACGTATCGCCACATGTCTTATTTTAGGGGATTAGACCAAATCGGATGTCAGCGGACATGGTCACCGCTGACATCCGACGCTCCATAGACTTGCATGGAGCCAGGGGTGGACTAACCATTGGGGCTCTCGGGCATTGCCCGAGGGCCCCATGCCACTAGGGGGCCCCATCAGAGTTGCCAGGCTCAATAAAACCAGGGACAGTATGTAAAAATCTGTGTTTTTTTTCACATCTGTCCCTGATATGTCTGAAACCTACATGCATTTGATGTGAAAATCCAGAGATTTTAGCTGCCCCGCCTCTGCACTGCCTCCTGGCATGGTGGCCATCTGTTAGCCCGGGGGCCCCATAATCTTCTATTGCCCGGGGGCCCCATGAGTTGTCAGTCGGCCCCTGCATGGAGCGCCCGTTCAGGCAGGGCTGATCCTCCCTATAGGCACACTATGCAAGCCGCTTAGGGCCACACAAAGCTGCAAAGGGCCCCCAAAATTACTAGAGGCCCGTCTGGTGAGAAGTCATTTTCGCACCCTCACCAGGCTTCTAAACTCGCTGGCTGAGTCATTTCCGACAGCAGAACACCCCCTCCCCCCGCTTCAACTTTCTGTAATGTGACATGTCACTGTCGTCAGAGCCCCCTGCTTCTCATTTTTAAAGTGCCATGTCATTTTGCTTAGGGCCCCAGGGAGGTCAGGATCGGCACTGCGTTCAGGTCTGCCAAAAAAAAAACTGACAGGCGGACCATTGTGACTAACAATGTACACCTTTCCCATCCCCCCAGTCCCCGCTGTATTTACCTTTTTGAGTGATGACCTGCCTGTTCCCATACATCTGGTATAGCTCTTCTCCCTCTTCTTTTTGCAGCACTTTCAGGATAAATCAGAGCCATTCTCTGTGCCAGCAGCGACCAATCAGAATCACTCTGATCTGTCCAGGAAAAGCTGCAGAATGAAGAGGAAGACGCGTGGAGATTTCAGATCCCCGGACCAGCACACCGGCTTTGTGGGCCCTGACAACACATTACCTTCAAAGGTAAGTACAGTGGGGGGACCAAGGTGGGGGGGGGGGGTATGGTGTTTACCTTTTCATTTTTTCAAAAACAGGTGAATATACTCTTTAAAAGATAACTTCACCTTTACAGAAAACTGGACTCCATGTCCATGCGACAGTGCCGACCAATTAGAATGCCTCCATTAAAGTATTACTAAACCCAGGAGCCTGCATTTACTATATCTGGTCCCCCACAGTACACAGAACATGGCAATGCAATTCTTTTAGTAAATATAAACTGCTAAATACACTGCTTTTCTCATCAGCAGTATATAGCAGTCTTGTGACCTCTATAAGTGTCTGGTTAAAAATTGTAGGAGGAGTTTTCTGACTGTCCTATGAGACTGCAGGACCCCTGACTATGTCTGGACAGTGCCGATCACATGTATTCTTCCAAGAAAGGAAAAAAATAACTCTCTAGCAATACACACCAAACTAAGCATGTGCAGAGTGCTCCTAAGGCTCTGTTCCATCAGGAGATGGATTAGGGACAGTGGAAGGAGGGGTGGATCAGAGAAGACATGATCAAACAGCGGCTGTCGGCATTAGATCGTGAATTTTTTTTCACAATCTCATGCTTGTAAGCCTGGTGGAGAAATGTGGGTGCTTATTGACCCCGTATCTCTCCATAAAGAGGACCTGTCACACTGATTCCTATTACAAGGGATGTTTACATTCCTTGTAATAGGAATAAAAGTGATAAAAAAATGTTTTTTTTTTTAAAGTGTAAAAATTAAGTAAAAGTTTTAAAACGTCCCTGTCCCCGGTAGCTCGCGAACACACATGTGCGAAGTCCCGCCCACATAGGTAAACGCCGTTCAAACCCCACATGTGAGGTATCGTCACATGCGTTAGAGCGTGTGCAACAATTCTAGCACTAGACCTCCTCTGTAAGTCAAAATAGTAACCTGTAAAATAATGAAGGCGTCGCCTATGGAGATTTTTAAGTACCAAGGTTTGGCGCCATTCCATGAGTGTGCGCAATTTTAAAGCGTGACATGTTAGGCATCTATTTACTTGGCGTAACATCATCTTTCACATTATACAAAAAAAATTGGGCTAACTTTACTGTTTTGTTATTTTTTAATTCACGAAACCTTTTTTTTCCCCCATTTTGCGCAAATGCCGTGCAAGAAAAAAAAGTTGCAATGGCTGCCATTTTATTCCCTAGGGTGTCCTAGGGTGTCTGCTAAAAAAAATATATATATAGGGCCAGATTCACATACATTGTCCAACGGCGTAGCGTAAGCCATTTACACTACGCCTCTGCAATTTACACTACGCCTCTGCGTATTCCCAAAGCACTTGCTCCGTAGTTTGCGGTGGCGTAGTGTAAATGGCTTGGTGTAAGGCCGCGTAATTCAAAGGGGGCGGCTTGTATTTAAATTAAGCGCGTCCCCGCGTCGATCGAACTGCGCATGCGCCGGCCGCAAAAATAGCCCAGTGCGCATGCTCCAGCTCACGTCAGAAAACGTGAATGAAACCGACGTGAGCGTCATTTACATAAATCCCTATTCGCGAACGACTTAGTAAAATGACGGAAACGACGGAAAAAGACGACGCTGTCCCAACGCCATACTTAACATGGCATACGACGGACCGACGTAAGGTTACCCCTCATATAGCAGGATTAACCTTACACTTACGGAAACGATGTAAACGACGACGGGGCGGCGTAAAAACTTTCGGGAATTGGCGTATAAGGCTCATTTGCATTGGCACATGAGAAATCAACGTAAAGGCCACCTACTGGCCAGGAAAGTAGTTACATCTACGATCCGACGGTGTAGGTGTTTTACACCTGTCGGATCTTCACTGTATCTATGCGTAAGTGATTCTAAGAATCACACGCATAGATACCCAGGTAAAAAAACAGAGATACGACGGTGTTTTCGGTGTTTCACCGTCGTATCTCTTTTGAGAATCTGACCCAGAATGTTTGGGGGTTCTGATTTAACTTTCTAGCAAACCTTTTTAGATTTTTACATGAAGGAGAGAAGTGCCAAAGTAGGCCCGGTGGGCAAGTGGTTAAATATATTAGTAGTATGTGGCGGCGCAGGGAGTGATAAACATGGGTGGGATCCTCATTGAATGGGTTGAAATCGGAGAGCTTCTCCTGCTTTATAAGGAGAAAAATGTATCCAGCAACCAATCCAAACCAATGTTTCATTACCTCGGAATGAAAGCTGAGCCCTGATTGGTCTCTGCTTTTTGCTCCAGTTTTCAGAGCCTGACGTGGCGCCTGTTTTCCAGGTCCCGGTGAAGTGCGGTAACGTGGCGCTCTATTTCACTGTGGATGAATGGAACTACGTAGAGAGACACAGGCAGCAATATGCGGAAACAGTGGCAGAGAACGGTCCGGTGAAACGCACCTGGCAGGTCCGGGAACACTGGGATTCAGGTAATGCCGACTGCTCCCCTGGGGTGATCCTTATCTAATCAGAATGTGTTTGTCATTCATGTTCCAAGTGTTTTATATCCAAAAGCTCATCTCTTGATATATTTTTTCTGCCTGTAAATGCTCATCTTCCAATACCCTTGTAAATGCCTGTGTTTGCATGGACACATGGACTAAGTTTACCGCTCAGAGGTCCCAGGGAACTGCAAGGTGGAGTCCAAATGCCTGGGTGCAGGCACTACAATAGTATGCAAAAATGTATAGAGAAAAACCGGGACAGCCGCACTTCAAAAAAAATGGTTCCTTTTAATAAAACTGGTCACAACATGAACATATCACAGCAAAAAATCAGGAGAAAAGTCTGACGCGTTTCACACTATCATACAGTGCTTATTCATAGCTAGATGTGCATGGCAGAGAAAAAGATTCTCGCTGTGATATGTTCATGTTGTGACCAGTTTTATTAAAAGGAACCATTTTTTTTGGAGTGCGGCCGTCCCGGTTTTTCTCTATACATTTTTGACACATGGACTAACATGGAGGTGCTTTTCGAAGCAGCAAAAAAAAGTCAAAACGAGTGTTGGGCACTAACAGCAATGCTACATCTATAATGCCAATGCGTTTTGGCCTGAGCTATGAGGAAGGCTCCGGCCGAAACGCGTTAGCTAAAAATCGTGCTGCTATATGTGAAAGCAGCCTTAGTGCCCAGTAAAGCTCTGTAAGAAGAAGCAATCATGTTGCTGGAATTTCTTAGTGTGAATTTGTTCTTTTGGTCATTTCACGATCATTATATTGTTCTCCTACAGAAGAAGAGTACTTCAGTGAGGAGGAGGAGGAAGAAGTTGAAGACTCGCCAAAGAGGAAAAGCTCCCCAGAATGGAAGCCAGGGTGCGAATCCCTGGACTCGGCAGGGGAGGAGGAGGTAAACCACAACTTGAATCCCCCAGTAACTACCGAGAACGGAGTCCAAGGAGAACCTGATCCTGAAATCAGCATTCTGACAGTTGTGGAGGACGAGGCACATAATGACTGCGACGCATGCGGGGAACGTCTGACGACTAAGGAGGACCTAATAAGGCACAAAGCCGAAAACCATGCCGTCAAACGCTACCCGTGCCCCATCTGCGGCATCCAGTATGACTACAAATCTCAGTTTATCATCCACCAGCGCGCCCACACCGGAGAGAAGCCCTTCGTGTGCCAGGAGTGCGGGGCCAAATTCGGCCACAAGAGCAGCTACCTCGTCCATGAGAGGCGGCACAAAGAAGGGAAGACCTTCGAATGCGACAAGTGCGATCGGCGGTTCGACAAGAAGTGCGAGTTGGTCAAACACGAGAAGACGCACGCCCAGAAAAAACGCCACAAGTGTCACAAATGTGGAAAGAGGTATTCAAACCGATCAACGTTAATGAGACATAAATGGGCCCATAAAGGTGAATGAAGGGGCCTTCTGCCGCCGAGAACGTTCGGAGCATTAACCAAACACCGACTTTTTTCGGCATGTGAAGACGCTCAGCCTCGTTGGTCAGCCGTTAACCTGTACGCGAGATGTTGGGTTGAGTTTGTGCGTTCGTTTTCTTTGGAGCTCACAGTTTTTCATGTGATTGTTTCTTACATTCCACCTCCACGGTTTTCTGTTCAGCTAAAATTTGGTAACATTTATGTCTGCAGAAGAATGCGCCAAAATCACCGACTTTTGTGGTTACCGCTATCCTAGAGTTGCAATTCTTAACAAGCGATACAGACAGGTATGAGAAATGTCTTAGTCTCCCATAGGAGCGGTGCCACCATCATGGGGAGTGCCGATGTGTGGGTGACGATCTCTGACCCAGGACAGTGGCAAACATTGTGGGAGGGATCCTGACTCCAGTTTGCTTGGGATTGGCTGGGAATGTCAGCAGTTTTTGCCAACAAACTCATGAAAACCACATCAGTATTAGTGCAAATATTCACATAAGAACTCTAACCGGAGTGCAGGTTTCTTGCATAAGTCCCATTTTCACCTTCTTTTTTCCCATCGAGAGCTGGCCCTTTAAGGGCATCCTAATGCCTGACAATAGTAGGATTGGCTTCTGATTATTGGCTGTCACATTGATCATGTGATCGTGATCCTGTATTCCCAGCTCCTGATCATTGGCCGTCTCGTTAATTATGTGATCGGGATCCTGTTTTTTTAGCTCCTGATTATCAGCTGTCATATTGATCATGTGATCAGGATCCTGTTTTCCCAGCTCCTGATCATTGGCTGCCACAATAATCATGTGATCGGGATATTGTTTTTCTAGCTCCTGATTATTGGCTGCCACATTGATCATGTGATCAGGATCCGGATTCCGAGCTTTTGATCATTGGCTGTCATATTAATCATGTGATCGGGATCCTGTATTTCTACCTCCTGATCATTGGCTGTCACATTGATCATGTGATCGGGATCCTGTCTTACAAGCTCTTGATCATTGGCTGTCCCATTGATCATGTGATCAGCATCTGGTCTTACCAGCTGCTGATCATTGGTAGATGAAAGTGGTCGGTGACGGCGCAGTTCCAGTGATGAGGGTGTTGATTGAGCGTACTCCCAGCACAGCTATACTGGTTGTATGTGACAGCATAACACAAGGCCCACCACTGTTTTTCTAGCTCATGGTCATTGGCTGTCACATCAATCATGTGATCGGGATCCTGTTTTCCCAGCTCCTAATCATTGGCTGTCAATTTAATCATGTGATCGGGATCCTGTTTTCCCAGCTCCTGATCATTGGCTGTCACATCAATCATGTGATCGGGATCCTGTTTTCCCAGCTCCTAATCATTGGCTGTCAATTTAATCATGTGATCGGGATCCTGTTTTCCCAGCTCCTGATCATTGGCTGTCACATCAATCATGTGATCGGGATCCTGTTTTCCCAGCTCCTAATCATTGGCTGTCAATTTAATCATGTGATCGGGATCCTGTTTTCCCAGCTCCTAATCATTGGCTGTCAATTTAATCATGTGATCGGGATCCTGTTTTCCCAGCTCCTGATCATTGGCTGTCACATTAATCATGTGATCGGGATCCTGTTTTGGGGGCGTGGATTGAGCGTACTCCCAGCACAGCGATACTGGTTGTATGCATTAATGTGACAGCATACCACAAGGCCCACCACTGTTTTTCTAGCTCATGGTCATTGGCTGTCACATTAATCATGTGATCAGGATCCTGTTTTCCCAGCTCCTGATCATTGGCTGTCCAATTGATCATATGATCGGTATCCTATTTTCCCAGTTCCTGATCATTGGCTGTCACATTGATCTTGTGATCAGCATCCGGTCTTACCAGCCCCTGATCATTGGTAGATGAAAGCGCTCAGTGACAGCGCAGTTCCAGTGATGAGGGTGTGGCTTGAGCGTCCCAGCACAGCGATACTGGTTGCATGCGTTAATGTGACAGCATAACACAAGGCCCACCACTGTTCTGCCACATACATGAATGTGGCCAGCAGGGTTAAAGTATGTATCTGGAAAGGGATGACCTCACAACCTCTATATGTTTGAAGAATACAGGTTTTGTACTGGATGTTCAACACTGTTTTTGCACGACTTTCCTTCACGCACGGCCTTCTGGTGTATTCTGGATATGCTGTCTTTTCTTGTTTTTGTTCAGCATCTTGTTTCAATGTATTTCGTTTTCTTAAAGTGGAGTTTGAGCCTGGGGGGGGATGAAAAGTCAGCAGCATCAAATACTGTAGTGGCTGACTATTAGGACACTTGTCTGTCCAAGGAGCCTGCATAGTCAACACCAAAAGTTTCCTACTGCGCATGCACGAGTTGCGTGGTGCTTTTCGAAATGGTCCCGTCGACTTCTGGGACATACAGAAGGCGACGGGGGGAACCAACAAAAAATGGCGGAAGTGACGTACCTCACCTTGGGACGGAAGTCCCAAAGAAACATACCAAAAAAGTATGAAAATACAAAAAGGTGGGGAGCACATATGTTTTCCAAGGAGTTAAATTTTTGCCGCAAACTCCGCTTTAAGCAAATCATTTTTGTGAATCTGTTGCAAAGTTTACTACCTGGAGATCCTGCCAGTAACAGCACTTCCTGTTGCAGGCCGACAACGCCAAGTTACTGTGCCGCAATTAGCACTTGTGTTCTCAGCCTGCTGTGGGCGTTCTTTCAGTTGGCTGCTGGGGTACCTCGATCTGTCTGGAAGGCAGCCCAACAGCCAATGAGTAAAGCATTCGTGGCAGGCTGACAACAGGAAGGTCTGCTACTGGCAAGATGTGCATTGAAGATCTGGAACTTTAGTCTTATATCTTTCTTTTCATATGACCATGGTTTGGTGCTGTGAACAAGGCCTGTGTGGCGAAAGCGTCTGCGTGTTGTTTTACCATGGTCATAGGAAAATAAGGATATAAGACTGAAGCACCAGTGTTGCCGGCTCTTCATTGCACATTCATGGTTTGTTTTTCGATGTGGGAGGGACATCCTGAGCCAGAGCACCTGGACTAGGTGTGCCGATATCCACTCCAGCATTTGGCTTTTTCTGTTCAGAGCGGTGTGGTTTTGTGTTGTTACTGGCAAGATCTCGTAATACAAGACCTTGACTTTGACATACTGAAAAAAAGATTCTGTGCTTGCATACACTTCATTGTTTCTGCATAATTACCATGGTGGTGATGCTGAAAAACCCCCTGTAAGCGAGGTGGAACTAACTCCTTAATAGATGGTTAATGATATCTGATGTGGAACAGGTTGAGCTCTGCTTTCCCAGCTTACACTGAGCACTACTCGCCTACATAAAGTGTACACACTGAGCGCTACTCTCCTACATAAAGGTGTACACACTGAGCGCTACTCTTCTTTATAAGGTGTACACACTGAGCGCTACTCTCCTTTATAAGGTGTACACACTGAGCGCTACTCTCCTACATAAAGGTGTACACACTGAGCGCTACTCTCCTACATAAAGGTGTACACACTGAGGGCTACTCTCCTAAATAAGGTGTACACACTGAGCGCTACTCTCCTACATAAGGTGTCCACACTAAGCGCTACTCTCCTACATAAAGTGTACACACTGAGCACTACACTCCTACATAAGGTGTACACTGAGCACTACTCTCCTAAATAAAGTGTACACCCTGAGTGCTACTCTCCTGCATAAAGTGTTCACACTGAGCGCTGCTCTCCTACATAAAGGTGTAGACTCAGCGCTACTCTCCTACATAAGGTGTACACTCAGCGCTACTCTCCTACATAAGGTGTACACTGAGCGCTACTCTCCTACATACTGCACAATGTACACTGATCCCTGCTCGCCTACATAAGGCCTACATGGAGTTCTGCTCTCCCACTTGCAACCTACACTGAGTGCCGATCTCCTAAATACAGCATACACTGAAAGCTGATCTCCTACACAATAGCGTACACTGAGCACTGCTTCCCTACAGTTCACAGCATACACTGAGTGCAGCTTCCCTAAATAGGGTGTACAATAGGTGCAACTCTCCTACATACAGCATACACCAGGTGTGGCTCTCCTACATACAGCGTACACGGAGCTCTTCTCTCATCCAGCACATGATGCCCAGTGAGTGTGCAACTGCCCTACAGATGGCGTACACTGAGCGCAGCTCTCCTACAGACGGCGTGCGCTAAGCGCAGCTCTCCTACAGATGGCGTGCGCTAAGCGCAGCTCTCCTACAGACGGCGTGCGCTAAGCGCAGCTCTCCTACAGACGGTGTGCACTAAGCGCAGCTCTCCTACAGACGGCGTGCACTAAGCGCAGCTCTCATACAGACGGCGTGCACTAAGCGCAGCTCTCCTACAGACGGCGTGCACTAAGCGCAGCTCTCCTACAGACAGTCGTACACTGAGCTCAGCTCTGCTATGTACAGGGTACACCGACTGTAGCTCTCCTACATATGGTGTTCACTGAGCGCAGCTCTCCAACTGTGAACAGCTCTCACACAGCAGATGTGTACGGTGAGTTTTATGTTTTGTTTTTATTGTACCTTTTATACTCATGTTTTATAGCAGACTTTGGAATTTAGCACTGGAATAATAAACCCAGAATTTGTAGATTTCCTCTGTAAAGTGGGTGTTCGTTGTTTGTAATAAAAGATCTACACCGTAAAATTGCATTCTTGTTTTCCCTATTACAGATAAGGTAAAGAAAGAAGACTTTGTTCCCCATGTTCCTTTCCTCCAGTAGTAGACCCTTCCCATCACAGCATAGTAATTTTAGCCTCTCTCCTCTTCCAGAAAAGCCTCAGAAGCCCAGCTTCCCCCTCCCAGCAAGAATCAGAAGCTCACTTCCCATTGCTCTTCTCTGCCAGGAAACATGGCTCCCCACTCCCAGCAGTGACTGGGAAGCAAATTTTTTTGACATATCCTTTTTCAAAATGTTCAGGCCGGTTACCCGATGACAGGGTTCTATGTGTGTGGCTGCCCCTCTGCACATTGACCATTGGGGGGGGGTCGCTCGTTTGGCACCTCCGCCATTCAAAGAACACCTTGTATTTTCTCTCAGTGAATACACCTCTGTTTCAATGAAATGTAGAGGAGGGGCGGTGATGTCACTGTTTCCACCTCGTCCACTGAGAGAACTCTTTGCGTTCCTTAGAAAAAGAAGACTACAGGGCCTTTTAGGAATGCCAGTGGTGCAAAGAAAGAGACCCCTTGTGATTGGTGTGCAGAGGGCACGGTGATGCCAGAATAGGGGTGGGTCCATGAACCCTGCACTCACAGTCTGTCCTCCGTCTTCTGGGTTGAATGACCCTTTGCATCATTCAGCCCAAAAGACTGGGAATGTTGTGGCTAAATAAGGTGACTGTAGGAGACTTTGCAGACCTTCCTTACCAGTTTGTAGATTCTCCTATTTTTTAATATGTGGTTAAGGGCTTTAACCTCAGCTGAGCTTTAAATGTTATTCGTCTCTCCTTTAAGGAGATTGTCGTTCACTTCCTGTTTGGTCTGACAATTGTCACCTGGACAGAATGTGGTGCGAAATCTCCCCAATGGGCTGCAATAAAAGCTTCATAGAGCTTCTAAGCTTTCTGTACTTTAATACAAAAAATGTTTTTACTACTATCTGTGACCCCCATGGTGGAGATTCCCCTTCACTTCCTGTCATGTCTGACACCTTTATAAAGGAAGGATGAGAGAAGACATTTCCAGGGAACAAAAAAGCCAGCAGAGGTTCCATTCCTTCTGCACTGTATTTAAAAAAAATGAAGAGCAGAATTTCTCTTGACTGCTACACTGGCTGCATGGACACCGACAGCCCATCACCCACGGGGGCAAGTACAGCGGGGACTGGGAGGGTGTAGGGCAGGGGTGGCCAACCAGTGGCCCGGGGGCCACATGTGGCCCGCCGAGCCCTCTGATGTGGCCTGCGACCTTCTGCTCTGGAATGGTGGGTTAGCAAGCTCAGATGGCAGGTTGCAACCTGCCATACCACAGCATCAGTGTTGTGAATAAAGCTGGTGGTAGAGGAAGAAAGTGGCCGTGGAGCCGAGCCCCATAAGCCGATGCTTTCTCTACAGCGTCAGCTTTTGCCATAGGCGGAGTCTAAGTTCAGCTAACCCGCAGGATAGACACAGGTGCCCTATGCTGCACTAGCGGTATGAATAAACTGCAGCACATCAGTGTGAAAGCAGTTTTAGGCCCTTTTTACATGATCAGCCCAACCAAATGGGACCCTCAATTCACCTCTATAGAGTGACAGATGTCTGTTTACGCCCACCTACCTCCAATCTGAAAAACAGAAGGGAATTTTTTCCCCCTTTCATCTGGGTGGATTGGAAAACCTATAGAGTAGCCATGACCTGGCTTTCACCCGCTCCGCTCATAGTGGCCTTCGACTGGTTACCAAGTTGCTTAAGTGGCTCTCGCTCTTCAAAAGGTTGGGCACCCCTGGTCTAGGGTGTTAGCTCACCCTTTTCAAAAGAAATTAAAATGTGATCTAACACTTTAATGGTAAATAACACCAAATAAATCTTTTGATCATTTATAACAGTGGTCTCCAAACTGCGACCTGGGGCCAGATTCAGCCCTTTGTTTGCTTTAATTAAGCCCTCAGGGCACTATTTTCATTCACCGATACAAACAATGGAAAATTCCTCCCACTGACACCATAGATGGGGCACGATTCCTCCCAATGACGCCAAAAATGGGGCCCAATGACACTAATGATAGGGCCCAATTCCAAATGACACCAATGATGGGGTACAATTCCTCCCAATGACACCAAAGATGCGGCAAAATTCCTCCCAATGACAATGATGGGGTGCTATTCTTCACACTGACACCAAAGACGGGGCATTGTTTATTCCCATGGGTGTTGGGACCTCATCTACTCCCAATGGCGACAGTCCGGCCCCAACCTTAAGTCTGAAGGATGGCAAACTGCTCCTTTGTTTAGAAAGTTTGGATATCCCTGATTTATAGAATTGTTTGGGCATTAAACTGATCTCATCTCTATGATGAAAGCTTAAAGGGACCGAGACCTTCAAACACAGAGGCATAAAAATCACTGTATTAGGAAAAAACATTAAGATAATAATTGGTGGGTACTGCAACAAAATCAACATACACACATGACATCCAAAAAGAGATTAGAGATTAGAGCGGACTGATAGAAATTATGACCGTGAAGATCAATCATTTGTTGACAGAACAATTATACATGTTTTAAAAGGTGTGACCGGTTCACCTAAAATTAAAAGAAAATGTAAAAAATTATAGAAAAAAAGTATTGGAATCAGACTGTGCTTGATGGGAGCTTGTTGTCGGAAATTCCGACCATGTGTAGCCTCCATCGGACATTTGTTAGAATTTCCGACAACAAAAATTTGAGAGCTGATTCTCAAATTTTCGGACGACAAACCTTGTTGTGCACAAATTCTGATGCACAAAATTCCACGCATGCTCGGAATCAAGCAGAAGAGCCACACTGGCTATTGAACTTAATTGTTCTCGGCTCGTCGTACGTCACCGCGTTCTTGACGTTCGCAATTTTCGACAACATTTGTGTGACCGTGTTTATGCAAGACAAGTTTGAGCCAACATCCGACGGAAAAAAAATCTGAGAATTTTTGAACCTGCTGAAATTCAATCAGTGGTTGGCCCACCCACAGATTGAATTTTGGCACTCCACCCAACTTCCTTAGAATGAAAAATCTAGAGCTCTCCTACGCTATGTTAATCCAGTCATAGACGGTTTGGATCTCGACTAGTTCTCGACAGGCTGTCCGAGATTCAAACCATGTATGGGCAGACTGATTGTACCCAAGTTAATCAACTTGGGTACAACCAGCACGGTGGGCTTTTCATGCGCCAGCAGCTACAGCCACTAGCGATATATTAACTGTGTGTCTGTTCCCCCCCTCCCCTAACACAATAGCTCCAATGGAGGGATTCCCCCCATCAACACTAATGCCACGTACAGACGATCGGACATTCCGACAACAAAACCGTGGATTTTTTTCCAACGGAATTTGGCTGAAACTTGTCTTGCATACACACGGTCACACAAATGTTGTCGGAAATTGCGAGCGTCAAGAATTTGGTCATGTACAACACGACGAGCAGAGAAAAATGAAGTTCAATAGCCAGTGCGGCTTTTCTGCTCGATTCCTAGCATGCGTGGAATTTTGTGTACGCGTTCAGAATGTTGTCGGAAAATTTGAGAACCAGCTCTCAAATTTTTGTTGGCGGAAACTCCGACAGCAAGTGTCCTTGGAGCCTACACACGGTCGGAATTTCCGACAACAAGCTCCCATCGAACATTTGTTGTCAGAAATTCAGATTGTGTGTAGGAGGCTTAACTGTGTTGATGGGGAAAATCGATCAATTTAGAAAATGGCCGGCTTTACTGTATTTTTAGCTTGTTATTCTAAGCCACCCGTTGTCCTCCACCCAGAATGCGGCATGAAGGGGCTCAGTGAAGGTGGCAGTGAAGGTGTGGAGGTGTCTGATGTGGTCACTCAGTTCATAGAAGGACAGCTGCCCAGCCTCATAGTCCAGATAGATTCCTAACTTGTTGCAGGACAGATTAGAATGTGTATTGACATCTTTACCATCATGTCTAATTGAATACTCATCGTGCCACCTGCACAAGCACCAGGATTTGGTATTATTCCCAATCCAAGACTCCGGGCTCTTGGGGTCTATACTTGGATAGGTCACTCCCATCATCCAGTATTCCGATTCGCTCGCCTCCACTTCCCAGTAATGCCGTCCAGCAGAAAAGCCACTTGTGTTTAACACTTGATGCTGTTCAAATCTCTCTACTGTTTCTTTGCGACGTTGGCCTACAACTGACCAAGAAACGGACTTGAGGTCGCTGGAAACCAATACATTATTAGCTGCTGTATTCAGATCCAGCAGGATCTCTTTAGCTTCAGGGATACAATATTCTTTCCTTGTCTCGGTTACAATATTATTCAAGCCATTGTGTAAAGTCAGAGCGATTAGAAACTCATTAAAGTCCTCTACAACGTGCATCGTTTTATTGGCTATCTTCAGGTCATCTTTCTTTTGATCTTCTGAATTATCATAAAAGTTGTCCTCACCGTACTGTAAGACAGTCAGGGGGTCGGTCTCGTTGCACAGCTCCTCAATGTGACGGATCTTAATGGACAATTGGATCTTCTTCACTTGCAGCTGCTGCAACCGAATATTGCCCGAAATTATAATTGCTGTTTCCTGTCTGGAGATCTCTTGTAGGACTCTATTTTCTAGATCCTCCAGTCTTCTTCTGATGTCTTGGAATGAGGTAGAAACTTTTTCTTTTATGTTGGATACTTTCTCTGGAATTCTCATCATACGTCTAATAATATTCTGGCAGTTTTTCTCCATGTCCTCTCTTTCGGAGACCAAGGTCTCCAGAAGGTCTTTTAGTTTTTTCTTCTTCTTTGTGGTGGCCTCATCCAGGGGTTCCAGTTGATGGAGCCTGTGCTTCTCAGCTAAGCAGTAAACACAGATACAGACAGCGTCTTCATAGCAGTAATACTCCAGGATCTTCTTGTGGATGGAGCACTTCCTATTCTCCAGGGAGGTGGTGAGCTCTGTTAGGACATGTTCTGGTGACTTGTTGTGAGCCTTCAGGTGGTCATCACACAGAGAAGCTTCGCAGTGAAGACATGATTGAATGGCAGGTACAGAGGAGTGAATACAATACGTACAGAAGATCGTGGCCTCCTCCTGTGCCTCCTCTGCTCGAGTTGTGTCCTTTATGAAGGCTGGCTGTTCCGGTAACTGCTCTCTGCACTCGGGACATACATATGGTTCAGATATTACCCCCTGTTTTTCCAGCTCAGGATCTGTACAGGTTTTTACACATTTAGTGCAGGATTGTCCATCCTGTGAATTTGACGCCATCAAAGCTGAAAGAAGATAAACAAGTTAAATGCGGTTGTTTACCGAGCCAGCAGTAGAAGCTCCACAGAGCAAGTGCTTGCAGAAAATTGTGTATTTGAGTAGAGAAATGACAGTGCACAGGTTGTCCAACCTCTAAGCTCAATGTAACCAATCCCGTAGCTTTTTTTTTTATTAGCTGATTGGGTCACTGTTGTGAAAGCATGAAAAGGGAGAAACGAAACTCAAATTCCTCCCTTACATATAAAATGATCACAAAAGCGTGCTACAAGTTTCCCCACTAGAGGTGTGTTCAGAGATAAGTGTGTACTTTTTACATTCCAGCCTGTTAAAGGATAACTGAAGGCAAAAAAGTATATACCGTATATACTCGTATATACGTATTGACTCGAGTATAAGCCTAGGATGGGAAATGCAGTAGCTACCGTAAGTGGAAAAGAGGTTCAACAATGCCCATTTCGCAGATTTACTGCGCCCATTTGCAGCTTTACTGTGCCCATCTGCATGCCTCACTGTGCCCATCTGCATGCCTCAACCTCACTGTTCCCATTTGCAGCCTCATTGTGTCCATTTGCATGCCTCACTATGCCCATTTGCAGATTCACCATGTCCATTTGCGTGCCTCAGCCTCACTGTGCCCATTTGCAGCCTCATTGTGTCCATCTGCGCGCCTCCCTGTGCCCATCTGCGCGCCTTACTGTGCCCATCTGCATGCCTCACTGTGTCCATTTGCATGCCCCACTGTGCCTCACTGTGTCCATCTGCATGTCTCCCTGTGTCCATCTGCATGCCTCACTGTGCCAATCTCCCTACCTGATCTACCGCCGCTGTGTCTGCAGTGTTATGATCTCTGGCACAGTCCATCCCTTTATGACTACAGTGTCCCCATCTTCTGATGGCTCCTTCCAGCAGGATAATGCACCATGTCACAAATCTCCAATCATCTCACCACTTGACAATGAGGTCCCTGTCCTCCAATGGCCTCCACACTCACCACATCTCATCCAATAGAGAACCTTTGGGATGTGGTGAAATGGGAGATTGGCATCATGGATGTGCAGCCGACAAATCTGCAGCAACCGTGTAATGTTATCATGTCACTATAGAGCAAAATCTCTGAGGGACGTTTCCAACCCCTTGTTGCGTCTATGCCATGAAGAATAAAGGTAAAAGGGGGTCCATCCTGGTACTAGCAAGGTGTACCTAATAAATTGGCCAGAGAATGTATATATCAAAATGTATTCAAATATAGAATTGTGTAAAAACACGGGGGGCTAGATTCAGAAAGAAGTTACGTCGGCGTATCTCTAGATACGCCGCGTAACTTCTAGGAATGCGCCGGCGTATCTTTTTTCTGTATTCAGAAAACAAGATACGCTGGAATTTTTTTAAGATACGACCGGCGTAAGTCTCTTACGCCGTCGTGTCTTAGTTGCATATTTACGCTGGCCGCTAGGTGGCGCTTCCGTCGCTTTCCGCGTCGAATATGCAAATGAGCTAGATACGCCGATTCACAAACGTACTTGCGCCCGGCCGTTTTTTACGTCGTTTGCGTAAGCGTAAGCCCGGCGTAAAGTTACCCCTGCTATAATGTTAAGTATGGACGTCTGGACAGCGTAGATGTTTCCGTTGTTTACGTAAAACTTTCGCGAATAGGGCTTTGCGTAAGTTACGTTCACGTCGAAACCAATGAGTATTTGGGCCGTAATTTTGAGCATGCGCACTGGGATACGTCGATGGACGCCGTTCGGAAAAAGCGTCAATTACGTGGGGTCACGATTCATTTACACGGATCATGCCCCCTACCTGCCTATTTTGAATTAGGCGCGGTTATGCCGGCCCATTTACGATACGCCGCAGCTTTGGGCGCAAATTCTTTGTGAATACGGCACCTGCCTCTCAAAGTTTTGGCGGCGTAGTGTAAATGAGATACGCTACGCCCGTACAAAGATGCGCAGCTGTACCTGAATCCAGCCCACAGTGTCCCAACAATACAGTGTTAAAGAGTCGTTCCACCTTTTAAAAAAAAAATATATATTTAATTATTTTTTAAGTCAGCAGCTGCTGACTTTTAATACATGGACACTTACCTGTCTAGGGTGCCCGCGTTGTCGGCACCCGAAGCCGATCGATCCCTCGGCTGTCGGATGCTGCCAACGCCATCTTCGGTAAGAGAATCAGGAAGTGATGCCTTGCCGCTTCACTTCCTGGTTCCCTACTGCGCATGTGCGACTTGCGCTGCGTAATGCCACTGGTCTCTGCTGCCTTCTGGGACCTGTGTGTCTCCCAGAAGACAGTGGACGGGGGGTGGAGAAGGCGCCAGAAGTGGCGTAGATACCCGCAGGTGGCTCGGGTATTTATGCCCGAAAAGGTGCCAAATGTGACACCAGAGGGGGGGAGGGTTCCGAAAAACGTAAGTTCTATTTTTGGGTGGAACTCCGCTTTAAGCAATATAAATCCTCTCAGTGCAGATAAGCCTCCTTCCAATGCAGAGAGTTCACCATATACAGTATACATAACTCATTTCACCATGCAAGCAAAGAGAATATCATCCCCTTACCAAACACCATGGGCCTTTTAAAAACAACAAAATCCTAGCCATGTCCCGCCACTAACTACACAAATCACAACCCTGACTATCCGGCTATCCAAGCCCAACTCTTGTCAGCCTCCTCAAACACGGCCTGTTTGCTTTGTACCGACCTTGTCGCTCCAACAGGCCCAAACCCGTCTCTTCCTCAGGACCTGAGCAGTGATTGTGGGTTCCAGGTGAGTCTAAATAGCCACTGGGAGAGGAGTAAAACCCAGACCGGACCAGGGATCAGAGGTCCCTAAATGTGTATAAGAGGAGCCTGGGAGATGCATAAACCCCGATAAGGACTTTCCCAGAATCCCTCAGACACTCCGCTACATTCCCCTCGCTTGTTTCAACCTCAGGGTTGAAACACCTGTGGCCCAACAGAAGTGAACCCGGAACAGGGAATCTAAATTTCCCATCTTAAAGGGTTTGTAAATAGCTTCCTTTACCTTAGCGCAGTCCTCCTTCACTTACCTCATCCTTCCATTTTGCTTTTTAATGTCCTTATTTCTTCTTAGAAATCCTCACTTCCTGTTCTTCTGTCTGTAACTCACCACCGTAATGCGAGGCTTTCTTCCTGGTGTGGAGAAAGCCTCTTGAGGGGGGAGGGGGCGAGCAGGAGTGTCAGGATGCCCACTAACACACAGTTCCTTTCTCTATCTGCAAAGTAGAGAGTGTCCTGACACGCCCCCTCCCTCCTCAAGAAGCTTTCTCAACACCAGGGAGAAAGCCTTGCATTACTGTGTGGAGTTACAGACAGAAGAACAGGAAGTGAGGATTTCTCAGAAGAAATAAGGACATTTAAAAGCAAAATGGAAGGATGAGGTAAGTGAAGGAGGACTGCACTAAGGTAAAGGAAGCTATTTAGGGGGAAAAAAATTCCTTTAAAACCCCTTTAATGCATAGGATGCATTAAGGTGAAAAAACATTTACCTTTACAACTCCTTTAACCACTTCCTTACTGGGCATGTAAACCCCCTTCCTGACCAGGTGAAATTTCAGCTTGCGGCACTGCGTCGCTTTAACTGACAATTGCGCGGTCGTGCGATATGGCTCCCAAACAAAATTGGCGTCCTTTTTTCCCCACAAGTAGAGCTTTCTTTTGGTGGTATTTGGTCACCTCTGCGATTTTAATTTTTTGCGCTATAAACAAAAAAGGACGACAATTTTGAAAAAAAATACAATATTTTTTACTTGTTGCTATAAAAAATAGCCCAATTTAAAAAAAAATTCAGTTTAGGGCGATACGTATTCTTCTACATATTTTTGGTTAAAAAAAAAAAAAATCGCAATAAGCGACTGGTTTGCGCAAAAGTTATAGCGCCTACAAAATAAGGGACAGAATTGTTATTTTTTATAATTTTTTTTTTTTTTACTAGTAATGGCGGCGATCTGCGATTTTTATTGCGACTGCGACGTTATGGCAGACACATCGGACACTTTTGACACATTTTTGGCACCATTCACATTTATACTGCAATCAGTGCTATAAATATGCACTAATTACTGTATAAATGTGACTGGCAGGGAAGGGGTTAAGACTAGGGGGTGAGGAAGGGGTTAATGTGTTTCCTGCATTGTGTTCTAACTGTGGGGGGAGGGGGGGGTGACCGATCTGTGTCCCTATGTACTAGGAACACAGATCGGTATGCTCTCTCTATGACAGAACGCTGTCATTGTTAGAGCCGGCAATGAGAAATGATCTCATATGTTTACATATGAGATCATCTCTCATTGGCCCATCAGATCGCATCGCAAACGGCCACTCTGATTGGCCGTTCGCGGCGATCTGTGATTGGCTGTGTCCAAGGGACACAGCCAGTACACAAGTTCCCCGCTGCGCGCTCTGGAGCGCGCGCTGGGAACGAGGAAAGGGGCTGCCGTGAAAACACGGCAGCCCGGAGATTTAGAACCACCCTGCGGCCGTATATACTCCTACGGCCGTAGGGAAGTGGTTAAGGGAGGAGAGTTAGCTGTGTCTAATTATACCTCACCCACGTATAGTGAGGGCAGAACAACATTTTCCCCCCAAAAAAAGTGCGCTTGTAAGACCGCTGCGCAAATAAGGTGTGACAGAAAGTATTGCAATGACCGCCATTTTATTCTCTGGGGTGTTAGAATAAAAAATATATATAATATTTGGGGGTTCTAATTAGAGGGAAGGAGATGGCAGTGAAAGCAGTGAAAAAAACACATTAGAACTGCTGTTTTACTTGTAATGCCAACAGCCAACACAAGATGGCGCCAGATCACACACCTCCCTGCACCCCCACCTCCCCTACCGCACGATCGCGGCGGGCCCGCGGGCCAGATTTTTTTGAGCCCTGCTATATAAGTACCTGAAATAATATACATTTAATTTGGGTACAGTGTTGCATGACCGCGCAACTGCCAGTTACATAGTCAGTCTATTTTAAAAAAAAAGACAGGGCCAGATTCTCAAAAGAGATACGACGGTGTATCGCAGGAAACACCGTCGTATCTCTGTTTTTTTTTACCTGGGTATCTTTGCGTGTGATTCCTAGAATCACTTACGCATAAATACAGTGAAGATCCGACAGGTGTAAAACACTTACACCGTCGGATCGTAGATGTAATGACTTCGCTGGCCTCTAGGTGGCCTTTACGTTGTTTTCTCATTTGCCTATGCAAATGAGCCTAATACGCCGATTCCCGAACGTTTTTACGCCGCCCCGTCGCCGTTTACGTTGTTTCCGTAAGCGTAAACCTACCCCTGCTATATGAGGGGTAGGTTTACGAAGTTCCGTCGTTGCCATGTTAAGTATGGCGTCGGGTCAGCGTCGTCTTTTTCCGTCGGTTTTACTAAGTCGTTCGCGAATAGGGCATTGCGTAAGTGAAGATCACGTCGTTTTCACGTCGGTTTCAACGACGTTTTCCGACGTGAGCTGGAGCATGCGCACTGGGCTTCTTTTCCCAGCTAGCGCATGCGCAGTTCGATCGACGCGGTGGCACGCTTAATTTAAATACAAGACACCCCCTTTGAATTACGCGGCCTTGCGCCGGGCCATTTACACTACGCCACCGCAACTTACGGAGCAAGTGCTTTGGGAATACGGCACTTGCTCTGTTAAATTGCGGCGGCGTAGTTTAAATGGCTTACGCTACGCCAGCGGGCAATGTACAAGAATCTTGCCCACAAAGTCCATCTAGTTTAACCAATAAAGTTAAAGTGGCGCAATGCTGAACAGCAAAAAAATACCTGGTGATGAAGGGGGTAAAACCTTCCGGAGATCAAGTGGTTAACTTTGTCCGTTTAGTAAACTGGAGGTTAGCGATTACCCATCATGTGACAGTGATGTCGCCCCCTCCCTGCGTTCCTATTCGTTCATGTGGCCTTACAGTAAAAAGGAACGTAGTTATGAGAAGCACTTCCTTGTCCTGCTCCCTCCCCGGTGGCTCCAGAGTCTGCGGTGTGTTGAAGTAAGTTCATGTTCTATAAAATACTACGCCTTCAGACATGAGTTCTATGGCAGTAGGGATGACAGTTGGGATGACAGTTGGGATTGGTTGTTTATCCGTACTGGAAAGACTGTCATGTCGAAGAGCTACGCCTTTCTCTTCGCTGCGATTTTCAGTCTTCTCCCGTCTGCCCTGCCCTTACATCAGCTGGACTTAACCCCTTTGCTGCATTACTATCCTTCCTCCAACTGACAGACAATTGCTATAGAGCTGTGGAATCTGGAATTCTCTGGGATTTATCAGTGAGAAGGAAAGTCAGAGGCTGTCCAGTGTTGCCAACCGTCCGTATTTTTACGGACAGTTCGTAAAAACGGGCACTCCCCCCCCCCCCCCGTTCGTAAATGTCCGTGGTTGCGGAAATGTGTCAGTAAAAATAGCCGAGATCGCTCTCTGTTAAAAAAAATAAAAAAATAGCCGAGATCGGTTCGGCTTGGAACTGTGCATTGAGGTTGGAGACAGGGGGTGATTGGAGGCAGGGGGAGATTGGAGGCAGGGGGCGATTGGAGGCAGGGGGAGATTGGAGGCAGGGGGTGATTGGAGGCAGGGGGAGATTGGAGGCACAGCAGAGGGGGATGGTGGCATCTCAGAGGGTGGGATGGAGGCAGGGGACGATGGAGGCAGGGGATGATTGGAGGCAGGGGTTGTTGGTAGTACCGCAGAGGGGGATAGAGACAGGGGACAATGGAGGCAGGGGGTGATTAGAGGCAGAGGGCCTGGGGGAGATTGGAGGCAGAGGGAGATTGGAGACAGGGGGAGATTGGAGACAGAGGGAGATTGGAGGCAGGGGGAGATTGGAGACAGGGGGAGATTGGAGGCAGAGGGAGATTGGAGGCAGAGGGAGATTGGAGACAGGGGGAGATTGGAGGCAGAGGGAGATTGGAGGCAGGGGGAGATTGGTAGCAGGGGGAGATTGGTAGCAGGGGGAGATTGGAGGCAGGGGGAGATTGGAGATTGGGGGAGATTGGAGGCAGGGGGAGATTGGAGACAGAGGGAGATTGGAGACAGAGGGAGATTGGAGACAGAGGGAGATTGGAGGCAGGGGAGATTGGAGACAGGGGGAGATTGGAGACAGAGGGAGATTGGAGGCAGGGGGAGATTGGAGGCAGAAGGAGTTTGGAGGCAGAAGGAGATTGGAGACAGAGGGAGATTGGAGACAGAGGGAGATTGGAGGCAATGGAGATTGGAGACAGGGGGAGATTGGAGGCAGGGGGAGATTGAAGACAGAGGGAGATTGGAGGCAGGGGGAGATTGGAGGCAGGGGGAGATTGGAGACAGAGGGAGATTGGAGACAGAGGGAGATTGGAGGCAGAAGGAGATTGGAGACAGAGGGAGATTGGAGACAGAGGGAGATTGGAGACAGGGGGAGATTGGAGGCAGGGGGAGATTGGAGACAGAGGGAGATTGGAGACAGAGGGAGATTGGAGGCAGGGGGAGATTGGAGACAGGGAGATTGGAGGCAGGGGGAGATTGGAGACAGAGGGAGATTGGAGACAGAGGGAGATTGGAGGCAGGGGGAGATTGGAGACAGGGGGAGATTGGAGGCAGGGGGAGATTTTGGTACCGCATAGGGAGTGAAGGCAGGGGGTGTTGGTGGCAGGGGGTGTTGGTGGTACCGCAGAGGGGGATGGAGGCAGGGGACGATAGAGGCAGTGGGTGATTGGAGGCAGGGAGTGTTGGTGGTACCGCAGAGGGGGATGATGGCATCTCAGAGGGTGGGATGGAGGCAGGGGTTGTTGGTGGTACCTCAGAGGGGGATAGCGGCAGGGGACAATGGAGGCAGGGGGTGATTGGAGGCAGGGGGCCTGGGGGAGATTGGAGGCAGAGGGAGATTGGAGATAGGGGGAGATTGGAGACAGAGGAAGATTGGAGGCAGGGGGAAATTGGAGGCAGGGGGAGATTGGAGACAGAGGGAGATTGAAGACAGAGGGAGATTGGAGACAGAGGGAGATTGGAGGCAGGGGAGATTGGAGGCAGGGGGAGATTGGAGACAGGGGGAGATTGGAGGCAGGGGGAGATTGGAGGCAGGGGGAGATTGGTAGGCAGAGAGAGATTGGAGGCAGAGGGTGATTGGAGGCAGGGGGCCTGGGGGAGATTGGAGGCAGGGGGAGATTGGAGGCAGAGGGAGATTGGAGGCAGGGGGAGATTGGAGGCAGAGGGAGATTGGAGGCAGGGGGAGATTGGAGGCAGAGGGAGATTGGAGGCAGAGGGAGATTGGAGGCAGAAGGCGATGGAGGCAGGGTTGGAGGCAGGGGTGGGGGAGATTGCAGAGGGAGGCAGGGGGCCTGGGGGAGATTGGAGGCAGGGGGCCTGGGGGAGATAGGAGATTGGAGGCAGGGGGAGATTGGAGACAGAGGGAGATTGGAGGCAAGGGGAGATTGGAGGCAGGGGGAGGTTGGAGGCAGAGGGAGATTGGAGAAGGGGAGATTGGAGGCAGGCAGGGGGTTGGAGGCAGAGGGAGGTTGGAGGCAGAGGGAGGTTGGAGGCAGAGGGAGATTGGAGGCAGAGGGAGGTTGGAGGCAGAGGGAGGTTGGAGGCAGAGAGAGGTTGGAGGCAGAGGGAGATTGGAGGCAGCGGGAGATTGGAGGCAGAGGGAAATTGGAGGGAGAGGGAGATTGGAGGCAGGGGGAGATTGGAGACAGAGGGAGATTGTGGCACCGCAGAGGGGGGTGAAGGCAAGGGGTGTTGGTGGCAGAGGGGGGTGGAGGCAGGGGGTGATGTGAGTAAATAATTTGCCCTTATTATATCGAAAATAAAAAAAATATGTTTTTTTAGCTTAATATCTACCTTAAATCACTTTGCTATTTGCCTTTTGTACTTGTTTGTAGCCTAAATACTGAAATTTGAACCTAAAAATGTAATTTAGTAACTTTTGTGAAATGCCAGTAAAAATGTGGCTGCGCCAGTAAAATTCGGGTGTCGTGCCAGTAAATTTCTAATCTGGTAGGTTGGAAACACTGAGGCTGTCATAGGCCTCATCTGTGTTATCAGAGCCCAGCTAGGGGAACTCCAGAGCGCCCCCCTCCCAGTACTGGCAGACGTTGTACATTCCTCCCGCACACCATACTGGAATCAATCATGTGATTAGAAGGTGCTGCAATGACTCACGTCTGGTCATGCTGTATAATGTGGGGGAAATATATCGCCAGCGCACCATCAAGCTTGTTTCAAGGTGCAAAGCTCCCTAAGAAAGGTGTGTAAATAATAAGTCAATATACCCAGGTTGACTGTGATATTAAAGTGATTGTAATGCTAAAATCTTTTTTTTTTTAACCACTTGCTTACTGGGCACATTTACCCCCTTCCTGCCCAGGCGAAATTTCAGCTTTTGGCACTGTCACGCTTTAAATGAAAATTGCGCGGTCGTGCGACGTGGCTCACAAAAAAAATTGACGTCCTTTTTCCCCCACAAATAGAGCTTTCTTTTGGTGGTATTTGATCACCTCTGCGTTTTTTTTTTTTTTGCACTATAAACAAAAAAAGAGCGAACATTTTGAAAAAAATACAATATTTTTTACTTTTTGTTAAAATAAATATCTGGATTTAAAAAAAAAAAAAAAACATTTCTCAGTTTAGGCCGATGTGTATTCTTCTACATATGTTGGGGAAAAAAACAAAAACGCAATAAGCGTATAGTGATTGGTTTGCGCAAAAGTTATAGCGGCTACAAAATAGGGGATGGAATTCTGACATTTTTTTTTATTATTTTTTTTTTACTAGTAATGGCGCCGATCTGCGATTCTTGTCAGGACTGCGACATTATGGCGGACACATCGGACACTTTTGACACATTTTTGGGACCATTCACATTTATACAGCGAACAGTGCTATAAAAATGCACTGATACTGTATAAATGTGACTGGCAGGGAAGGGGTTAACCACTAGGGGGCGAGAAAGGGGTTAAATGTGTAACCTGGGCTGAACCGGTTAAAGTGCATTTCTAGGAAAAACATTTTTTTGCACATTTTGGGTTGAGTGGGGAAGAGTTAGACCCTCTGTCAATTTTTTTTATTACTGCCTGTGACCCAATGGAGAAGATTCCTTTAGAGGCGGCTCTAGACTTTGTGAGACCATAGGCAAAACTTGACATGGGCAGGGCAGGACTTAGGGTGTTGGGGGCCCTTGGGCTTAATAATCGAAGGGGTCCCTTGGAGCAGAGAAGCGGGGGGTGGGTTGTTACCGCAGGAGGGGGGGCAGTGCGCTGACCGATCATACTTATTGAGCGGGAAGGGGGGTCCACCGATCAAAGTTGTAGGGGCCCCCTGGTGCCGAGGAGCGGGGGGGTGCCAAAATTGCTGCGACCGGGGATAGCCGCGATTGCAGTGAAATTGCGGGAGTAGGTTGCCACGGGGGGCCATGGGCTTGAGCCCAGTCAAGCTCAATGGTAAGTCCGGCCCTGGACATGGGGCCCCACTCACACCCATTATGGGAAAAATAATTAGAGGACAAGAGCCTCTTCCCCACAACCCTGGCCGGTGGTTGTGGGGGTCTACGGGCAGGGGGCTTATCGGAATCTCGAAGCCCCCTTTAACAAGGCAGTCCCAAGATCCTGCTCTTTTTTTTTTCAAATAACAGTTTTTTATTTATTTTTTCCATAAAAGATCAGTACAAAATATAGCAGCATATCAGGTGTAAGAGAGAAGAGGAGGTACAAAAATCCATCTTAATGAGCTTACATAGTGGCTCCATAATTATTTGTACGATCAGTAACTTGTAAAACAGCTATAAATCAGAAAAGAGAGAAAGAGGAAAGGGGGGACGGAGTGAGAGGAAGGGATTGGGGAAGAGAGAGAGATGAGAGGAAAGAGAAAGAGGAGGGAGGGGGTGGAGGCAGGCTAGCGGGGTGGGGGTAGTATCGTACCTCGGTGACCTGACGTCGGCTCATGGCGGGTCCTCTCCCATACGCCAAAGATCCTGCTCTTTAATAATTAAGGGGCGGGGTCCACCCGGTGATATGACCTGGTGAACCCGCCGCCTTGTGATGTCATTGAATGAGGGCATGCTGGGTCATTGACGTCACAAGGGGTGGTGTCACCGATATTCACTAGTTGTTAGGGCTCTTAACACTGCCTGAGTCCCCTGTCCCTCAAAACTGCGGTAATGCATTGGGTAAGTTAGGCGGCCGCGAGGCCCCTGTGAGTGTGAGGCCTTAGGCGACCGCCTAATTTGCCTAATTAAAGAGCCGCCTCTGGATTCACTCCTCTAATTTGTACTGGAAACCCCTAAAAAGAGTTGTTGATGGGGATCCAAAATGTCCAATGCTGGCCGTCCTTTACCTGTACTGCGCTGCATACAGCCTATGACTAGGTGAGCTGACCTGTCCTCACTCCAGGTATATGAGGTGTGAGCCGAAAGAGCCATTGATCAGTTCATGTAATCTCCTCTTTCATCAGCAGTTGAGAGGCGAGAAAGAACAGGTATAGCAGGAAGTCCAGGTACAATAGAACCGAGAGTCCCTGTGGTCTACCAGCAGTGGGTAACAGGTATGTGGTAGCTTTTCCGTAATCTCTACCAACAGATTCAATCTCCAGGTTGATCATTGTAAACACATTTTTTGGCCAGCTAGTGGGCCGCCATCAGGGGGGTACAGCCGCCACAAGTGTAAAGGGGCCCCCGTGGCCTGAGGGACCAGAAAAAGGCAGGGCGGGTGGAGGGAGCCGTACTGTGCTACACATAACTTCATACCTTCTCAATGAAAACACATTCAGTAATGTATGTATTTTAGTGGTTCCAAGAATCAATAGGACACAGATTTCTTTAGAGGGGACGGTATTAGCAGTGCTCCTCTCAGTGCCCCTGGCTACAATGGTTTAGTAGGGGGTATTAGCAGTGCTCTTCTCAGTGCCCCTGGCTACAATGGTTTAGTAGGGGGTATTAGCAGTGCTCTTCTCAGTGCCCCTGGCTACAATGGTTTAGTAGGGGGTATTAGCAGTGCTCTTCTCAGTGCCCCTGGCTACAATGGTTTAGTAGGGGGTATTAGCAGTGCTCTTCTCAGTGCCCCTGGCTACAATGGTTTAGTAGGGGGTATTAGCAGTGCTCTTCTCAGTGCCCCTGGCTACAATGGTTTAGTAGGGGGTATTAGCAGTGCTCTTCTCAGTGCCCCTGGCTACAATGGTTTAGTAGGGGGTATTAGCATTGCTCCTCTCAGTGCCCCTGGCTACAATGGTTGGGTGTGAAGGAGTATTAGCATTGAGATTGGAGGCAGGGGGTGATGGTGGCCCCCGCAGAGGTGGATGGAGGCAGGGGGTGATGGTGGCTGCGGTGGCACCGCAGAGGGGGATGGAGGCAGGGGGAGATTGGAGGCAGGGGTTGTTGGGAGGGGGCAAGCAGGAGTGTCAGGACGCCCACTAACACACAGCTCCTTTCTCTATCTGCAAAGTAGAGAGTGTCCTGACTATCCTGCTCGCCCCCGCAAGAGGCTCTCTCCACACCAGGGAGAAAGCCTCCCATTACTGTGTG
Source organism: Rana kukunoris (assembly GCA_029574335.1). Taxonomy (NCBI): domain Eukaryota; kingdom Metazoa; phylum Chordata; class Amphibia; order Anura; family Ranidae; genus Rana; species Rana kukunoris. The sequence continues at coordinate 147,831,186 of CM056060.1, forward strand.
GAGTTACAGACAGAAAAACAGGAAGTGAGGATTTCTGCGGGACTGGGCGTTCCTAATCACAGGCTGTGATTGGCATTCTTCCGACCGGCGCATACAGCACGTCACGCATTGCTGAAAGAAGCCGAACGTCGGGTCGGCTCTATACGGCGCATGCGCACCGACGATCGGCTTCTTTCGGCAACGCGTGACGCGCTGTATGCGCCGGTCGGAAGAACGTCAAACACTGCCTGTGATTAGGAACGCCCAGTCCAGCGGGGAATCCGGAGGGGGGAAAATACACATAAATCAATACGTATGGGAAAAATAAATAAAAATACCTGCATAATGTACGTATCGTAGGTCAGCTGATTGTAATGCTAGAATTTTTTTTTTAGGGTTTACCTTCGCTTTAAATCACTCAAGTAGAAAAACTTTAAAGCAGAGCTCCACCCTAAAGTGGAACTCACGCTGATCGGAACCCTCCCCCCTCTGACGTCACATTTGACACCTTTCAGGGGGGAGTGGGGTGCATATACCTGTCTAAAGACACCCACTTCCGGCCCAGGATTTTCGGGCAGAATGCGGGCATGTTGTCACCTCCCGTCGCCCCCCAGGTGTGTGCTGAGAACACTCGGCTCCCAGCACACAGCGGGAGCCAATCGGCGGGCGCAGTGCGACTCGCGCATGCGCCGTAGGGGACCGGGCAGTGAAGGCGGAGCGCTTCACTTCCTGGTTCCCTCACCGTGGATAGAGGGGGGAGCAGCAGAGTGACGAGCAATCGCTCGTCCTCTGCTGCAGACGCCGCTGGACTCCAGCACAGGTAAGTGTCCTAATATCAGCAGTATTTGTAGCTGCTGGCTTTTAATTTTTTTTTTTTTTTGAGCGCACATCCTCTTTAAGTACATACGTAAATATTACCTATAGATCTTTTTATGTAAAATCACTTGCATATTTGGTACATTATTATGATATGAAAATAAATAAAACATATCTAATGTGACTCGTATTTGTGTTAAAGGTATTGAATTTCTGCAGAATGGAAGAACCCGGTCAGGAAACAGCCAATTACCTCCAAGAAGCAGATCCCTACTTTTCTTTTGGGGTGATTGGGGATGTCCAATACAGCACTAAACGCAATGGGCTGAGCTCATGGAAAGTCATGAGATACTTCCAGCAGAGTCTCCTCCACCTGCAGCAAGCCATAGAAGAGTGGAGCCGGGAAGACCCTTCACCTAAACTCATACTGCAGCTTGGAGATGTCATAGATAGTTCCAACCGTAAATTGGGCCGATCCAAGGAGGCACTTGAGACAGTTCTGAAGGACATTGAACAAAGCAGTATTCCTTTCCATCATATCTGGGGGAACCACGAGCTCTATAACTTTAATCGGGACTTCTTGAAACAGTCAAAGTTAAATACATCAGGGATGCAGGACAAGCAGCCGAATGGCCATGGAGAAGAACACGATGAAACCAGCAATCCTCCAGACTACTATGCATATCACTTCAGTCCTCACCCCAAATTCCGGATCATTTTAGTGGACACCTATGATTTAAGCGTCTTTGGCAGAAAGCTGGACAGCCAGGGATATCAGGACTCTTTAGACTTTCTCGATAAAGCTGAAGAAGAGGAACAGAACGGTATGTAGAAACTAGGGTTGTCCCGATACCACTTTTTTTAGGACCGAGTACAAGTACCGATACTTTTTTTCATGTACTCGCCGATACCGAATACCAATACTTTTTTTTAAATGTGTCCCCAAATGCAGCCATGTCCCCCCACAAATGCAGCCATGTCCCCCCACAAATGCAGCCATGTCCCCCCCATAAATTCAGCCATGCCCCCCCATAAATGCAGCCATGTCCCCCACATAAATGCAGCCATGTACCCAAACATATGCAGCCATGTCCCCCACATATATGCAGCCATGTCCCCCACATATATGCAGCCATGTCCCCCAAACATATGCAGCCATGTCCCCCACATATATGCAGCCATGTCCCCCACATATATGCAGCCATGTCCCCCAAACATATGCAGCCATGTCCCCCAAACATATGCAGCCATGTCCCCCAAACATATGCAGCCATGTCCCCCCACATATATGCAGCCATGTCCCCAAACATATATGCAGCCATGTCCCCCCACATATTGCAGCCATGTCCCCCATATATGCAGCCATGTCCCCCCACATATATCCAGCCATGTCCCCAAACATATGCAGGCATGTCCCCCATTCCGCCACCGCCGCGTTAATCACTGTGCGCCGAACATTACAGGCACCTATAGTTTGAATAGCTGTTTTGGACAGATCCATCCAATCCCGAGAAAGGGGGAGTGTCTATACACGGCGAGGCGGGCAAAACAGCTATTCAAACGAAAGATGTCTGTAAACGGTGATTAACGCGGCAGCGGCGGCTTTGCGATATACGGCGGCGGGGGGGGGGGAGTATTCTATTTAGGCATCGGGGGTATTTGCGGGAGTACAAGTACTCCCGCAAATACTCGGTATCGGTCCCGATACCGATACTGGTATCGGTATCGGGACAAACCTAGTAGAAACGGTCACATTAGATAAAACTGGCAGTACACTCAGGGCCGTCTTTAATTCAGGGCAAAAGGGGAAGCTGCCCTGGGCCCTGTCATTGCTGTGGGGCCCAAAGCAGCCAACTCATACTTGCCAACTATCCCAGTTTAAATTCCCTTGAAGTTTTAGTCTCGTGCTGTGTCCCAATATCTCAGTGTAAAGTGCTGCTACTAATGCTGCCCAGCTCTGCCCTATTGTCGTGTACAGGTGACTCACCTGCGTGCCCTGTGTTTACATGTAAATAACCATCATTCATATGTAAATAACGGAAGCATTGATATGTAAATAGAGGCATACCCTGCTTTAAGTACACTCACTTTACATGCACTTGCGAGTAAGGACATACCCGCGAATGTTTGTAAAGGGCCTCACAAGTACTGTACAGACATTTTGCAGCTACAATAGAAGGAGCTGAAGCTCAGAGAGCATAGCCTGCCTTGTTATAGTGTGCCCCTGACACCCCCAATACAGCCCCTGAGACCTCAACTACAGCCCCTGACCGCCCACTACACCCTAGAAGTGAAAAAGGGTATTGTTTCACTTTAAGTACATTTTCGTTTTACATACATGCTCTGGTCCTATTGTGTACTTAAAAGTGGGGTATGCCTGTATCAGAGGCCGGGGCCATTGATATGTAAATAAAGGCGCCATCCAAATGTATATCACGCCCCTCTGCAGTGAGGAGATGATGTGCTGTAAGATCCAGCAACCAATCAGTGAGCAGTATTGCTGTACAGTAATCTCTAGCAACCAATCAACAAGCATAAATCATGTGCTGTAACCTCTAGCAACCATGAGTGAGCTGTAACCTCTAGCAACCATGAGTGAGCTGTAACCTCTAGCAACCAGTCCATAAGTGGTAATGATATGCTGTAACCTCTGGCAAACAATTGAAGATGCTGACTTGCACTGTAATCTATCTTCAGCTTATACGTTTGTCAATTTGTGTAATTTTTTAATTTTTTTGTTATTTAATTTTCATGTAGGCTCCAGTAAACATCTGGTAGACTTTAATGGTGGACTCAGCTCTAAGCAGCTCTCTTGGTTGGATGAAGTCCTCACTTATTGTGACCAACGAAATGAGAGGGTCATCCTGGCTGGTAAGTCTTCTCACTAATATTTTTTGTGCATTACAGTCTATTGCCACGTACACAGGGCCGATCCTAAGCAGGGTGCACAGGGTGCATTGCACCCAGGCGCCTGCAGAGGTGGGGGCGCCGAACATCTAACAGACTCTCTAACAGAAGCCCTCTCTGTGTCTATCACAGAGGCCCCCCTCCAGGTCCCAATAAAGTAATTTGTATTTTGTTTATTGTTAAGAGATCATGAAAGGATCCCAGATTAATGAAGACTTTGTGGGGGAGCATCTCTGTGGGTCATTTCCATAGAAACTTTTGTAAAGGGGAGGGGTTAGTAAAATTACGACGCCCATGTGGGGGCACCAGAAATATTTCTGCACCCAGGCGCCTGTGACCCTAGGATCGGCCCTGCACGTACACACGGTAACGACAATGTTGTCAGAAATTCCAACCGTCAAGAACGCGGTGACGTACAAGACGTACGACGAGCTGAGATCAATGAAGTTCTATAGGCAGTTTGGCTCTTGATTGTGAGCATGCGTGTTTTTTTGTGCGTCGGAATTGCATACAGATGAATCGGAATTTCCGAAAATAACTTTTCTTGTCGGAAAAATTGAGAACCAGCTCTTAAAATTTGGTTGTCGGAAATTCTGACAGAAATTGTCCGATGGAACCTACACACGGTCGGAATTTCCGACCAAAAGCTCACATCAAACTTTTGTTGTCGGAATTTCCCATTGTGTGTATGCGACATATGAGTTAGTCTTTTTTTGTTGTTGTACACATTTGTCTCAGACTGGTAGGACTGGTAGGGTGTAGGTCCTTGGGTAGTGTAGGTCCTTGGGTAGGGTGTAGGTCCTCGGGTCCTTGACCAAATGCTCACATCGAACTTTTGTTGTTGGAATTTCCCATCGTGTGTATGTGACATATGAGTTAGTCTTTTTTTGTTGTTGTGTACACATTTGTCTCAGACTGGTAGGACTGGTAGGGTGTAGGTCCTTGGGTAGTGTGTGGTGTAGGTCCTCGGGTAGGGTGTAGGTCCTCGGGTCCTCGACCAAATGCTCAAATTTTTTTTGTTGTTGTGTACACATTTGTCTCACGTTTGACTGGTACAGTGTAGGTCCTCTGGCCTGCCCTGAACGTCTTGAAAGGGGGTGAACATGGCTTTCTGGCTTGGTTTGCCCTCTCTTATTGGATCTCACTTCAGGGGAGCCCCACTTAGTATTGGGTGGGTCTGTTTCGGCAGACCTTTCAAAGAACAGGGTCCGTCTGTTTTCGGCCTGATGGACCATAGTGAGTACCCCAGTCTGGAGCTTAACGCCCTGGTCTCTGCAGTTCTTCCATAATGGTAACATTTCCCCAGGGTAGTTTGAGTCTCTGTCCTTTCAACAAGGCCATAATGGGAAGGGTGGGGGGTGCAGAGTTGGGTGTACACCAGTAATTGGGTTTTGCAGGGTGGGGGTGCAGAGTTTGGTGTACACCAGTAATTGGGTTTTGCAGGGGGAGTGCAGAGTTTGGTGAACACCAGTAATTGGGTTTTGCAGGGTGGGGGTGCAGAGTTTGGTGTACACCAGTAATTGGGTTTTGCAGTGAGGGGGGTGCAGAGTTTGGTTTACACCAGTAATTGGATTTTGCAGGGGAGGGGGTGATGGTGCAGAGTTTGGGGTACACCAGTAATTAGGGTTGCCACCTCATACCTTTAAAACAGAACACATATGAATTACACAGGTTCTGTGGCTGATTATGGTGGTAATTAAACTCACTCGGTGCCTAATCAGCATTAGCCTGAGCCTCAGAACCTGTGTAATTCATATGTGTTCTGTTTTAAAGGGATGAGGTGGCAACCCTAGCAGTAATTGGGTTTTGCAGGGTGGGGGGTGCAGAGTTTGGTGTACACCAGAAATTTAGTTTTGCAGGGGAGGGGGTGCAGAGTTTTGGGGGGGGGGGCAGAATTTGATGTACAGATGTACACCAGTAATTGGGTTTTGTTGGGGGTGCAGAGTTTGGTGTACACCAGTAATTGGATTTTGCAGGGGGGGCAGAGTTTGGTGCACACCAGTAATTGGGTTTTGCAGGGGGGGGTTCAGAGTTTTGTGTACACCAGTAATTGGGTTTTGCAGGGGGGAGCAGAGTTTGATATTCACACGTAATTGAGCTTTGCAGAGGGGACGGGGGCAGAGTGATATTCACCAGTAATTGGGTTTTGTTGGAGGGAGGCACAGAGTTTTGTGTAAACCAGTAATTGGGTTTTGCAGAAGGGGGGGGCAGTTTGGTGTACAAAAACCTGAAAATGTGAGAGATGAGAAACAAATTTTGCCCATGAAATTGATTATATTTACTTTTAACTTGTTCCCTGCTTTACAGGCCACACTCCAATACATCCCGAGGCCAAGTGCACGCCATGCCTGGCATGGAACTACAAGGACATCCTCCAAGTCATCCATTCACATCGAAGCGTGGTGTGTTACTTTGCTGGCCATGACCACAGTGGGGGGTATCACCAGGACTCGCACGGTATACACCATGTCACTATGGAAGGGGTCATCGAGTCCCCTCCTGACAGTAATGCATTTGGGACAGTGGATGTTTATGAAGACCGGATGGTCCTTCGGGGAAGAGGAAGAGTGAAGAGCAGAGTTCTCGTCTATCCGGAGATGTTCCCGGCCGTCTGCTGCTGCCTCCCAGGCCTTGAATTTGGGAATACAGACTTGAAATGAGTGCGTTGGTTGGTGGCTCTCTATAAAATGGCCACGTCACCCAATGAATGGCCATTGTGGAAGGTACCCTCAGGGTTCGTCATGCAGAACTCATAGATCCCAGCTCTGGAGGAACTCTGCTTGGGTGTGGATGGTGTACTCACTGTACTGCAACACAACTAAGCAGTTTGCTGTTGATATTTATTGTCTATAAAACAAGAAATTGTATTGGTGCACTGATATTGCTATATATAGAAAAATATAATGTGAATTGAAATGACTCCTGTGATGTATGGAAATCTGAAGGCACTGGAAAATTGACACCAAAATATTCAGCTTTTCCAGTTACTTGCATCAGACTTCTAGCAGATATGTACTTGTATAAATGAGCGAAGACTGTAATCCTGCACAGGCTAATGCATATCTAGTGCAGACCACTTATAGTTAAGCGCAATTAAAATATATATATATAATATATACAGTTACCTGCTGGTTTTGCACAGAGCAGCCTCGATCCTCCTCTTCTCGGGGTCCCCCGCCGTTGCACCTGTCCCCTCCCTCCTGCCCCCAAAAGCAAGCAGCTTAACCAGGTAAAAAACCTTGAGCCTTTAGAACCACTTTAACCACTTAACACCCGGAACATATTGCTGCCCAATGACCAGAGCACTTTTTGTGATTCGGCACTGCATCGCTTTAACTGACAATTGCGCAGTCATGCGACGTGGCTCCCAAACAAAATTGGCGTCCTTTTTTTTCCCACAAATAGAGCTTTCTTTTGGTGGTATTTGACCATCTCTGCGGGTTTTATTTTTTGCGCTATAAACAAAAATAGAGCGACTATTTTGAAAAAAATGCAATATTCTTTACATTTTGCTATAATAAATATCCCCAAAAAATATTCTCAGTTTAGGCCGATACGTATTCTTCTACATATTTTTCGTTAAAAAAAAATTGCAATTAGCGTTTATTGATTGGTTTGCGCAAAAGTTATAGCGTTTACAAAATAGGGGGTAGTTTTATGGCATTTTTATTAATATATTTTTTTTTTTACTAGTAATGGCGGCGATCAGCATTTTTTTTCAGTACTGCGAAATTATGGCGGACACTTCGGACCTGGGACCATTTTTATAGCGATCAGTGCTATAAAAATGCATTGGATTACTATAAAAATGCCATTGGCAGTGAAGGGGTTAACACTAGGAGGCAGGGAAGGGGTTAAGTGTGTCCCTGGGTGTGTTCTAACTGTATGGGGGGTGTAGCCTCACTAGGGGAAATCACTGATCTTCTGTTCATACATTGTATGAACAGAAGATCAGCGTTTCCCCCGCTGACAGGACCGGGAGCTTTGTGTTTACACACATAGCTCCCGGTCCTCGCTCTGTACCGAGCGATCGCGTGTGCCCGGCGGCGATCGTGCGCACCGGGCACGGGACTCGGGGGTGAGTGCCCGGCGCCCCCTAGTGGCAGCTAAAGAGCCAACGTATAGCTACGGGCCCAGGAGAGCCGACCTGCCGCCGGCCGCTGGTCGGCAAGCAGTTAAAGCGGAAATGCAAAAATACAAAAGAAACTTGGACAGCCGCACTCCAAAGAAAAAAACGTTCCTTTAATTAAAATGAATCACAAAAATAGACAAGCCACAGCAAAACTGGAACAAAAAGCTAACGTTTCGCACTGTAGCTTCAGTGCTTAGTCATAGATAGTACCAAAATATTAAAAGCCGGCAGCTATAAATACTGCAGCTGCTGACTTTTAATATAAGGACACTTACCTGTCCAGGGCGCCCGCAATGTTGGCAGCCAAAGCTGATTAGTCGCGACCATCCTCGGTAAGGGAATCAGGAAGTGAAGCCTTGCGGCTTCACAGCCTGGTTCCCTACTGCGCATGTGCGAGTCGTGCTGCGCATCCTCACTGGTCCCTGCTGTCTTCTGGGACCTGTGTGTCTCCCATAAGACAGCGGGGCGGGAAGGGGCATAGATACCCATGGGTGGCTCAGGTATCTATGCCTGGAAGTGGGAGCAAAATACCTGTATTACACAGGTATCTGCTCCCCCCTCCCTCTGAAAGGTGCCATATGTGACACCGGAGAGGGGGGGGGGGGGGTTCTGAAAAGCGAAAGTTACATTTTTGGGTGGAACTCCACTTTAAGGTTAGAACCTCAACATGTTATTCTGAAGTTCACTAAAGCTGGCCATACATGGATCGAAATTCGGATCTGGGCACCCTGGTTGTACAGAAGTCAATCTACTGATCGATTTCTGTACAATCAGCCTGTCCGGTTTGTCCTGATCAATTAGTGCAGCCAGCTGATTGATCATGAAGTCGTCGCCCCCCCCCCCCCCCATCAGAACACAATAGTACAGCAGGAGGGAATTGGTTAATTTTCTCTCTTTTAACTCACTGAAAAAAAGATAAAAAAAAAACATATGGGCTGTCTTAGTCTACACATTGAGAATTCATCTTTTTTAACTATTGGTTCCACAAATGGAACCTGGATTTTTTTTTTTTTGTAAGGATCTGGACCAACAGAGGGCCAGATTCTCGTATATTGGCGTAAATGCCAGCGGGGCATAGCGTATTTACGCTACGCCGCCGCAAGTTTGGACGCAAGTGCCGTATTCTCAAATCACTTGCGTCCTAAGTTACGGCGGCGTAGCGTAAATGGCCCGGCGTAAGCCCGGGTAATTCAAATGTGGATGAGGTGGGCGTGTTTTATTGAAATTAATCGTGACCCCACATATTTGACGCTTTTTTTGAACTGCGCATGCGCCGTCCGTGGACGTATCCCAGTGCTCATGCTCCAAACTACGCCGCAAATAATCATTGGTTTCGACGTGAACGTAACTTACGCAAAGCCCTATTCGTGAACGATTTGCGTAAACGACGGAAAAATCTACACTGTCCCGACGTCCATACTTAACATTGCGTACGCCTCATCTACACAAAGTTACCCCTCATAAAGCAGGGGTAACTTTACGCTTACGCAAACAATGTAAAATACGACGACCGGGCGCAAGTACGTTCGTGAATCGGCGTATCTAGCTCATTTGCATATTCAACGTGGCTAATCGACGGAAGCGACCCTAGAGGACAGCGTATAATTGCACACAATTATACGCCGGCGTAGACAAGTTACGTCGGCGGAAGAAGCCTATTTTTTTTAACGTATCTGCCTTTGAGAATCGGCATAAACATACGCCAGCGCAGATTTGAAAATATGGCGGCTAATCTGGAGATACGCCGCCGTAACAGCTTTGAGAATCTGGCCCAGAGTCTTAATGTTTGTGTTCTGCCTGCCCCCCATTGATGACGAAACGCATCGATTGGCCAGATGCCGACGACATCACGCATGCTTTGCAATCCACAAGCCGACAGTGTGCTGGATCCTTTTGCTTACAATTTGTATGATCTCGAGCTGCCTTACGTACTTTTTACCACTTAAAACAAACTTTCCATTTGTTGGTTTGTTTGTTTATCCCCCGATATATCTGGATTCGCTATCAAATGACCATCGCTTCATCTGCTGCTGGTTCCCAATGTTTTGGGATTTGCACTTATGACCATTATAATTTTTGGTCCATCACCTCTGGTAAGAGGCGTATGCTGAGTGTTTGTGTACAGTGGTGGATCTCTGCATTCAACCTTATTTGCACTTTGCAGAGGATTTGTATGTTCGTTTTACCCATTTATCTAAAATAACTATATATGTGATTTATACCAATATGTTTTACTGGTTGCACTTTAACTTTATATCATTTGTAAATATATGAATTTGTGGACTTTATATTCTTGTTATATATATTTCTCTTATTCCTTTTTGGCATTTATACATTTGTTTTGAGTTGAGATTTTCTAGCGCTGCTTATTTTACATACATACTGTACAATTAAAGAGAAAAAAAAAACATTTCTCTCTGGGTGATCTATGCACATTACAGAGATTTTTAACACATTTTGTTGCAGATTCCTACCTTGTGTTATTCTGAAGAAATCTCTGTGTGTTTCTCTGTGTCCATGTGGCAAGTGAATCTAGGAGTGGTTTTATAATTATCAAACAGCTGCTGCTGCACCTGCAGAGCTCTAATGAGGAAAATTGCAGCATCCCTGTAGATGTGATTTCCTATTGAAAGTATCTCACCAAAACTGACGTTCTTGTTGCAGGGGATGCCTGAAATCCGACTTGAATCTTAGTGCAGACCTCTGGGAAAATCAGTGAGCCAATCACATAAGCGGGAAATTATGTTTCTAAGGGGGGTGTTCTGTACACAATCTATGTACAGAACTCCTCCAGGTGGCCATTTTGCATTTTACAGAAAATTACAAATCTGCAGATTGAAAAGAAAGGAAGATATTTAGGGAAAACATTTGTTTCCTTTACAACCCCTTTAATCTAGGCTTACCTGTAGGTTAAAGCAGTCTGTAAGGGTTTACAACCACTGTAAACCCTTCATCGCCCCCTAGTGTTATTCCCTTCACTGCCAGTGTAATTTTTACAGTAATCAGTGCATTTTTATAGCACTGATCACTGTATCAATGACAATGGTCCCAAAATGGCGTCAAAAGTGTCCGATGTGTCCGCCATAATGTCACAGTCATGATAAAAATAAATAAAAACGCTGATCACCGCCATTACTAGTAAAAAATAAAATTATTAATAAAAATGCCATAAAACTACCCCCTATTTTGTAAACGCTATAACTTTTGCGCAAACCAATCAATAAACGCGTATTGCGATTTTGTTTACCAAAAATATGTAGAAGAATACGTATCGTCCTAAACTGAGGGGGAAAAAAACATTTTTTTATATATATTTTTGGGGATATTATAGTAAAGAGTAAAAAATATTTTTTATTTTTTTCAAAATTGACGCTCTATTTTTGTTTATAGAGCAAAAAATAAAAACCGCAGAGGTGATCAAATAACCACCAAAAGAAAGCTCTATTTGTGGGAATAAAAAAAAAAAAAGTAAAATTTGTTCAGGAGCCACGTCGCATGACCGCGCAATTTCAGTTGAAGCGACGCAGTGCCGAATCGCAATAAGTGGCCCGGTCATTGAACAGCAAAATGGTCCGGGGCTGAAGTGGTTAAATACATTCATTCTAATGAGGCCGGTTCAAATATCTGCGGGGAATTCGCACTACGCATTGCCCAAAAAAAATTGTATGTTTTCTAGGCATTGCGGTGCAAATTGTCTGCACATTATCTTCTATGGAAACGTATCTGATTTCAGGACGCAGGATGCGTGGATTCCAAAAAAGGAAAAGGACACACGGGCAGCTACCTGCCACCAAGATCGGGTAGGTGTCAGACCGTCAGACAGTGAGTGGGCGGGAGGACCTCACTGTGTATACATGACAGGTACTCATTGCACACAAAAATTAAAAAAACAACAAGAACACAAATATAGTACATTTTATTTTTACCATGACAATTTACCCATCAACTTTTGTAACCACTTCAATACCGGGCTTTTATACACACCTTAATTCCCGGGCCTATTCTGGCACTTCTCTCCTACTGTACATGTACATATCATTATTCTTTTGGTAGAAAATTACGCAGAACCCCCAAACATTATATATATATATATATTTTTTTTAGCAGACACCCTAGGGAATAAAACGACGGTCATTGCAACATTTTATCTTGCACGGTATTTGCGCAAAAATTTTTCAAACGCCCTTTTTTTGGAAAAATAATTGTTTCGTGAATTAAAAAAATAACAAAACAGTAAAGTTAGCCCAATTTTTTTGTATAATGTGAAAGATTATGTTACACCGAGTAAATAGATACCTAACATGCCACGCTTTAAAATTGTGCGCCAAACTTCGGTACTTAAAAATCTCCAAATTGAACGCTTTAATTTTTTTTACAGGTTACCAGTTTAGATTTACAGAGGAGATCTAGTGCTAGAATTGTTGCTGGCACTCTAACGCACGCGGCGATACCTCACATATGTGGTTTAAACGGCGTTTACATATGTCGGCAGGACTTACGTGTGCCTTCGCTTCTGCACGCGAGCTACCGGGGACAGGGGCGTTTTCATTTTATTTTTTATTCTTTTATTAATATTTTTACATTTTATTATTTTTTTACACTTTTTTACAAAAACATTTTTTTTCACTTTTATTCCTATTACAAGGAATGTAAACATCCCTTGTAATAGGAAATGTGTGTGACAGGTCCTCTTTATGGAGAGATGCAGGGTTAATAAGACCTTGCATCTCTCCTCCAGGCTGGAAATCATGAGATCGGTGAAAAAACATTCACCGATCTCATGAATACTGTTGTTTACTTACGGGGACCCAGGCGTGACGTCATCATATCGCGTCCGGGCCTCCTACGGTCATAGAGATGACTGGTGACTAATCATCTCTATGCTTTCTGCCTACCCTGGACGATTCTTTCTCTGGGCCTCCGATGCCACGGGAGAGCCCGGAGAAGCACCGGATGGCAGCAGGAGGGGGGGGGATGTCCCCTCCCGCCGCCTGTAAGAACGATCAAGCGGCGGAACCGCCGCTATGATCGTTCTTATGTTGCGTAGAATCGCCGGCAGAAGAAAAGGATCTCTGGAAAGGATATCTTGATACCGCCGCTATGACCGCTCTTATGTTGCGTAGAATCGCCGGCAGAAGAAAAGGATATCTGGATGATGCCTCTAGCTGCAGGCATGATTCAGATATCCACCCGCAAAGCCCAGGACGTCATTTGACGTCCACCCAGGATGGGAGATCCCATCTGTGGACGTCAAATGACAATGGGCGGGTATTGAAGTGGTTAATAACATGACAAAAATATGTTAGTATAAATGGACATTTTTGTTAAGCCCTCACCATAATTAGGATACATAACCAACATTTTAGGGCCAGATTCAGGTAGATGAGAGTATCTTTCCTCTGGAGTAACGCTTCTCATTTACGTTACTCTGAAGACCCTTTCGGCGCAAGTACTGTTATTCACATAGCAGTTGCGCGTAAACTTGCGCCAGAGTAACGATAATGCGCTGGCGTAACCCGACGCAAGGGGAAGTGGGTGTGATCATATGTAAATGATGGGCGGAGCCCAGTGCAGAGGCTTACGTTCAGCGCATCAACCACGGAGCATGCGCAGTGAGTGAGGCTCCACTCGCCCCCTTTGTGCGCATGCTCACAACTTCCGTCGGCACCACTTCACGGGAAACGTCAGCGCAATGCCTTCCGTTGGGCGTTTAAATTCGCCCGTAGAAGCGCCATTCCGGCACTAAAGTATATCCTGCTCCCCCTCCCCGCAGTGATGTTACTTTTGTTCTGAGATGGCTGCTCCCGTTCCCCGCAAACACACAGGAGAAAGCTGAACTCTAAAGGCCAGGAGCTGTCAGCCGTCATCTCGGCTATGGAGACCTATGATGTCTTCCTCCATGGCTGTAAAATTTGACAGACAAGCATGGACAGAGGTGTTGTCCTGCAAGTGGGGGTGCTCAGCTAGCTCTTATCGTCGGTAACGCTGCTGTAGCTGCTCTCCTGCTGACCTGTGACCGTCTGGAGTAAAGATAAAGCAGCCTTTTGTAGAAATAACTTTGCGCCGGACGGACGAGATACGCGCGGCGCATGTAGCCAGCGTATGGTGCTAATCCGTTCGTGAATTGGGAAAAATCCCTCATTTGCATATTTGCAGGGGAAATCAATAGGCGCGACTGATGCGCCCAGCGAAATTAAGCGCTGACGATACTCTGGCGTCGGAACGTTCCGCCGGTCGCAAATGACCCGTTATTGGGCGCATCTAGTTTGGTGGGTACGGGCACATAGAAACGACGGCGCATCATCACAGTTACGCGGCGCATATCGAAATACTCCAGCGCAAGTGTTCCTGAATCTGGCCCTTAATGTTTAGTGTCACAACCTCTATCAACCAATCAAAAGTTCTCTTAACAGATCACAGCCTGTCCGTCCAATAAGAGGTGAATGATGATTGGTTGCTGAGGGGTTACAGCACTTTACATACTGCAAAGTCATAAACTGAAAACATAAAAATTCTAAAAGTTTCATGGAATGGAGAGGACACCATGATGATTGAATAAAGTTTTGAGTTTCTTTTTAAACACAATCTTTATACTTAGGCTGGCCATTCATGATTTATTTTCTTTCATTCAACCAGCAGGTGAAAAAAATAAAATAAATAGATTTTCCCATCCACACATTGGATGTGGATGGGGGAATCTCTCCCATGGAGCGATTGTCAATTCTCAATGGAGCAAAGAGAGAATTCCCCGCTGCCAGAACACACTCATCAGCACCGTCAGCTATAGCCATTGATTGAGTGGAAATTATCTAAGGAATCGACTTTATACAACCAGCTTGCCCATAGATAGATCAAAATCCAGCCGGATCAACCTACGAAGTCTCCTGCGTGGGTGTGACGTCATTGCAGCTCCAGCCACTCACAGCGCTGGAGCCGCGATACCTGGAAGACATGCCGAGGCAACATGTCAGCTACCTCGGCATGGGCCAGGTAAGTTACCGACGCCTCGTTCTAAGGTAAGTATTTCATAATGAGCTAGTATGCCTTTTGCCTTACAGGTGATTTAAAACAAAAAAAAAAAATATGGGACTTTACAACCGCTTTAAGCTACAAGAATTCTTCCTGCAGTCTGGTGGGCCGAGGCACTTTTTGGCATTTTATAGCTTTCAAAGGACCCCAGTGCTGTGATATTCCCACCATAATACATTATATTCAATACATTAGACATTTAACAGAATAGGAGCCTCATGAAAAAATGTCACCACTGAAATCCCCGAGAAAGACAAGAAAGCAAAATGGGTTTTAACACCCGAGAATCCACTAAACATCGAACTATCAGATTTGGGTCTACTAATAAAACCGTCACTCACTGCACAGAATGAGATAAAATGTACACAAAAATATATTTCTACTTGGTAATTGTCACTGATCCATCCCCAATATGGATCACAAGATGGAGGGGCTCGGTGAAGGTGGTGGTGAAGGTGTGGAGGTCTCTGATTGGGTCGCTCAGCTCATTAAAGGAGATCCGCCCGGCCTCATAATCCAGACAGATCCGGAATTTATGGCTGGTTGGCTTGTGAGGAAACGGTATACGTTTACTTTCATACACAGAATGATATTCATTATTATGCCTTCCTATACACCAGGAATACTTATTATTCCCAATATACGATTTCCTGTTCATACTGGGATAACACAACCCGACTCTCCAGCTAGTAGAATTACTGGTGTCCACCGCCCAGGAATGCCGTCCTGAAGAAAAACGTCCCCTGCATTGAACCTGATAGTTCTTAAATCTTCGGGGAGTTTCTGGAAGATTTAATGTCACTGCTGACAAAGATGCAGTTTTTAAATCTCCTGAAATCTTTATATAATTACCGGCTGTTTCCTCATCAAGTAAAACTCCTGGTTTCTGTATACAGATGGAAAAATCTTTTATAAAGTCAGATAATTCCTGTAATCTCTCTGTGATGGAATTCTCGTAAAAATCACTTTCACTCAGAATCATTGCGTCCATATTATCCTCCTGCTCGGTATGACAGATCTCCTCTCTGTCGGAGTTCTGATCCTTCAGGACGGTCATTGGGTCGGTGTTACACAATTCCTCAATGTGACTCATCTTCCTGGACAACTCGTCCTTCTGTATCTCCAGATGTTGGATTAGATTGGACACAGATTGTGAGATCTTCTTCTCCTCCATGGAGACCTCACTCAGGACTCTCTTCTCAACTTCTTCCAGCTTTCTCCCGATGTCTCTGAACAGGACAGTGACTCTCTCTATTACTCCGGCTGCTTTTTCTTGTACGTCTGTCCTCCGTTCCTCCAGACTCCGGACTTGTTTCTCAGCCCATGCTTTCTTTGAGGTCATCATCTCCAGATCTTTTCTCAGCTTCTTCTTCTTCTTCTCAGAGGCCTCATCCAGCTTCTCCACCGGGTGTCCTTTGTGATCTCCAACAGCAATACAGTAAACACAGATACAAACCCTTTCCTCGGTGCAGAAATACTCCACAATCTTTTTATGGATGGAGCATTTTCTGTCCCCCGGGGAGTTGGTGGGATCGGATAAGACGTGTTCTGGTGACTTGGCATGGACACTCAGATGTTTGGCACATAGAGAATTTTCACATTGCAGGCAGGACTTTATAGCCGGTACAGGAGAGTCCACACAGTAAGTACAATAGATTCCGGTATCTTCCTGATTGGGCTGAGAAATGAGGAACTTCTCCGCTATGTTCCGTAGAGCTCTAGCGCTATACAGTACAGGTCGCTCCTGGAACTCCTCTCTGCACTCCGGACAGGTATAAAGTCCAGACGTCTCCTGAGAATCCAGCACACGGTCAATACATTCCCGGCAGAAGTTGTGTCCACATCTCAGTGTTACTGGATCTGTATAAATGTTCAGACAGATGGAGCAGCTCAGCTCGTCTCTCAGATCAGCAGACGCCATTGTAGCCTGCAGGAGGAGAAATGAAACCGAAAGTTTGTTCAACTTCTGTTAACTAGACGGAAGGCATAATATATAGAAGGGTCAGCAGAGCTTCGCTTGTCCAGCTCACCTTTCAAAGAACAGTCCAGGCACACACTCCGGGATCTCAAATGTTCTTAAATGTCAAACACAGTTTGCAGATCTCTGATCTTTGTTACCTTTGTAGCAGCTCTTGATGGATTTATCACACTCCAAGGTTGTGAACACGTCTGCAAGTCTCCAATTATAATCCTTCTTCTATAAGTTCAAATACTGATCTCACCGCTCTTTGGGTCATTTGTTGTCTTTTTCAGAAATCCCTTTTTGCTCAGAGACTCTGCAGATCTGAATCATCAACTTCAGTTGCTTCCAATAATGATCGATAAAACTTTCCTCTCCGCAGTCAGGAAGAGTTTGTCTTCCTGGTCATGTGACCGCGGCCCCACCCACAGAGAGAATTAAAGCTACAGATAGTTTTGATGAAATCCCTGGGCTGCCTTCTGGTTCTTCCTGCTTTTCTCTCAGGTAAAAAGTAGGGCTGTTACTGATCCAAATTTTTGTGTTCGATTAATCGTTTTTTTTTAAATCGATTAATCGACTAATTTCGATTAGTTATAAACGCACATACTGATCCAACTACTTTAGCTTATCTCCTTGCAGGCTGATTCCCAGTGCAGCTCCAACCACTGGAAACATGGATAGCAGGATACACATCATTCAGATATCATCTTCTTCCGGCGGCGATCCTGCGCACCGCAAGAACGATCATAGCGGCAGGTTCCGCCGCTTGATCGTACTTACAGGTGGCGGGAGGGGACATCCCCCCCTCCCGCCCCCATCCGGTGCTTCTCCAGGCTCTCCCGTCCCATCGGGGGCCCGGAGAGATGATCGCCATCCGCCGGATGTGCAGCATAGAGATGACTGGTGACCAAATGGTCCCCCATCACATCTCTATGACCGTCGGAGGCCCGGGCACGATGTGATGACGTCACGCCCGGGTACCCGTAAGAAAACAAACCACAATTGTGGCTAGTTAAAATGAGATCTGTGAATTTTTTTTCACAATCTCATTCTTTCCAGCCTTGGGGAGAGATGTGGGGGTCTTATTGACCCTGCATCTCTCCTTAAAGAGGACCTGTCACACACTGTTCCTATAACAAGGGATGTTTACATTCCTTGTAATAGGAATAAAAGCGATAGAAAAAAAAATGTAAAAAAAAAGTGTAAAAAATAAATCAATAAGTAAAATAAAAAATAAATAAATAAAGTCAAAAAATTTAAATTCAAACCACACATGTAAGGTATCGCCGTGTGCGTTAGAGCAGGAGCACAAATTCTGGTAACCTGTAAAAAATTTAAAGCGTCGCCTATAGAGATTTTTTAGGTAACGAAGTTTGGCGCCATTCCATGAGTGTGCGCAATTTTAAAGCATAACATGTTAGGTATCTATTTACTCAGTGTAACATCATCTTTCATATTTTACCAAAAAATTGGGCACACTTTACTGTTTTGTTATTTTTTTAATTCATGAAACCATTTTTTTTTTTCACAAAAAAAAAGACATTTGAAAAATGATTGCACAAATACCGTGCAAGATAAAAAGTTGCAATGACCCCCATTTTATTCCCTAGGGTGTCTGCTAAATAAAACATATATAATGTTTGGGGGTTCTGAGTAATTTTCTAGCAAAAGAATGATGATTTGTACATGTAGGAGAGAATTGCCAGAAGAGGCCCGGTATGGAAGTGGGATTAAACCACTTAAGGACTGCCTCCTGCACATACACGTCGGCAGAATGGCACGGCTGGGCAGATCCACGTACATGTACGTCCTGTACTACTACCCAGCCGTGGGTCACGGGCGCGTGACCCGGTCCGAAGCTCCGGGACCGGGTCCGCGGGATTCGCGGACTTGATCGCCGCTGCAGTGCGGCGATCGGTTCCCGGAGCTGAAGAACAGGGAGGGCCGTGGGTAAACACGGCTTCCCCGTGCTTCACTGTGGCAGCAGCATCGATCGCGTCATCCCTTTTATAGGGGGGACACGATAGATGACGTCACACCTAGAGCCACACCCCCTACAGTTGTAAACACACATTAGGGAACACATAACCCCTACCCCTCTTGTGGTTAACTCCCAAACTGCCAAACTGCAACTGTCATTTCCACAATAAACAATGCATTTTAAATGCACTTTTTGCTGCGAAAATGACAATTGTCCCAAAAATGTATCAAAATTGATCCGAAGTGTCCGCCATAATGTCGCAGTCACGAAAAAAATGCTGATCGCCGACATTAGTAGTAAAAAAAAAAAAATTATAAAAATGCAATAAAACTATCCCCTATTTTGTAAACGCTATAAATTTTGCACAAACCAACCGATAAACACTTATTGCGATTTTTTTTTACCAAAAATAGGTAGAAGAATACATATCGGCCTAAACTGAGGAAAAAAAAATTATATATATTTTTGGGGGATATTTATTATAGCAAAAAGTTAAAAATATTGCATTTTTTTCAAAATTGTCGCTTTATTTTTGTCTATAGCGCAAAAAAAAAAACTGCAGAGGTGATCAAATACCACCAAAAGAAAGCTCTATTTGTGGGAAAAAAAGGACGCCAATTTTGTTTGGGAGCCACGTCGCACGACCGCGCAATTTTCAGTTAAAGCGATGCAGTGCCAATTTGCAAAAAGGGGCCTGGTCCTTTAGCTGCATTTTGGTCCGGGGCTTAAGTCGGTAAAGCCCGGTATTGAGGTGGTTAAGGGACAGACGTCACTGGTTCTGGGTTGTCCACCCTGGGCAGTAGTCCCACCACCAGCCCTGTGTGTGGCCCTCCTGGCCGAATGAAGTACCTGTTCTGGAGAGCACAAGGCTGGTACACTCAGGGGAGGCCTGAACTTCATTGAAGGACACACTACTACTGAAAGGCTGAGCAGTGGTCGCCCGTCAGTTTCCTGATTTCACAAGTAATTACCTCAAGAAGAGATCCGGGTGCTTAATCCTAAAGTGAGAAGATTCTGGACGGAATATATCTCCACCTTTGGGAAGGTCTGTGGCAGAGACTTTGCTAAAGTTCCGTGTGACACTCTGGCTGCTGGGCTGGTGAGAGAGGCCTATCCAGGGGCACAATACCCGCTCTGGCTAGAGTGGCGACGAAAGTTTATCGCTGGAAGCAGGACTGTTTCCAAAACAAAGTAATACGCCTGAACCTACTACGTACCCTAGACAGAGGAGGAAAAGAGGTAACATGCCACCAAAACTAACCAGCAGCTCCTTCTGGGGTAGTGCTACACAAGTTTTGGAGGGAAAACAGCCGTCCAATCTCTGACCTTTACCCTTTATATGTCCTGTCCCTAAGGCAGCGGTCAGCAGTTACCTTCGGATATTCCTGGTGATTTATCTGCACCCCACATTTCCCCACCCAACACTCCAAGTTTTCTTGTTTTTCCTTTCATCGCAGTCAGACTTTATGGGGTAATGTCACCCTTTGTGAGTGGACACCGTCTGTAACAATATGGTAGTATGATTACATTTGGTGAGCTTAAGTCTTAAAAAGTGCTTTGGTTTTATTGGTTGTATTTATTTGGTTTGTAAGTTTACATTGTTAACCACTTAAAGGGGTTGTAAAGGAAAACATTTTTTTCACTAAATAGCTTCCTTTCCCTTAGTGCAGTCCTCCTTCACTTACCTCATCCTTCCATTTTGCTTTTAAATGTCCTTATTTCTTCTAAGAAATCCTCACTTTCTGTTCTTCTGTCTGTAACTCACCACCGTAATGTGAGGCTTTCTTCCTGGTGTGGAGAAAGCCTCTTGAGGGGGGAGGGGGCGAGCAAGAGTGTCAGGACGCCCACTAACACATAGCTCCTTTCTCTATCTGCAAAGTAGAGAGTGTCCCGACTTGCCTGCTCGCCCCCTCAGGAGGCTTTCTTCACGCCAGGGAGAAAGCCTTGCATTACGGTGTGGAGTTACAGAGAGAAGAACAGGGAGTGAGGATTTCTCAGAAGAAATAAGGACATTTAAAAGCAAAATGGAAGGATGAGGTAAGTGAAGGAGGACTGCACTAAGGTAAAGGAAGCTATTTAGGAAATTTTTTTTTCCATTACAACCCCTTTAAAGGGGTAGTTCCCCCAAAAACCTTTTTTTTAACATTTATTCAGGCTCGTTATGTCAAGGGGAATCATTTTTTTTTTTTTTAGAAATGAAGCCGTACTTACCGTTTTACAGATGCATCGTCTCCGACGCTTCCGGGTATGGGCTCCGACTATAGGCGTGCCTATTTGATTGACAGGCTTCCGAGGTCGCATACATCGCGTCACGATTTTCCGAAAGTAGCCGAACGACGGTGCGCAGGCGCAGTATAGAGCCGCACCGTCGCTCGGCTTCTTTCGGCTACTCGTGACGCGATGTATGCGACCGTCGGAAGCCTGTCAATCAAATAGGCACGCCCAGACCAGACGATCATACCCGGAAGCGACGGAGACGATGCATCTGTAAAACGGTAAGTATTGCTTCGTTTCTAATAAAAAACTACCCGATTCCCCTTGACATAACGAGCCTCATGCAATGTTAAAAAAAGGTTTTTGGGGGAATTACCCCTTTAAGGACCGGAAGGATTTACCCCCCCCCCCTTTTAAAGAGTAATCGGGAGTGGTGATCAGTGTTGTATCACACACAGCCCACCCCCCCTACAGTTAGAACACATCCCTAGGACATACTTAACCCATTCAGCGCCCCCTAGTGTTAACCCCTTCACTGTCAGTGTCATTTTTACAGTAATCAGTGCATTTTTATAGCACTGATCGCTGTACAAATGACAATGGTCCCAAAATGCCATCAAAAGTGACCGATGTGTCCCCATTATGTTGCAGTCAGGATAAAAAAAAACGCTGATTGCTAGTAAAAAATGGTGCATATGTACCATGTTACACTCTGAATATGGGTCTAACATATTACAAAGTGTGAACTTATTCTTTAATTTTTGTCTTTGGGTTCTGTACAGTTGAACTTCGGATTATGAGCATAATCCGTACCAGGAGAATGTTCATAATCCAAAGTACTAACATCTCAAAGCAAGTTTTCCCATTGAAGTCAATATAAACAAATATAATTTGTTCGGCATTGACTTCAATGGGATGCAATACCGAATGCAGCCAGAGGTGGGGGGATGCCAGAGAGTGGTGAAAACGTCTGAAAAGGCCCGAGAACACTTTGACTCGTTTCCTGCACCACCATACGTCAGGCCAAATGAGGTACTGCAGGCCAATATTCGGCTTTTCTCGGCTCCTGCGCCCCCTTACCTCAGGCCAAATGAGGTACTGCAGGCCAATGTTTGGCTTTTCTTGGCTCCTGCGCCCCCGTCCCCCAGGCCAAATGAGGTACTGCAGGTCTATTTAGCTTGAATTCTGCTCGTCTTGCGAGTCAACACTCGCAAACTGAGTCAGAATTTAAAAAAAAAGTTGCTCACCGATCAAAACACTCTCAAACCAAGTTACAATTAAACGGAGGTTCCACTGTACTTAGAATCTGAACCTTTAAAATGTGGGTCAGGTCAAAATTATTTAGCACATTGGTCTCCAATATGTGGCCCTTTGCTTTCTTTTATCTGGCTTTTGGGGCAATATGTCATTCACTGACACCATCAGTGGGACATAATTCCCCCCAGTGACACCAAAGATTGGGCATTGTTTACTCCCACTGATGTCGGTGTTTCATCAGATTAGGCGACCCGTCAGTACATGTAATGGAAGTGACGTTTCATCGCCGCCATCTTGTTACACCCCGCACTCCTCCACAGTAAGGATACACATAGAAGGGGGCAAGTGTACATCTTGTTACACCCACCGGAGTTTTGCATTTTTCTCTTATTTTTAACAGTAAAGTGCGTTTATATAGTGATATACAGTACTTAGAACAACATCTGACTGTTTAGATGTTGAATTTACAAAGCAGCGACAAGCCTGCGGATCTCACAGGTTTGCTAATCGGACAGAAGTTCGCTGCTTTTAAAATTCGACATCTAAACATTTACACGTAGTTCTAAATACTGTATTTCACTATTTCTATAGTGTTTCTACACTATATAAACTTACTTTACTGTTAAAAAAAAAAGGTGTAAAATGCAAAACTTCGGTGGGGGTTACAAGATGTCTACTTGCCCCCTTCTCACTGTATCCTTACTGTGGAGGAGTGCAGGGTGTAGCAAGATGGCGGCGATGAAAGGTCACTTCCGTCACACATTCTGACAGGTCGCCTAAACTGACGAAACACCGGAACAATTTCTACTTCCAATGACCACAGTCTGGCTCCCTCAAAGGTCTGGAGAACACTAAACTAAGGTGACCAGATTATTAACCACTTAATCACCAAGGACGTCCATGGACGTCCTCGGGTTTGTGCGGTGATATCTGAATGATGCCTGCAGTCTTCAAATGGCGATCCTGTGCAGTTCCGCCGTTTGATCATTCTTATAGGCAGCGGAAGGGGACGTCCCCCCCTCCCTCCACCATCCGGTGCTTCTCCGGGCTTTCCCGTGCCATCGGGGGCCCGGAGAGCAAATGGTCACCAGTCATCTCTATGACTGTCGGAGGCCCGGGCGCGATGTTATGGCGTCACGCCCAGTACCCGGAAGTAAAAAAAGCCACAATCGTGGCTGTCGGCATGTGATCAGTGATTTTTTTTTCACCCATTTCATGCTCGTAAGCCTGGGAGGAGAGATGTGGGGTCTTATACAAAAAAATTGGGCTAACTTTACTGTTTTGTTATTTTTTAATTCATGAAACCCTAAAAAAGGCGTTAGAAAAATGATTGCGCAAATACAGTGCGAGAAAAAAAGCTGCAATGACCGCCATTTTATTCCCTAGGGTGTCTGCTAAAAAAAAAAAATATATAATGCTTGGGGGTTCCGAATAATTTTCTAACAAAAAAATTGTGATTGTAAAAATCACAATTTTTTTGTTAGAAAATTATTCGGCCCAACTGTTTCATGAATTAAAAAATAACAAAACAGTAAAGTTAGCCCAATTTGTTTGTATAATTTGAAAGGCGACGTTACGCCGAGTAAATAGATAGCTAACATGTCACGCGAAGGAGAAAAGTGCCAAAATAGGCCCGGTGATCAAGTGGTTAAAATGAAATCCGGGGACATTTTTTTTTTACTAGTAATGGCGGGAATCAGCGACTCTCTGCCTCACAGCCTGTTAAAGGGGTTGTACACCCTTGTATTTTTTCATCCTAATGCATCCTATGTTTTACTTACCTGGGCCCCGATTTCCCTATGGCGGGCACGTGCTGCCCCTCTCTCAACGGGGTCCCGGCTCTTGAATGGCTAGATTGATAGCAGCGCAGCCATTGGATCCCGCTGCTGTCAATCAAAACCTATGACACGAGGGGCAGGGCCGATGGGAAAACTTGCGAGAAAAAACATGCTCTAAATTTTCCCGTCGTGATTCACTGCAGTTTTCTCGTCAGAAAAAACGCTGGAGAGCCTACACATGGCCGGTTTTCTCATCCAAGAGAAAACATGACAGTTTTCCCGACGAGAAAACTGATCATGTGTACGCGGCATCACTCCTCGGGCCCCAGCTACTACTGGGTGGGGAGCGGAGGAAGATCACTCCGCCAGGGAAGGCAAGGA
Organism: Rana kukunoris; assembly: GCA_029574335.1. Lineage (NCBI taxonomy): Eukaryota > Metazoa > Chordata > Amphibia > Anura > Ranidae > Rana > Rana kukunoris. The sequence continues at coordinate 147,855,620 of CM056060.1, forward strand.
GATAGGCAGGCAGGCAGGCAGCTGGCCGGGACTTGAGCCAAGGCAGAAGAACATGCGAGCAGAGCTGAATGGGCATGCACCCGAAACTGAAGAAAAATTCCCTCCGCTCCGACAAGCACATGATCATCAGAAAGGGGCACAGATAATGGTAAAAAAATACACCCCGCTAAGCTAGAAGGAGCGGGGGGGGGGGGTGTCATTCTGCACTGACTGTCTTTGAAATTGCCTCAGCCCTTGTTCAAATCCAATCCAGGGACAGTGTCCTCAATCCGGGGACTGTCCCCGGAAACCGGGGACGTCTGGTCACCCTACACTAAACTGGTCCTTTGTTTATAAACCTCGAAGACCACTGATTTAGAATACAGCTGGGAGGGTGTACTGATTGCATCTCTTATCTTGCGATTTCCTGTTGACTGCTATGGCTATGATGGCACAGTCTATTATACAGCAGACCTTACTGTGTGTTAATGACAGGTAATTATTACATACAAAGAAAGATAAATAACAATAATCAAAGAGAATTTTATTTTATTTTTACAATGTTACACATCTCCTCTGTAATAACATCACAGAAACACATTGATTGTATAAAATAGAAACTTTTGTTAATTGTAAAGTATAGTTATCACAGTACACAGGTAGGCACCGAATGTCGCTGCACAGGAACACAACGCATTGTGCCACTGTGTGGTGACATCAATGAGTTGTCACTTTATGCACTTCTTATAAAGTTAAAGCAGAGTTCCACCCAAAAAGTTAACTTCTGCTGTCCGGATTCCTTCCCCCCCTCCGGTGTCACATTTGATACCTTTCAGGGGGAGGGGAGAGCAGACACCTGTCTAATACAGGTATTTGCACCCACTTCCAGGCATAGATAGCCGGATTATCTGCGGGTATCTACGCCACTCCCCCCCAGGTCTCAGAAGATAGCGGGGACCATATGGATCGCGCAGCGCAACTCGCCCATGTGCAGTAGGGAACCAGGAAGTGAAGCCTCTGAGGACCGAGGGACGGATTGGCTTCGGGTGTTGACATCGTGGGTGGGTGCACTGGACAGGTAAGGCCGCGTACACACGATCAGACATGTCCGATGAAACATGTCCGACGGACCGTTTTTTATTGGACCAAGCTGAAGTGGTCTGTTTCATCGGACCAAAATCCCATTGGACCAGAACGCGGTGACGTAGAACACATTGACGTAATGAAAAAACTAAGTTCAATGCTTCCAAGCATGCGTCGACTTGATTCTGAGCATGCGTGGGTTTTTGGTCCGATGATTTTGTGTACTAACCATCGAATCTGTCCGACGGACAGGTTTCCATCGGACAGGTTTCAAAGCATGTTTTGAAACTTTGGTCCGCTGGAAAACGGTCCGATAGGCCGTACACACGATCGAACATGTCCGCTGAAACTGGTCAGCGGACCAGTTTCAGCAGACATGTTCGATCGTGTGTATGCGGCCTAAGTGTCCTTATTTTAAAAGTCAGCAGCTGCAGTATTTGTAGCTGCTGACTTTAAAAAAAAATAAAAAATTTGGTGGACCTCTGCTTTAAGAAAACAAAAAAGGAAACTATGAGGTGCGTAAATGTGCATCCCACCACCAGCTGCTCACATGCTAAAACAAAAAGGGCCAGATTCACAGAGCCATTATGCCGGTGTATCTCCCGTACTTTTTTTCTGACATCCCGTCGCCCCCCCCGTTGTGTGCTGGGAACACTCGGCTCCCAGCACACAGCGGGAGCCAATCGGCGGGCACAGCGCGACTCGCCCGTGCGCCGTAGGGAACCGGGCAGTGAAGTCGGAGCGCTTCACTTCCTGGTTCCCTCACCGTGGATGGAGGCGGGAGCAGCAGAGAGACGAGCGATCGCTCGTCCTCTGCTGCGGACGCCGCTGGACTCCAGGACAGGTAAGTGTCCTAATATTAAAAGTCAGCAGCTGCAGTATTTGTATCTGCTGGCTTTTAATATTTTTTTTTTGATGGGCCATCCGCTTTAATGCATTCTATGCATTAAGGTGAAAAAACATCTCAGCACTAGCGGCCCGCCGAGCCCCCCTGTTTACTTACCTGACCCTTCGAAAGTCCCATGCCCTGAACGTGCAGGCTTCTCGGCTCATTCATTGGTTGAATGACAGCAGCACAGCCATTGGCTGGCGCTGCTGTCAATCACATCCAATGACGTAGCGCACCGAGGGGCGGGGCTGAGTGATACAGCAAGTGGCTATGGCCACCGGCTGTATCACAGAAGCGCGCCCACAAGAACTCATCACCATGCGAGCTCGCTCGAATGAAGGTGATGAGTTCTTGCGAAGGGGAGCCGTGACAGCCGCCGAGGGACCCCAGAAGACCAGGTTCGGGGCCACTCTGTGCAAAACGAGCTGCACAGTGGACGTAAGTATAACATGTTTTTTTATTTAAAATAAATAAAAAAATCCTTTACATACACTTTAAGCAGTCAATAGAGGATATGGTTTTCTTTTCTTCCACCATAGGTGAAAGGAAATAAAAATTGCTCAATTCCACCATCAACACAATTAATGTTTATGTTGCATTCCAGCTGGCAAAACACAATGATTACTGCTATAGGCTATAGCTGGCAGCAATCGCATTGGAAAAATCAGACAGGCTGGTTGTACTGATGATCGATGGATCGACTTCATTACAAGCAGCCTTCCCATAGATAGATTGGATCTTGGCCGGTCCCTGCTTTAACCCCCATTCACATCAGCGCACAACAGGTCAAACTGTATGTCAAATCACAGTCTATTGCCGGCAATGGCACGTCCCATTCGGTGCGACAGCGACTTTGCGGCGCTGCACCCAAGTCCCCTCCCACTGCTTGTAATAACAGCCAAGCGGCTGCTATTAGAAGAAAGCCAACTGTCATCTCCGAAAAACGGTACCAGGGTAATGCCTCCAGCTGCAGGCATCACTCCAGTACAACCACTTGAAGCCAATGATATACAGGTACGTGATTTGGCGGAAAGTGGTTAACCGCTTTCCGACCGCCGCACGCCGATATACGATGGTAGAATGGCATGGGCAGGCAAATGGGCGTACCTGTACGTCCCTTCGAATTTGCCGCCTATCGTGTGCCTCGGGAATGTGCTTGCTGGTCCTGCCAACTTGATGTTCGCCGGCGGCCCGCAATTGTGGAGTGGAGAGGCAGAACGGGGAGATGTAAACAAGGCATTTCACTGTTCTGCCTAGTGACAGCTACTACTGATTAGGAGCAGTGATCACTGTCGTGTCACTGGTAGCCCATCCCCCCCACAGTAAGAATCACTCCCTAGAACACACTTAGCCCCTTGATTAGCATTCAAACAGTAATAAGTGGCTGTTTATAGCACTGATCGCTGTATAAATGACAATGATCCCAAAAGTGTCAAAAGTCTCCGATGTGTCCGCCATAATGTCGCAGTCCGGATACATTTTTTTTTTTAAAACGCAGATCGCCGCCATTAATAGTAAAAAATAATTTATTAATAAAAATGCCATAAAACTATCCCCTATTTTGTAGACACTATACATTTTGCACAAACCAATCAATTTACGCTGACTGCGATTTTTTTTTTATCAAAAATATGTATCGGCCTAAACTGAGAAAATCTTTTTTTTTTTTTTATATATATTTTTGGGGATATTATAGCAAAAAGTTAAAAATATTGTTTTTTTTCTTTTCAAAACTGACGCTTCTTTTTTGTTTATAGCGCAAAAAATAAAAACCGCAAAGGTGATAAAATACCATCAAAAGAAAGCTCTGTTTGTTGGAAAAAAACGACATCAATTTTGTTTGAGTACAAAGTTGAACGACCGAGCAATTGTCAGCCAAATGACGCAGTGCCGAATCGCAAAAAATGCTCTGGTCAGAAAGGGGGTAAATTCTTCCAATGCTGAAGGGGTTAAGCTACTAGAATTCTCCCTGGAGCTCAAGCCAAAAAGTGATACTGTATTTAATTTACAGTTGGAGTCTGATGCATCTCAGGAACTTTCTCTATGTTGCTCAACGACTCCAGTGCTGCGATATTTCCAACATAATTTATTATAAATCAATAGAAGCCCCGTACACACAGTTGAAATTCTTGAAAGAAAAAGTCAGATGTGAGCTTTTGGTCGGAAATTCTGACCGTGTGTAAGTGAGTGAGAAACTTGTATAGCGCAACACATGCGAACTGAATCGCCTCAGGGCGCTTAGTATCCATTTCCTCCTATATTTTGCCTTCAGAATAGATGGGTTTTGAGTTTTTTTAGGCTCCATCTGACTTTTTCTGTCAGGAATTGCGACAGAAATAGATTGAAAGCATGTTCTCAATTTTCCCGTCGGAATTTCCGACGGACTTTTGCCAATGAAAATCCCAATTATGTGTACAGGGCTTAACAGAAGAATGGGAGCCCCCCTTGTAAAGATTTCACCTTGGGAATCCATGAGAAAGATAAGAAACGAAACCTGAGAAATTGGCTTAAACTATCCCGCATCCGCCAAACACTGAATTATTGGATTTGGGTGAACTGATGAAACGGTCTCTGAAGCCCTGTATACTCGATCGGATATCTGATGGAATCTAATCCGATGGATTTTTTCTTCGGATATCCGATAAAGCTGACCTTCATCAGTCTTGCATACACACTATCAGACTAAATGCCGACCGTGCCAAAACGCAGTGTCGTAAAACACTACGACAAGCCGAAAAAAATGAAGTTCAATGCTTGCGAGCATGCGTCGACTTGATTCTGAGCATGCATGGATTTTTCTCCGATGGAGTTCCACACAGACGATCAGATTTTTCTATCCATAGGAAAAACACTGATGGAAAAAAGAGTGATGGGGCCCACACACGATTGGTTTGTCCGATGAAAACAGTCCATCGGTCTGTTTTCATTGGACAAACCGTTGGTGTGTACACGGCTTGACTGTACAGAATATACAGCAAAAAAAATATTTCTAATTGGTAATTGTCATTGATCCATTCCACACAGCGAGCACAAGATGGAGGGGCTCGGTGAAAGTTATGGTGAATGTCTGGAGGTGTCTGATTGGGTCGCTCAGCTCAAAAAATCTGATCCTACCGGCCTCATAATCCAGCAAAATTCTGAATTTATGCATGGTAGGTGTATGAAGAAGTGGCATAAATTTATTTCCATGCATCTTATTATATTCATGATTATACCTTCGTAAACACCAGGAATCTGTAGTCTCCCCAATACATGATTTTCTGTCCATACTAGAATAACACAACCCGACTCTCCAGCTATTCGAATTACTCGTGTCCACCTCCCAGCAATGCCGCCCTGAAGAAAAACTTCTCCTGCTTAGAACCTGATTGTTGCCAAATCTTTTGGGACTTTCTGGGTGATTTAATGCTACTGCTGACCAAGATGCAGTTTTAAAAGCCCCTGAAACCTGTATATTGTTAGCAGCTGTTTCCCTGTCAAGTAAAACTCCTTCTGGTTGCTGTATCCAGGTGTTAATATATTTCATGATTTCAGATATTTTGTTTAATCGATCGGTAATGAGATCCTCATGGAAATCACCTTCCCTCGGAATCACTGTCTGCATATTATCCTCCTGCTCGGTAGGACAGATCTCCTCTCTGTCGGAGTTCTGATCCTTCAGGACGGTCATTGGGTCGGAGGTTTTACACAATTCCTCAATGTGACTCATCTTCCTGGACAACTCGTCCTTCTGTATCTCCAGATGTTTGAATAGATTGGAAATGGAAAATGAGATCTTTTCTGTCTGCATGGAAATCTCACTCAGGACTTTATGCTCAAGTTCTTCCAGCTCTCTCCGGATATCTCTGAACAGGGCAGTGACTCTCTCTGTTACTCCGGCTGCTTTTTCTTGTACCTCTCTCTTTCCTTCCCGTAGACTCCGCACTTGTTTCTCAGCCCATGCTTTCTTTGAGGTCATCATCTCCAGATCTTTCCTCAGCTTCTCCTTCTTCTTCTCAGAGGCCTCATCCAGCTTCTCCACCGCGTGTCCTTTGTGATCTCCCTCAGCAATACAGTAAACACAGATACAAACCCTTTCCTCGGTGCAGTAATACTCCACAATCTTTTTATGGATGGAGCATTTTCTGTTCCCCGGGGAGTTGGTGGGATCGGATAAGACGTGTTCTGGTGACTTGGCATGGATGCTCAAATGTCTGCTACATAGAGAATTTTCACAGTTCAGGCAGGACTTTATAGCCGGTACAGGAGAGTCTAAACAGTAAGTACAATAGATTCCGGTATCTTCCTGATTGGGCTGAGAAACAAGGAACTTCTCTGCTAGGTTCCGTAGAGCTCTAGCACTATACAGTACAGGTCGCTCCTGGAACTCCTCTCTGCACTCCGGACAGGTATAAAGTCCAGACGCCTCCTGAGTGTCCAGCACCTTGTTAATACATTCCCGGCAGAAGTTGTGTCCACATCTCAGCATTATTGGATCCATATAAATGTTCAGACAGATGGAGCAGCTCAGATCGTCCTTCATATCACCAGACGCCATTGTATCCTGCAGGAGGAGAAATTAAACTGAAAGTTTGTTCTATTTGTTAAACAGGAAACCAGGAATAATATACAGAAAATGCACTGGATCCCCCACTTGTCCAGCTCACCTTTTCAAAAACCAGTCCTCACTCCAAAAGATCTGAAATGTTTCACAATTTCAAACACAGTTTGCAGATCTCCGATCCACGTTACGTTGTAGCAGCTCTGGGTGCCTTTAACACAATCCAAGGGTGTGAACACGTCTCCAGACGATAATTTTCTTTGTATCAGTCCAAACAATGGTCTCACCGCTCTTTTGTTGTCTCTTTCAGATCTCTCTCTTTTATCAGAGGCTCCGCAAAGCTGAATCTTTGATTTCTGCTGCTTCCAGCAAGATTCCAGCTTTCCTCCCAGCAGTCAGAAATTGTTGGACTTCCTGGTCATGCAACTGCCTTCCCACCCACTGAAGAAATTAAAGGTACAGAGCGCAGTCTAGGAGTTAACCACTTCCTTACTGGGCACTTAACTACCCCTCCTGACCAGACCAATTTTCAGCTTTCAGCGCTCTCACACTTTGAATGACAGTCATGCAACACTGTACCCAAATGATTTTTTGTCCTTTTTTTCATACAAACAGAGCTTTTTTTTGGTGGTATTTGATCACCTCTGGGTTTTTTATTTTTTGCGCTATTAACCACTTAAGACCCGGACCAATACGCTGGCAAATGACCCAAGGGGTTTTTGCGATTCGGCACTGCGTTGCTTTAACAGACAATTGCGCGGTCGTGCGACGTGGCTCCCAAACAAAATTCGCGTCCTTTTTTTCCCACAAATAGAGCTTTCTTTTGGTGGTATTTGATCGCCTCTGCGATTTTAATTTTTTGCGCTATATACAAAAATAGAGCGACATTTTTGAAAAAAAATCAATATTTTTTACTTTTTGTTATAATAAAAAACCAATAAACTAAATTTTAGTCAAACATTTAGGCCAAAATTTATTTAGCCACATGTCTTTAGTAAAAAAAAAATCGCATTAAAAAACAATTAGCTACCTAGCGGGAACAGCGACACTAATACAGCGATCAGAAAAATGATCGCTTAGTGACGCTGGCAATAGGGAGTGAAAGGGTTAACTAGGGCAGTGATCAAGGGGTTAAAACTTTATTGGGGGGGGTGGGGGGGGCTACCCTGACACTAACACTGACTGACTGTCACACTGTCTGTCACACTGACACTAAATACAGTAATCATACATCTATGATTACTGCATTCAGTGACACTGTGACAGGGGGAGGGGGGGCGATCGCGGGGGTTAAATGTGTTTGTGTCTGTGTGTAAGTGTGCTGTTTGGTGCAGGACTTACTTGTTCTGTAGTGATCTCTCCTCAGCGGCGCTTGAAACAAACGCCGAGGGAGAGATCACGTCGCTTCCTCCTTCCTGTGTTTACACAGGAGGAGGAAGTGACAGGTCAGGCGGGCGTGCGCATTGGCTGGGAGCGATCCGGAGGGGGCGGATGAAAACGGATAGCCGCCCCCACTTGTCGGATCGCTCATGCAGCCGCGCGGACCGCCGCATGTACGGGGGGGGGGGGGGGTCCGATCGGACCCCCGATCCCCCCCAAGGCACCAACGTATATATACGTTGATGTGCCTGTCGGTGCCATTCTGCCGACGTAAATGTACATGCGGCGGTCCTTAAGTGGTTAATGAAAAAAGACCGAAAATTTTGAAAAAAAAAATATTACTTTTTCTTCATAAATTGTGGCCACAATTTATACTGCTACATGTTTTTGATAAAAAATAACCCACATTTTTTGGAAATCATTTGGTCTGTGTGAAAGTTTTAGGCCCGCATACACACGATCAGACCGGTCCGATGAAACTTGCCTGAAGACCACTTTCATCGGACCAGATTGATCGTGTGTACGGCCCATCAGATCGTTGTCCATCGGACCAAAGTTTTAAAACTTGCTTTAAAATCTGTCCGATGGACACCTGTCCGTCGGACCAAAACGATGGTTAGTACACAAAAGCATCGGACCAAAAACCCGTGCATGCTCAGAATCAAGTCGACGCATGCTTGGAAACATTGAGCTTCGTTTTTTCAGCACGTCGTTGTGTTCTACATCACTTTTGGATTTTGGACTGATGGTGTGTACGCACATCAGACCATCAGACCACTTCAGCGGTGGTCCGATGAAAACGGTCCTTCGGACCAGTCTCATCGGACCGGTCTGATCGTGTGTATGCCGCTTTAGAGTCTACAAGCTATAGTGCAAATCATTAAAAATTATCACACCTGATGTACTGAAGGCCTATCTCATTTCTTGAGACCCTAACAAGCCAGGAAAGTACAAATGCCCCCCAAATAACCCCTTTTTGGAAAGTAGGCAGAGATGGGTACTGAGGTGGCAGAGATGGGTACGGAGGCGACAGAGGTGGGTACGGAGGCGACAGAGGTGGGTACAGAGATGGCAGAGGTGGGTACTGGTGGGCACCAAGTGTTTCCCGGGCACTGGATGGCACTGATTGGGACATTATGGCACTTTAACTCACAGAACTTTCTCACTCCTCACACGCGGTGTCTGTGTGAGGAGGGAGAGCCGGCAATGAGAGATGATCTCATATGTTTACATTTAAAATCATCTCTCATTGGCCGACGATCACGCTGTAAATAGCCGATGTGATTGGCTATTTACCGCGATCTGTGATTGGCTGTGTCCAAGGGACACGGCCAGCACAGAAGTTCCCCGATGCACAAGGAAAGGGGCGTAAAAAGACGGCATCCCAGAGATTGAGAACCACCCTGCGGCCGTGTGTGTACGAGGCTTCTCGTCTGGAAATCTGCCCAGAATCTCAACGAGAAAAATAGAGATCCTACTCTCTATTTTCTTGTCGGCCTGTTTCCCGACGAGAAACCCGAGCGTCTGTATATTTCCCATTTGCATGCTCGAAATTACTGACGCATGCGCAGTAGCTTCCAAGGCATAGGTAGGGTGAAGTAAGATAGCGGCGACGGCATCAAATGTGACGAGCGCACGCTCTTCGTAGTCGATGACGTCACTGCATTTGTGGCATTCAAAAGAAGGGCGGTTCTTTTGAATCGTACGTCTGTACACTCGGCCGGCAGGAGAATCTTGCCAGGAATCTCGTCAGGAAAAAGTTTTATTTCCTGGCGAGAATCTGGGCCGTGTGTACGAGGCTTGAGCCTATATTAAGGCCTACCTGTAGGTGCTGGAAATATCTCCTAAACCTCCACACAGTTTAGGAGATATTTACAATATACCCATGCGCCGATGTCTTCTGCACATGCTCACTTTAGAAAGGGCACGTTCATGCCATTTGAAAAGGGGTCATGCAGTGACTGGTGACTCCCGCGTGTATACGTCACCTGACTGTATTTACAAGCCTCATTTAAAAAAAAAGACAGGTACAGTGTGCTATGCCTGCCTATAATAGAGGGGCTGCCAATTATAAATATATATATATATATATATATATATATATATATATATATATATATATATATGTTAACAAATACGCTGGGTACACAAGGTCCAAATATCGGTCTGTTCAGTAGCAACCGGCCGACATTCGGTCTATATGTACAGCTGTCCTCTCCAACAGAAGCTGGTCTAAGGCTCCATTCACACTAATGCGTTTTTTGATGCATTTTGCACTTTGCAGAAATGCAGGGATATTTTTTAACATGGTTTCCTATGGAACATGTTCACATCAATGCTTTTTTGTGCCTCTGCGTTTTTGGAAAGGGTCAGGGACTTTTTTTTCCCCCTCAAAAAACAGTGTTTTGCATGTAATCGAATTCAATGGACCTGCATTCAAAAAGCAAGTACCGCGTTTTTACCGCGATTTGCGTTTTTTTTAACCTGTTTATAGCTGGTTGTTAACCACTTCAATACTGCAAATCATCATATGATATCCACAAAGAGGATCTGTTATCCCGGGTGGACGTCATATGACGTCCTGTACAACGTGCGGTGATATCTAAATGATGCCTGCACCTAGAGACATCATTCAGATATTATTTTGTTCCGGCGGCGATCCTGCGCACAATAAGAGCGATCATAGCGGCGGTTCCGCCGCTTGGTCATTTTTATAGGCAGCGGGAAGGGACATTCCCCCCACCACCACCACCCGGTGCTTCTCCGGGCTCCCCTGTGCCATCGGGGGCCCGTAGAGATGATCGCCATCCGCTGGATGTAAAGCATAGAGATGACTGGTCACCAGTCATCTCTATGACCGCCAGAAGCCCGGGCGTGATGTGATGATGTCACGCCCGGGTACCCGTAAGTAAACAAACCGCAGTTGCGGTTAGTAAGATTGAGATCTGCAAAAAAATTTCACAATCTCATTCCTTACAGCCTGGAGGAGAGATGTGAGGTCTTATTGACCCCGCCTCTCTCCATAAAGAGGACCTGTCACACACTATTCCTATTACAAGGGATGTTTACATTGCTTGTAATAAGAATAAAAACGATCGGAAAAAAACAATGTAAAAAAAAAGTGTAAAAAATTCATAAATATGTAAAAAAAAAAAAAAAAACGCCCCTGTCCCCGGTAGCTCGCACTCAGAAGCGAACAAACACGTAAGTCCCGCCCATGTATGTAAACGTCGTTCAAACCACACATGTGAGGTGTCGCCGCGTGCGTTAGAGCGTGTGCAACAGTTCTAGCACTAGACCTCCTCTGTAACTCAAATAATAGTAACAAAAATTACTTACGCCGTCGTATCTTAGTTGCATATTTACGCAGGCCGCTAGGTGGCGCTTCCGTCGATTTACGCGTCGAATATGTAAATTAGGCAGATACGCCGATTCACAAACGTACTTGTGGCCGCTACACAGTTTACGTTAGGCTTACGTCCGGTGTAAAGTTACCCCTGCTATAGCAGGCGCAGGCAATTTTAAGTATGGACGTTGGGACAGCGTCGTATTGTACATCGTTTACGTCGTTTGCGTAAGCCGATTCAGAATGGGGCTGGGTGTAAGTTACGTTCACGTTGTTTTCATTAACTATTTGCGACGTGATTTGGAGCATGCGCACTGGGATACCATCACGGGCGGCGCAGTTCGTTCGTCGCGTCATTTACGTGGGGTCAGGGTTAATTTAGATACAACACGCCCCCTACCTGCCCAATTTGAATTGCGCGCGGATACGCCGGCCCATTTACGCTACGCCGCCGCAACTTCCCGAGCAAGTGCTTTGTGAATACAGCACTTGCCTGTATAAGTTGCGGAGGCGTATCGTAAATAGGATACGCTACGCCCGCACAAAGATACGCGGCGGTACGTGAATCTAGCCCATTCATTTTAATGAGGCTGGTTCACATATCTGCGGGGCATTCGCACTACGCATTGCCCAAAAAACATGTGTGTTATCTTCTATGGAAACGTATCGGATTTGCAGATGTGTTCCGTTCTGAACCCAAATTCTCTCCCTGCTCACTACACCCCCCCCCCCCCCTCTCCTAGGTCAACTGATCGGCAGCTACAACGGAGAGAAACCACTGAACAGCTGTTTTTTTTCTCTTCGCAGAGAAAACGGAGCTGGAGTCCAGCCGAAAAGAAAGTGTAATCGCCCCATGAATGTCACCTGCATGGCCAGATTTAGATCAATCCAATGCTGTTCCCTTGATGAATGTGGTCAGACCATGCAGGGGTGCCACCAAAAAAAAACTGTGATAAGAACATACCGACACGTACTACATGCAGAAAATATATACATATAAAATTATAATTATAATATATTTTTATTCATTTTTTTCCTGAAGGTCCTCTGGTAGGTCCAATGACATCATGGGGGAGATTTACTAACACTGGAGAGCCAATGGCTCGAAACTGAAGCCAATAAACCTCTAACGTCAGGTTGTTCAACTTAACTTGGGCAAAAAAAATAAAATAGAAGCTGATTGTAAGGAATGTACAAATAAACAGGGGCGGCCTGTCTATTAACCACTTAACGACCGCCGCACGCCTATTTACGTCCACAGAATGGCACGTACAGGCAGATGGGCGTATATATATACGTCCCTGCCTTCTAGTGGGTTGGGGGTCCGATCGGGACCCCCTCTGCTGCGTTCGGCGGTCGTCTTACCTGCGTGAGCGATCCGTCTTGAGGGGACGGCTGTTGGTTTCTGTCCGCCCCCTCGTGATCGCTCCCAGCCAATTCCGTGCGCCGCCGCCGTGTGACTTCCTCTGCCTGTAAAATGTAAACACTGGCAGAGGAAGTGATGCAGCGCTCCTCTCGGCGGTGAGAGAAGAGTCACAGTAAGTCTGCACCAACACTACACTGACACCATGACACATAGGCACATTTAACACCTTGTGATCAGCCCCCCAAACCCCCTCTTACACTGTCACTGAATGCAGTGATCATATATGTACTGATCACTGCATTTAGTGTCAGTGTGACAGGCAGTTAGTGTTCAGGGTAGCCCCCGTACCCCCCCTAATAAAGTTTTAACCCCTTGATCACCGCCCTAGTTAACCCTTTCACTCCCTATTGCCAGCGTCACTAAGCGATCATTTTTCTGATCGCTGTATTAGTGCCGCTGTTGCCGCTAGGTAGCTAATTTTTTTTTTATTGCGATTTTTTTTTTACTAAAGACATGTGGCTGAAAAAATGTTGGCCTAAATGTTTGACTAAAATTTAGTTTATTCAATTTTTCTTATAACAAAAAGTAAAAAATATTGTTTTGTTTTTTTCAAAAATGTCGCTCTATTTTTGTTTATAGCGCAAAAAATAAAAACCACAGAGGTGATCGAATACCACCAAAAGAAAGCTCTATTTGTGGGAAGAAAAGGACGCAAATTTTATTTGGGAGCCACGTCGCACGACAGCGCAATTGTCTGTTAAAGCGACACAGTGCCGAATTGTAAAAACGCCTCTGGGCATTTAGCAGCATATTGGTCCGGGGCTTAAGTGGTTAAGGGTGCACCCCCCCCCTATTTGTGGCTGTCCCTCCCAAGACACCGGATGCATGGATTCCAATGTGGGGTGGGTGTTTTTTTTTTTTAAGCACCTGATTAGAGCCAGAGGCTCCAATAGGCTGCAAAATAGGGTGGGCTCGGGGCGCAGAGAATGCAAACGGAGCCCACCCACGCGTGTTATGATAGCAAATGAACATTCGCTATTGTAACACCGATCCTCCTTGCGGCCAATCAGGAAGCAGGTCTTCAGACCTGTCACCTGATTGGCTGAAAGGACAGGCATTCCTATTGGACGCCTAGGAATAGGGGGAGGCGCAAGGCCGTCTTGATGGAGAAAAGGACACACGAGCCGCTACCTGCTACCAAGATGGGCCAGACCGTCAGTGAGTGGGCGGGAGGACAGGTGGCTGTCTGACCTCACTGTGTATACATGACAGGTACTCATTGCACACAAAAGATGAAAAAAATAAAAACACAACAATAACAACAAAATAGTCAATTTTATTTTTACAATGACAATTTACCCATCAACTTTTTTAATAACATGACACAAATACATTGGTATAAATGGAAATTTTTGTTAACCCCTCACCATAATTAGGATACATAACCAACATTTTCTAAGTAATAATAATGTTTAGTGTCACAACCTCTATCAACCAATCAAAAGTTCTCTTACCAGGTCATAACCTGTCCGTACAATAAGAGGTGAATGATGATTGGTTGCTGGGGGGTTACAGCACTTTACATACTGCAAAGTCATAAACTGAAAACATAAAAATTAAAACATGGAATGGAGAGGACACCATGATGATTGAATAAAGTTTTGAGTTTCTTTTTAAACACAAGCTTTATACTTAGGCTGGCCATTCATGATTTATTTTCTTTCATTCAACCAGCAGGTGAAAAAAAGAAAATAAATAGATTTTCCCATCCACACATTGGATGTGGATGGGGGAATCTCTCCCATGGAGCGATTGTCAATTCTCAATGGAGCAAAGAGAGAATTCCCCGCTGTCAGAACACACTCATCAGCACCGTCAGCTATATCCATTGATTGAGTGGAAATTATCTAAGGAATCGACTTTATACAACCAGCTTGCCCATAGATACCTTATTTATCGCCGTATACCGCACACTTTTTTCCCCTTAAAATAAGTGGAAATTCGGGGGTGCGCGATATATACGCCGATACCCGCTTCCCGCACTTAGTTTGAACGCCTCCGCCGACATATACCGAGTGCAGTACACTTGGGAACATTCGGCCAGGCTCGGCTTCACTCGCGGTCACGCTTCTAGCCTCTATGCGTGAGAAGCCGTGCCCGAGTGTACTGCGCTCGGTATATGTCGGTGGTGGTGTTCAAACTAAGCAGGGATTTGACTCGGAGACAGCGTGGGAGAAGCGAGGAGAACACCACCGAGGCCGCAGACGGACGCCGGACCGGACAAGGCTGCCGATGGACGCCGGGCAAGACACTGACGAGGGGCATCTAAACTGTAAGTATTTTTTTTTCAGGATTTTCCTTTCTAGGTTGGGAGTGCACGCTATTCGCGGGTGCGTGCAATACCCCGATAAATACGGTAGATCAAAATCAACCTATCTGACCTATGTGAATGTGGGAAATACTGCATTGTGGCCAGGAAACCATACTGACTATGATACGAAATAAATATGCTCCTCATCGCCATCTTATGGCCAGAATGTGTACTTTCTGCATTCACACATTTGAGTTGCCAAGAAAATAGCCCTGTGGCACGCAGTGTAAATTCAAGGAACAGCTAAGCAACATTTTTTTTTTAATGCACACACACCCTAAAATAACTTTTTAAAAGAAGACTGGAGTAGTTTTAGAACATTAAATTTTTTAGTAAGGGACGGACAATATTTAAATAAATTTGGCACCATCGCAATTTTTCCCCTCTTGATTTTTTTTTTTTTTTGGGGATAGTAATACACAAGGGTGTCTCCGTAGGGGTTTTTTTTTTTTTTTTTTCTTTCTCTCTCTCCCTTTGTTCTCCTCCGGATTGTTGCCTCCCCTCCCCCTGTTTATCCCATACTCCTCGGACAGAGAGCTTGTATTAGGACTAAAACGAGGTCAATTAATGGGAAGGCCCTAGGTATGAATAGGAGAACATCGGGAGCCATTAGAGGATAGATGCATAGGTTTTTTTGGAGACCACTAAAGTGTAAGTGTATATGTAGGTTTGTCAGTGTAATTTGTTAAGTTTGATCTGTCTTGTAAATATATGTAAATGTATGTTATTGAAAAATGTTGAATAAAAAAAAGTTTAAAAAAAAAGAACATTTAATTTTTTTAACAATTTTATATCCATAATATATTTCTATGTAATTTTTCATATTTATATTGACTTGAAGCAGAGCTCCAGCTTGTTTTCTTTCCTTCCAGATGGGTCCTTTCCCCCGGCCCATTGTCAGAAAGTAGAACTCCACGTTGGTGTTTATTTCCCCCCACTGGGTCCTTCTCCCCCACATACAAAAAATAATAATGATTGGCGAGTCGTATAACCCTCTCCTTGCTCCAGCACTGTCCCCGACTTTCTCCTTGGCCCAGAAATAAAATACGTAGAAGTTCCCTATACAGTCAGAACATTATGGCGTCTTTGTTCAATATATGGCCCCTATTACAAATACAATTCTACCCATTTAAATTGCAATCTGCTTTGAAGTCATGTACAGAAACCCAGCCCTATTGTGCTATATACAGGGGGCCCCTGGGTTACAAACCCGTTAGGGACTTTCCTCCTGTTTGTAGATCGGAAATGTTCGTAAGTCAGCCGTGCATGCGCAGACCGGCAATTACGGACACTTCCGAAGTTTTGTCGAATGCCATTCTGCGCATGCGCGGCCAATTAAGGACATTTCCCCGGGGCTCCGTCTGGTCTCGCATGCGCAGAACAGCAGACGGTCAACGGAAAATGGCAGAGGGTCCCCGCAGCGCACGGTTCGTAAGTAGGA
This sequence comes from Rana kukunoris, assembly GCA_029574335.1. Taxonomy (NCBI): domain Eukaryota; kingdom Metazoa; phylum Chordata; class Amphibia; order Anura; family Ranidae; genus Rana; species Rana kukunoris. Next base: position 147,872,015 of record CM056060.1, read on the forward strand.
GAAGTTCACAACTCGGGCGTTCGTAAGTCGGGGACCCCCTGTATAAACAAAAATCACACCCACTTTTGCAAAATGTCTCTTTTTCAGAAAATTGTTCTTTTGTACTAAACAAGATGTGTGTGTGGTGTAAAGGAGAGAGCTAGACCCTGCAAGCTGTATCAGTGTGTCGCACTTGTTAAAGTGGTTGTAAACCTAGTTACATCACTTTTACCTACAGGCAGGCCGGTCCAACTATAGGCTCACTATGCAAGCCGCTTAGGGCCCCCGCAAAGCTGCGGAGGGCCCCCCAAATTACTAGAGGCCCTGCATGGTGAGAAGTCATTTTTGGCCCCTCACCCCGCTTCTCAACTCGCTGGCTGCATGGGAGAAGAGGTAAGAAGTCAGCACCCCCCCCCCCCGCTTCCCCGACATGCCATTTTGCTTAGGGCCCCAGGGTGGTCAGGATTGGCACTGCCTACAGGAAAGCCTATAATAAGGCTTACTTGTAGGTACTGCAAATATCTCATAAACCTGCATGATTTAGGAGATATTTACCATATACGCTTGTGCCAAAGTCATCAGCGCATTCCTACTAAAGAAACGGCAGCCATACCATGACCGGTGGCCAATCACAACGCCAGAGCCCTCAAACTAAGAAATAACTCCGGGAGACATGTCACCGGTCACAGCGGTGTGCGGGGACCGCTGCAACAGCTTTGTTCTAAAGTATTTCATAATGAACTACTATGCGATACATGCTAGCATATTATGCTATGGACACACGATCGGAAAATCTGACAAGAAAAGCCGATTTCGAACAGAAATTCCGACCGTATGTAGGCTCCATCAGACTTTTGCTGGCAGAATTTCCGCCAGCAAAAGATAGAGAGCTGGTCCTTAAACGGAAAAAAAATCCGATCGTCTGTAGCAATTCCAACGTGCAAAATTCCGACGCATGCTCAGAAACAATTCGACGCATGCTCGGAAGCATTGAACTTGATTTACTCGGCTCGTCGTAGTGTGTTGTACGTCACCGCGTTCTAGACGCACGAAAGTTCAGAGAACGTTTGTGTGACCGTGTGTATGCAAGCCAAGCTTGAGCGGAATTCCTATTGGTAAAAATAATCCATGGGAGTTGATTCCCACTTTAACCCCTTCCCGCCTGGTCAATAGCAGATTGACGGCCCGGGAAGTGCTTATGAAATCGTGACTGGACGTTCTCTAACGTCCTGCACGATTTCATGCCACGCGCGCCCGTGGCGATCGGTGATGCGGGGTGTCAGTCTGACACCCTGCACCTCCGATCTCGGTAACGAGTCTCCGGCGGAGGCTCGCTACCACGTGATCAGCCGTGTCCAATCACGGCTGATCACGATGTAAACAGGAAGAGCCGCCGACGGCTCTTCCTCACTCGCGTCTGACAGACGCGATTACAGGAGAGCCGATCGGCGGCACTCATGACAGGGGGGGCTTGCGCTGATTGTTTATCAGCACAGCCCCCCCCTCGGATGCCCACACTAGACCACCAGGGAGTGCCCACACTGTCAGGGCAAAAAAAAAAAACGAAAAAAAAATAAACAGGATAAAAAAATAAAAAAAACACATTACAAGTAAAAAAAAAAGAAAGATGCCAGTCAGTGCCCACACAGTGCCACCCCTAAAAGTCCATCAGTGCCATCCCACAGTGTCCTTTAGTGCCACCCCTTAGTGCCAATCCATGCCCAGTGCCCATCTGTGCCACCCATAAGTACCCATCAGTGCCACCCATGAGTGCCCAGTGCTGCCCATGAGTGTCCATCAGTGCTGCCCATGAGTGCCCATCAGTGCCGCCTATCAGTGCCCATCAGTGCCGCCTATCAGTGCCCATCAGTGCCGCCTATGTGTGCCCATCAGTGCCACCTATGAGTGCCCATCAGTGCCGCATACCAGCGCCGCCTCATCGGTGCCCATCAGTGCCACCTCATCGGTGCCCATCAGTACTACCTCATTGGTGTCCATCAGTGCCACCTCATCAGTGCCCATCAGTGCCGCCATATAAGTGCCCGTAATTGAAAGAGAAAACTTACTTATTTACAAAAAAGTTAACAGAAAAAAATAAAAATGTATTTTTTTTTCAAAATTGTCGCTCTATTTTTGTTTATAGCGCAAAAAATCAAAACCGCAGAGGTGATCAAATACCACCAAAAGAAAGCTCTATTTGTGGGGAAAAAAAGGACGCCAGTTTTGTTTGGGTGCCACGTCGCACGACCGCGCAATTGTTATTCAAAGTGCGACAGTGCTGAAAGCTGAAAATTGGCTTGGGCGGTAAGGTGCGTAAGTGCCTGGTATGGAAGTGGTTAAAGAACCCCAACAAAAAAAACCTGTAATGCCGCGCACACACGATCGGATTTCCCGTCAGGAAAACGTGGGATGGTTTTTCCGACGGAGAATACGATCGCGTGTACGCCGCGCATTACAGGTTTTTTTTTGGGAGGTTTAAAACCACTTGGATTATTTTTACCGATAGGTAAGGCTTACCTATAAGTACAGTAAATACAGTACTATCTCCTAAACGTGCACTGATTAAGAGATATTTATGTGTGAACCTGCGGGTGAGGTCACCGGTGTATGCGCTCTGAAGGAACGGCATACTCGTGCCATTCCTTCAGAGCCCTGTGCCGTGAACATGTGTGGGAGTGATGTCATCACAGCTCATCTAATCAAAGGACCAGAGCCCAGAAGGTAGACCAAGTGAAGCTGAAAGCCTTGTCAGCAGTGACAGAGCGGCGCTGGAGGGCTTTGTTTTAAGGTAAGTTTCACTTAATGTGCTAGTATGCAATGTATACTAGCACATTATAACTGGCAGTTTACTACCGCTTTAAAAGCGGTTGTATAGTCATTTTTGTAACTTTTACCTACAGGTAAGACTTACTGTAGGTTAAAAAAAAAAAATATATATCTCCTAAACCGTGAAGATATTCCCCTTGTAATGAGCCGCTGACTGCAGTGGCGCATTTGCACAGGGGATTGCCAGCCGAAGGCCCAGCAGACGCCGGACTTTGCCGGAAAGAAGTCTCCCGTGCGGGAGTGACAACATTGCGGCTCCAGCCACTCACAGCGCTGGAGCCACGATACCCGGAAAACATGCTGAGGCAACATGTCAGCTACCTCGGCATGGACCAGGTAAGTTACCGACGCCTCGTTCTAAGGTAAGTATTTCATAATGAGCTAGTATGCCTTTAGCCTAACAGGTGACTAAAAAAATAAAAATAATTATGGGACTATACAAGCGCTTTAAGCTACAAGAATTCTTCCTGCAGTCTGGTGGGCCGAGGCACTTTCTGGCATTTTATAGCTTTCAAAGGACCCCAGTGCTGTGATATTCCCACCATAATACATTATATTCAATACATTAGACATTTAACAGAATAGGAGCCTCATGAAAAGATTTCACCACCGAAATCCCAGAGAAAGACAAGAAAGCAAAATGGGTTTTAACACCCGAGAATCCGCTAATCACTGAACTATCAGATTTGGGTCTACCAATAAAACCGTCACTCACTGCACAGAATGAGATAAAATGTACACAAAAATATAATTCTACTTGGTAATTGTCACTGATCCAAACCCAATATAGATCCCAAGATGGAGGGGCTCGGTGAAGGTGGTGGTGAAGGTGAGGAGGTGTCTGATTGGGTCGCTCAGCTCATAAAACGAGATCTTCCCGGCCTCATAATCCAGAGAGATCCGGAATTTATCGCTGGTTGGCTGGTGGGGAAATGGTATACGTTTACTTTCATGCACATAACAATATTCATTATAATGCCTTCCTATACACCAGGAATACTTATAATTCCCAATAAATGATTTCCTGTCCATACTGGGATAACACAACCCGACTCTCCAGCTAGTAGAATTACTGGTGTCCACCTCCCAGGAATGCCGCCCCGAAGAAAAACGTCCCCTGCATTGAACCTGATAGTTCTTAAATCTTCGGGGAGTTTCTGGACGATTTAATGTCACTGCTGACAAAGATGCAGTTTTCAAATCCCCTGAAATCTGTATATTATTAGCGGCTGTTTCCTCATCAAGTAAAACTCCTTCTGGTTTCTGTATACAGACGGGAAAATCTTTTATAAAGTCAGATAATTCCTGTAATCTCTCTGTGATGGAATTCTCATGGAAATCACCTTCCCTCGGAATCATTGTCTCCATATTATCCTCCTGCTCGGTATGACAGATCTCCTCTCTGTCGGAGTTCTGATCCTTCAGGACGGTCATTGGGTCGGTGTTGTTACACAATTCCTCAATGTGACTCATCTTCCTGGACAACTCGTCCTTCTGTATCTCCAGATGTTGGAGTAGATTGGACAGAGATTGTGAGATCTTCTTCTCCTCCATGGAGACCTCACTCAGGACTCTCTTCTCAACTTCTTCCAGCTCTCTCCTGATGTCTCTGAACAGGACAGTGACTCTCTCTATTACACCGGCTGCATTTTTTTGTACGTCTGTTCTACGTTCCTCCAGACTCCGGACTTGTTTCTCAGCCCATGCTTTCTTTGAGGTCATCATCTCCAGATCTTTCCTCAGCTTCTCCTTCTTCTTCTCAGAGGCCTCATCCAGCTTCTCCACCGGGTGTCCTTTGTGATCTCCCTCGGCAATACAGTAAACACAGATACAAACCCTTTCCTCGGTGCAGTAATACTCCACAATCTTTTTATGGATGGAGCATTTTCTGTCCCCCGGGGAGTTGGTGGGATCGGATAAGACGTGTTCTGGTGACTTGGCATGGATGCTCAAATGTCTGCTACATAGAGAATTTTCACAGAGCAGGCAGGATTTTATAGCCGGTACAGGAGAGTCTAAACAGTAAGTACAATAGATTCCTGTCTCTTTCTGATTGGGCTGAGAAATAAAAAACATCTCCGCTATGTTCCGTAGAGCTCTAGCGCTATACAGTACAGGTCGCTCCTGGAACTCCTCTCTGCACTCCGGACAGGTATAAAGTCCAGACGCCTCCTGAGTGTCCAGCACACGGTCAATACATTCCCGGCAGAAGTTGTGTCCACATCTCAGTGTTACCGGATCTGTATAAATGTTCAGACAGATGGAGCAGCTCAGCTCGTCTCTCAGATTAGCAGACGCCATTGTAGCCTGCAGGAGGAGAAATGAAAGTGAAAGTTTGATCAACTTCTGCTAAACAAGACGGATGAAATAATATACAGGAAGAGTCACCAAAATGCCACTTGTCCAACTCACCTATCAAAGAACAAGGCCACACACTCCGAGATCTCAAATCTTCTAAGATTTCAAACACAGTTTGCAGATCTCTGATCTTTGTTACGTTGTAGCGGCTCCGGGTGGATTGAACACATTCCAAGGTTAAACACGTCTGCAAGTCTCCAAATGATACTGTCCTTTGTATCAGTTCAAATCATGATTTCACCGCTTTCCGCTTTTAGGATTATTCATTGCCTTCTTCCGAAATGTCTTTTTGCCCAGAGACTCTGCAGAGCTGAATCATCAACTTCAGATGCTTCCAATAATGATCCAACTTTCCTCTCTGCTGTCAGAAATAGTTGGACTTCCTGGTCATGTGACCCCCCTCCCCTGCCCCACCCACAGAGAGAATTAAAGCTACAGAGCAATGTCTATGAGAATAACAAACTACCTCAAGGGTCCTCAAACTTTTTAAACAGGGGACCAGTTCACAGTCAGACTGTTGGGGGGCCGGACTATAGTTTAAAAAAAATATGAACAAAGCTCCTATGCACATATCTTATTTGTAGTGCAAAAAAAACCCAGGAAAAAACAATTTAATATTTAAAATAAAAAACTATTTTAATCAACATAAACGTATTAGTATTTCACAGATTCCCCTCATCACAGAACCTCTCCATCACAGATTCCCCCCATCAAAAAGCCCCCTAACACAAACTCTTCTCCATCACAAAGCCCCCCCCCCCCGTAACAGACACCCCTATCACAGAGCCCCCCATAACCAGGGCTGTCTTAATGAGAGGGCACACCTGGGCACTGCCCAGGGGCCCCAGCTGCATGGGGGGTCCCTGCACTTTCCCCAAAGCAGCTGGTCCTTGAACCCACACTGCCTCAAAATTGGAGGCCCCATGATGGCACTGAGAGATAGACGCACAGGGGAGGCAGACTGCCTCCTACCTACTTGATGTCTGTTTTTGATCTGCACTAGGGTTATCCCGATACCACTTTTTTGAGACCGAGTGCAAGTACCGATACTTTTTTTCAAGTACTCGCCGATACCGATACTTTTTTTTTTAATGTCATGTGAAAGTGGCATATATTTTTTTTTACATTTTTTTTTTACATTTTTTACAGTGATTTTTTTATTTTTTTTTAGGGGGGGGGGGGGCAGCACAGCACAGCATATCAGTGTGTGTTTTTTTTTTATTGTTATTTACATTATTTTTTTAATCAGCCCTGTTGGAGGTCTTTGGAGAGATATCAGGGGTCTTAACAGACCTCTGACATCTCACCTTTAAGACAAAGAAAGGGACTAGGGACACAGATTCCCCAGTCCCTTTTTCTGCAGTCTCAGCTAAAATGAATGGACAGGAGACAGCGGCTCTTCTCCATTCATAAACTGAAGCATCGTAAACACAGGTTACGATGTTTCAGTTATATGAATGAACAGAGTCAGTGATCATCTCCGACTCTATTCATTCAGAACAGGTACGTCCGCTCTCCATCCTGAAGAGGACAGAGGGAGTGGAGGAGGACATCGAGAGGAAACAGAGCTCAGAGGGGGACAGCAGCAGGAGGGGGGACACGGGACAAGCGGCATGGAGCGCTGACAGCACATCACTCGGGGGGAAAGCAGCAGCACAGAGGACACGGAGCACAGGGGACACACAGCATGGGGGACGCAGAGCACAGGGGACGCAGAGCACGGAGCTCACGGAGGACACACAGCACGGGGGACACATGGAGGACACGGAGAACACACAGCACGGAGCACGGAGCTCACGGAGGACACACGGAGGACACAGAGCACACACAGCACAGAGCACACGGAGGACACACTGCACGGGGGACACATGGAGCACACACAGCACGGAGCACACACAGCACGGGGGACACACGGAGCACACACAGCACGGGGGGACACACGGAGGACACGGAGCACACACAGCACGGAGCACACGGAGGACACACAGCATGGAGGACACGGAGCACACACAGCACGGAGGACACGGAGCACGGAGGACACACAGCACGGGGGACACACAGCACGGAGCACACGGAGGACACACAGCACGGGGGACACACGGAGGACATGGAGCACACACAGCACGGAGCACACGGAGGACACACAGCATGGAGGACATGGAGCACACACAGCACGGAGGACACAGAGCACGGGGGACACACGGAGGACACACAGCACGGAGCAGGGAGCACACACAGCACGGGGGGAGGGGGGACACAGCACGGGGGACACACTCTCTGCTCAAAACCTCCGCCCGCTGACCAGGTATCGGATTAGTCATCGGGAGCATTTGTGCGAGTACAAGTACTCGCACAAATACTCTGTATCGGTCCCGATACCGGCGATACTAGTATTGGTATCGGGACAACCCTAATCTGCACTATCATCATTGTAGGCGCCCTAGAGCATTAATTTGCCCAGGGGCCCATGATGCTATTAAGATGGCCCTGCCCATAACAGATCCCCCTATAAGATTCTCCCCATAACAGAGTCCCCTATCACAGACTCCCCCCCATCACAGACTTCCCCACAATCACAGATCCCCCATAACAAACTCCCCCCCATCACATAACAGACTTCCCAATAACAGACACTCCCATCACAGATCCCCCATAACAGACTCCCCCTATAAGATTCCCCCTATAACAGACTCCCCCATAACATAACAGACTCCCCCATCACAGATTCCACCCATAACACTCCTCCACCATCGATATTACACAGCCGTGCTTTCTTCTATAATATGACAGCACCCCCCTCCCCGCTGCTACCTTATTCACACAAGACATGAAGCAGGGCAGGTCCGGGACTTTGCAAGTGATTAATTGCTAGGACCATCCTGCTGCCTAGTTACCAATCACCTGCTTCTTAACTCAAAAGGTCCTGTCCTTTGTCCGGACCTGTCATGTTTCTCGTCTAGTGTGATAAAGGTAGCAGAGGGGGATTGCTGCAATGTTAAAGGGGTAGTCCGCAGGCCGGGTAAATCAAACTGGTGGGCCGGATTCAGGTGCCTAGGGCATGCTGGGTGACTGTATATATGCATAGGACACATGTGCTTGGGGTCTCGGCTGGAGAGCAGGGTCCTGGAGAGAGGGGCTACTGCCCCTTTCCTGTACAGGCTGACATGTGGCCTCAGGTAGTCAACAGAGGAAGCTGTAACCCTGACCAGACATCCCCGGTTTCAGGGGACAGTCTCCAGATTGAGGACACTGTCCCCAGACCAAGTCTACCCCGGTTGTGTCCCTGGATTGTATTTGAACAGTGGCTGGGGCAATTTCAAAGACAGTCAGTGCAGAATTAAAAAAAAAATAATTCTGAATTACACACCTGCCGCTCCTACTAGCTTAGTATTTTTTCCATTATCTGTGCCCCTTTCTGATGATCATGTGCTGGTCGGAGCGGAGGGAATATTTCTTCAGTTTCGGGTGCATGCCCATTCAGCTCCGTTCACATGTTCTTCTGCCTTGGCTCAAGTCCCGGCTTGCTGCCTGCCTGCTTATCTCCTTAACTTCCCTGGCGGAGTGATCTTCCTCTGCACCCCACCCAGTAGTAGCCGGGGGCCCAGAGAGTAAGACTTGACAGGCTGTGAGAAAGGCAGCTGCGGCGATGGGCAAAGAGTCGCTGATTGCCGCCATTATTAGTAAAAAAAAAAATATGTCCCCGGATTTAATTTTAAAAATCTGGTCACCTTAGACTGTGAGGGCCTTTTCTGTGAGGGCCATCCCTTCAGGCTAGTGAAGTCAGTGGGTGGGTGGGTGTCGGCTAAAGGGGATACTAGTGAGTGTCCATTGAGTCTGCTTCCAGAGCAACCAAAAGAATTATCTTTCTACACAGCTATAGCATAACCATAGCAGTGAATTTGCTATCTGGATCAATTTACTGGGATCAAGTGAGAGTTGTCCTCATCTGTGCAGTTGGAGTATCCCACTAATCCCTTCTCCTATCCAAGTTCTACCAATAAATACCGAAAAAACCCAATACCAGATCCGATAAAAATAATTTAAAGGGGATTCGTTCCCCTCCTTCTAGCCAGATTGGATTGCAGGACAGTCAGGTGTAAGTGAACAGCCAGTCCGCCTACATCCGGCTGCCCATAAAGCAGTGCAGGCTGTGTCCGTGTCTGCTCTGTGTAAGTGGAGTGGACACAGACCTGTCAACCAGCCGTCCTGCACAGCTCAGCTTAGCAGGGGATCAGCAGATGGATCTCCTGCTGCTGGGCAAAAACAGATCCGGCCCCTGTGAAAGGGGTTGTGAGGGATTGGCTCGGTAGCAGGTGTGTGTGACCCCCTGGATGGGTTCACTACACACTGAACTATACAGAAAGGCAGTTGAGGATGATTGAAAACAAAGGATATGGTTTATTCTTTTATATTGCTGGATACAAGTGCAAGCATCCAAACAGCATAAAATAAACCCTTGCCACTTGGGGCATCTACCTTCACAACACAGGAACCTATCTATGGAGTCTGGCACAGCCTACTGGTCATACAGCAGAAAAACAAAAAGTCTCTTTGATATTTATCACACAGAAATACTGATACGACCTCACCTTCAGAAGTCTTTCTCAGCCCACTGCTCTCCTTAACTCAAAGGCCTCGGGATGCAGCAATCAGTAGTGATCCTCTGGATGACTTAGAGGTCTAAATTGCCTTATACTGAACAGCTGAAGTTTTCCAACGCCCTAAACCTTTCTGGCTATTTCTGCAGCCAACACCTAATAGTAATTGGTGAATTGTTTAAACAGGTCAGAAATGTATCTCCTGTCTGTGACCACACCCACAGATTTACCTGACTTCCTGTCACTGGGTCAAATGCTGCGTACACACGATCGGAATTTCCGACAACAAAACCGTTGTTTTTTTCTCCGACGGATGTTGGCTCAAACTTGTCTTGCATACACACGGTCACACAAATGTTACTCGGAAATTCTGAACGTCAAGAACATGGTGACGGGAGCTGAGAAAAATGAAGTTCAATGATTCCGAGAATGCGTCAAATTGATTCCGAGCATGCATAGAATTTTTGTGCGTCGGAATAGCATACACACGATCTGAATTTCCGAGAAGAACTTTTGTTGTCGGAAAAATTGAGAACCAGCTCTTAAACATTTGTTGTCGGAAATTCCGACAGCAAATGTCCGATGGAGCCTACACATAATCAGAATATCTGAGCAAAAGCTCACATCGAACATTTGTTGTCGGAAATTCCGATCGTGTGTACGCGGCATAAGGATTGTCTAATGCCCCGTACACACGATTGGAATTTCCGACAAGAAAAGTCCGATGTGTAGGCTCCATCTGACTTTTCCTGTCGGAATTTCCACCAAGAAAAATTTGAGAGCTGGTTCCGACGCATGATCGGAAACAATTCAACGCATGCTCGGAAGCATTGAACTTCCTTTTCCATTAGCCCCCTTTCACACTGAAACCAACCTTAAAATCGTGCAGCTTCACTTGAAGGCCCCTTTCAGACGGAGCAGAATCTGTACAAGCGAATCCACCTGCAGGCAGGTGACAGGTCCGTGTTCGCTCCACAATGCAGAGCAGACATGGACACAGTCGCTGTTCTCTCAAGGGCGGTCGGATGGACTGGACTGCCTGTCCCTTTCCAACTGATTGTCATCCGATCCGCCCGGACGACGGATCCCCATCAATCTGTTTATAGCAGGCCGGATCGGATTCCGGTGTGTGACAGCAAACACATGTCCGCCGCCCTATCGAGAATAATGGGTGGTCCGATTAATTCTGCCTGTCCGTTTTTCAGGTCCACTGGTGTGAAAGGGGCTGAAATCGCACAATTTCAAAGCCACAGATCAGTGTGAATTCAGGCGAGTGAGTGAGTGAATAACTTGTATAGCGCTACACATGCAAACTAAATCGTCTCAAGGCGCTTATTCCATCCGTTGTCTTCCTTATCCTTCAGAAGAGATGAGTCTTAAGTTGTTTTGTTTTTTTGAAGGCCCGATGGTTTTCTTCCATGCGGATGTTCGTTGTTAGAACGTTCCAGAGCCGTGGTCCTTGGACTGCAAATCTTCGTTTTCCCTTGGATTTGTAATTGGACTTGGGGATGTAGAGGAGGTTTTGGTTTGATGATCGGAGAATCCGATGGGGGGTGTAGTGTTTAATTTTCTCGCATAAGTATTGAGGAGCGATTCGTTGTGTGCATTTGTGGGTGAGGCAGAGGGTCTTGAATGTGACCCGATCCTTTACTGTTAGCCAATGAAGGGCCCTCAGAGATGGGGTAATGGATTCCCAGGGTTTCTTTCCTCTTACCAAGCTGGCTTCTGTGTTCAAGGTGTGACTTGGCTGACATCTGTGCAACTTTCATGCACAGACGTCTATGCAAGCTGCACTTGAAATCGCAAAAAAACAGTGCAGAATTTTTTTTTTTTCAAATCTGTGCAATGTCGGCGTTGCTCCGATTTGAACAGCTCCATTGCCAAGAATATGGTGCGATTTGACAGGCAATTTGTACCTGTCAAATCGCACTGATGTGAATGGGTGCTCAACCTCCCCAGTACAGAGCTACAGGAGAAAGATCAAGACTCATCTCTTTTGATATCATAGGAGACAGGAACAACAAGCGCCCAGAGGCGATTTAGTTTGCATGTGCCGCGCTATACAAGTTTTCATTCATTCATACAGTCTTCTGGCTGCTCTTTTTCTCTTCCACATGTAGCAGCGGTGGGAGCCTTCCGTAAGCTGTTGATATGTGTGATTCCGCGCTGTGGAATTTTTATACTAGCAGGAGTTACGTATATATGTATGTATCGTTCCGAGGGAAATAAAATAAAACTGCAGCCTCTACATGTTACTACCACCTAAGTGAAGTAAAAGTGTATGATAAAAAAAAAAAAATGGTAGATGTGGCGCTATTCTATTAAATTCCCAGGAATTACCTAAAATGGCACATAGCTTCCTTCTGTGAAAGCCGCGGCCTCACGCTGGCCGGTAATTGAGGCCACAGCTTTGCGGCCTTCTGCAGCCCTAAGCTTCCCCAGGCGCCAGGTCACAATTTCTTGTCGCAATTACGACCTGGCGCCCGGATTTTGACGAGGCCTGACATAAAGGTCCATGTTGGCAGGTAAAAACAAATCCTGAATTTTCCCACACATGCTGAATTATTTAATGTGTGCTTGGTGCCCAGTGAAAGTAACACTCTTCTTTTTTTAGTAGGTGGTCACTGCAATCCGTGCCCCTGCAATGCCCGCACTCACTGAATTTTTCACCCCCTCTTGGGGTATGAAGCCTTCACAGTGTATGCTACTGTGCATCACTCTGGCAATCAAAACGTCTCTTGTGCTGCTGATGTTTGTCAGTATGACTCATGTACAGGAGAAAAAGCCCCAGATTGTGTCTTATGGTTTTTACTAATTGAGGCCCGTGCTATAGCCGAATGACGGCTTCAGTGCGGACCTGAAAATCCAGGAGGACGTCATTTGACGTCCTCCCCTTTGCTCGTTCCCCGCGTGCGCAGCGGGGAAATTCTTTGCTGGCCGTGTCCCTTGGACACCGTCAATCACAGATCGCCGTGAACGGCCAATCAGAGTGGCTGTTTGCTATGCGTTTGCTATGCGATCTGTGCGGCCAATAAGAGATGATCTCAAATGTAAACATATGAGATCATCTCTCATTGCCGCCTCTCCCTCCTCACACAGAAACAGCGTGTGAGGAGGGAGAACGGATCTGTGAGTAGTGTTACAGTGTCATCCCAGTGCCCATAGGGATCTGTGTCCACCTGTGCTAATCTGAGCAGTGCCCACTTGTGCCGCCAATCAGTGCCCACCTGTGCCGCCAATCAGTGCCCACCTGTGCCACCTCATCATTGCATGGGGGGCATTTGTACTTTCCTGGCTTGTTAGGGTCTCAAGAAATGAGATAGGGCTTCAGTACATCAGGTATGATCAGATGTGATAATTTTTTATGATTTGCATGCACTATAGCTTGTAGACTCTAAGGGCCATATTCAGAAAGCTATTTACGCAGCGTATCAAGAGATACGCTGCGTAAATACTAAGAATAGCCGGCGTATCTTTTTTTGCTATTCTGAAAAGAAGATACACCGACTTTCTTCTAAGATATGAGCGGCGTAAATCTGTTACATCGTCGTATCTTAGTTGCATTATTACGCTGGCCGCTAGGTGGCGCTTACGCCGGTATTCTTCGCGTAATATATGCAAATGAGCTATTTACGGCGATTCCCAAACGTACTTGTGGCGTAGTTTACGTCGTTTGCGTAAGCGTTCGAGCGGCGTAAGGTTACCCCTGCTATAGGAGGCGTAGCCAATGTTAAGTATGGACGTCGGGACAGCGTCGAATTGTACTTCAGTTACGTCGTTTGCGTAAATCGTTCGGGAATAGGGCTCGACGTTAGTAACGTTCACGTCGTTTTCATTGAGGAAAAGCGACGTGATCTCACGCATGCGCACTGGGAACGTCCAAAAAAAAACGTTAATTACGCGGGGTCATGATTCATTTACATGAATCACGCCCCCACTTCAGACATTTGAATTGCGTGGCCTTACGCCGCCACACATACGTTACGCCGCTGTAAATAATGGCGCAAGTTCTTTCTGAATAAAGAACTTGCGCAAATATTTACATTGGCGTAACGTATCGGGGATATGTTACGTCAGCAGAAAGATCCACGGATCTTTCTGAATCTGGCCCTAAATTTCCGAACCTTGGGCGGCATCCAGGCTCATTCCTTAACATCCCCGTGGATTGGAGGATGTAAAAAAAAAAAAAAGGGGAGACCGACTGGCCACTTACAGCAAACTCCACCTCACCCTGGACCTCTTGCTACAGCTGCTCAGGTTCTGGCGATTTCCGCCAGCTCGGATTGCGCCTGCGCAGTCAAGAGGGGAACCACATAGATAGGAGGAACCAAATTGGCAGATCACCGGCTGGGACAGCTCCCTGCCGGCAGAACACAATAGCACTGCGGGAAGGATTCCCCCATAAACATTGGCTATGCTGATGGGGGAATTTAGCCATTTTCTTTCCTTGCACTGTGGTGGCAGGAAAGAAAATTGTATAATCTATGGCCTGTATTGTTTTAATACAATTTCATTCTCTTTCCTGAGCATAACATTGAAGGGTCACCATTATAAGGGATGCACAAATAAAACAGTCAGCAGATACTGAACACTTCAATATACAGTGGAACCTTTGATTACGAGTATAATACGTTCCAGGAAAATACTGGTAATCCAAAGCACTCACATATCAAAGCGAGTTTCCCCATTGAAATCAATGGAAACAAAAATAATTCCACGTTGACTTTAATTGCATGCAATACCGCATGCGGCCATAAGTGGGGGGCGCCAGAGAGCCTTCGAGAACACACAAAAAGGCTCAAGGACAGCTTGGCTGACCTCTGCAAACCTCGAAAAAGCTTGGGAACAGAGTATTTCCAAATCTTTCCAATCATTTCCGAACTGCTCCGAACGCCCCCCCCCCCCCCCACCTCGGTACTGCACAGCGCTTTGGCTTGAATCCTGCTCGTTTTGCGAGACAACACTCACAAACCGAGTCAGGATTTTTGAAAAATAGAGCGCTCATATTGCAAAACACTCGTTAAAACCATTACTCGCAGTCCGAGGTGCCACTGTATATTGGCCAATAATACAGTCATTACCATCTGGTTTATATAATAAATGTGGGTCTTAATGACAAAATTGTACGTGAATCTGAAGTCCATATTGATCGGCATACAGACAGTTAAGTACCTGGGAAGGTGTACTGCTTGCAGCTCTTATATTCCTATATCCATGCCGACTAGGGTTTCCACCTGTCCGGGATTGGGATTCACCCGGACAGTCCGGGATTGAAATCATGTGTCAGGCAGACTGAAACCTGGACACATTATTTAAACCGGACTGTAGCTCGCCAAGTAACCAAGATCTGTTGCCACACACAAATCTGTTGCCATCCAGGAGATGGGGGAGGCTGTCTAGGAGCAGGTTTGGCATCACTAGGGGGCAGGGCAATGATGTCAGACCACACCCACTTTTTGATGCGCCACACCATGCGTACCACATTACTACTTTCCTTGGGGTACCAAAAGGTGTTCCAGGCCACTAAAGTGTTTGGGTTTGGCTTGGAAAAAAAGGTGGCAACCCTAATGCACACCCTAATCACCCTGTGCAGCAAAAATTCCCCCTACTGCCCTGGCTCCTCCCCTTCTCCCTACAGCGCTTCTGGCTTCCCTCCTCTCCCGCCAGCTGTTGCTGCGGGGATGTTTTAGAATGAGTGGGGGAAGGGGCCAGTAAATATGTAATTCGGGGTTTGACAAATTTGCTTGGAATCTAGGAGCCATCTAAAAAAAAGTTAGGAGCCCAAAAAATGCGCCCCGTCCCGCCAAGCTCCCGCGCAGAAGCGAACGCATTACGTGAGTAGCGCCCGCATATGTAAACGGTGTTCAAACCACACATGTGAGGTATCGCCGTGATCGTTAGAGCGAGAGCAATAATTCTAGCACTAAATATCCTCTGTAACTCAAAACATGCAACCTGTAGAATTTTTTAAACGTCGCCTATGGAGCTTTTAAAGGGTAAAAGTTTGTCGGCATTCCACGAGCGGACGCAATTTTGAAGCGTGACGTGTTGGGTATCAATTTACTCGGCGTAATTTTATCTTTCACAATTAAAAAAAAAATTGGGCTAACTTAAAGTGGAAGTAAACCCTTCATTTTCAGCCAAGGAAGCTGCCACCTTGGCCTCTGTTTAATCTTCAACTGCCGTGATGCTGCACATGTGATCAGTTATGACACCAGCCATTGGATGGTTTGACAGTTTGGTTGAGAGCACAACCAATGTGACAGTTGGCAATCCCGGCATGCCGGAAATGTAACTGCTTTTTGAAACTGTTAAAAATCGATGGGTTTACTTCCGCTTTAACTGTGATTTTTTTTCCCCAAAAAAAATGCGCTTGTAAGACCGCTGCGCAAATACGGCATGACAGAAAGTATTGCAACGATCGCCATTTTATTCTCTAGGCTGTTAGAATAAAAAATATATATAATGTTTGGGGGTTCTAATAAGAGGGAAGGAGATGGCAGTGAAAACAGTGAAAAAAAAATCACACATTAGAACTGCTGTTTTAGTTGTAATGCCAACGGCCCCCACCAGATGGCGCCAGGTCACAGAAGGCAGCTTGGGCCTTAACAAGGCCGCAAAGCCGCGGCCTCAATTAACGGCCATCGCTACCGATACCATTTACCAATCTTGTGCCTCCGTGCGCCCCCACCTCCCCCGCCGTGCAACCGCGGCGTGCCCGCGACGGCCGGTAATTGAAGCCGCGGCTTTGCGGCCGCAAAGCCACGGCCTCAATTACCGGCTTGCGCCAGGTCACAATTTCTTGTCGTAATTGCGACCTGGCGCCCGGACTTTGTCGAGCCCCGATGTAATTTACCGGCCCTTTCCCTTTCTGAATGAAGATGGTGAGCGTGTGTTTGAGCTTTGGGGTGCACACCGTAATGCCATTGGCTGCGCACACCTATGCGCATTCCCCCCATACATCCGATCTCACTGTGTATACATGACAGGTACTCATTGCAATGATGAAAAAAAAAAATCACACAAAACTAAAATTTTATTTTTGATAATGACCCACCTCTATAATAACATGGCAGATACGTGCTAGAAGTATGAATGAAAAGCTTTGTTAAACGTAACCAACATTTTCAGAGCAATACAAATATTTCAAGTTCCACAACCTCTGTCATCCAATCAAATCTCCTCTTACCAGGTTAGAGCCTGTTGGTACAATACAAGATGAATGACGATTGGTCGATGGAGGATACAGTACTTGACATGCAACAAAGTCATGAATCAAAAACAAAAATTACAAACGGGATTACAGTGGAATCTTGGATTGCGAGCATAATCCGTTTTTCCCCATAGAAGTCAATGGAAATGAAGATAATTTGTTCCGCATTGACTTCTATTACATGCAATACCGCATGTGGCCAGAGGTCGGGGGGCGCCGGAGAGCCTTGGAAAATATTCGGGGACAGCTCAGCTGCACTCGGAATCCTTTGGAAAGGCTCAGAGTATTTCTGAGCGGCTCCGAACCGTTCCGAGTGTCACCGCCCCCCCCCCCCCCTCACCTCTGGCCAAATGCGGTACTGCACACCCCATTGGCTTCAATCCTGCTGGTTTTGCGAGACAACACTCGCAAACCAAGTCAGGATTTTTTTTTTTTTTTTTTTAAGTTGCTCATTAACCAAGGTTCCACTCTATAGAATAGAGATGACGTGTACATTTTTACCCAGACCAAGAAAACAAAATAAAATATGTAGGGTACTCCCCTATAGAGCCAGTTCCTACGTTTTCATGCATAGGACTTCAAAACAAGGCATACAAATTAAAACACATAAACTGGGATGCAGAAAAGAGTCAGCAGGTGCTCCGAAATAATTAATCTAAAATATTTGGCTTTGTTTTGCAATATTTACAATGATGAGTGTCAACTGTGAAGCATGGTGGAGGTGCCTTGCATTTTTTGGGGCTGCATTTCTGCAAATGGAGTTGGCGATTAGGATCAGTGGCGTCCTCCAGGCTGGAAAAAATACAGGCAGATACTAGCCGCATTCTCTGCAGGTATCTACGCCACGTCCGCCCCCCCCCCCATTCTCGCTGTCCTCCTGGGAAACACACAGGTCCCAGAAGACAGCAGGGACCATTCAGATTGCGCAGCACGACTCGTGCATGTGCAGTAGGGAACCAGGAAGTGAAGCGGCAAGGCTTTACTTCCTGATTCCCTTACCGAAGGTGGCGGCGGTGGCAGCATTCGAGAGCCGACCATTGGCTTCGGGTGCCGACTTCGCGGGCGCCCTGGACAGGTAAGTGTCCTTATTTTAAAAGTCAGCAGCTCTGCTTTAAGAACCATTTTCAACATAAAGAAGAACAAGAAGTTCTGGAATTGATGGTTTGGCCCCCTGCAGAGCCCTGATCTCACCATCATGGAGTCTCTCTGTATCTCTCAAAGACTCCAGTCAGGGCAGCCATCAGAAATTGTGGGGCCCCTTACACAGCCCCACCCCCCGGGTTGGACCACCAACATTCCCAGGGCCCCCTCACTAAATCTACCCACTGGCCATCCCACCGAGTCCTTCAGTGCACCCAATTTGAATTTTAACACTTCTACAACTTACTATATGAAAAACCGTATTCCAAGTTATTAGAGCACCTACCGACCTCTATACAAGACCCCTGGACACCTACCAGCCTCTATATAGGACCCCCTGACACCTATTGACTTTAACATAAGACCCCTCCCCCCAAAACAAGACCCCTGGACACCTACCAACTTCTATGCAAGACCCCCTGAAACCTATTGACTTTAACATAAGACCCCCCTCCCACCTACCTACCTCTGTATAAGGACTTTAGTAACATACTTATCTCTATATAAAATCTAAAAATACCTACCGGACTTCATAAAGGACCCCCTGACACTTCCCACCCTCCATAAAGGACCCCCTGACACTTCCCACCCTCCATAAAGGACCCCCTGACACCTCCTACCCTCCATAAAGGACCCCCTGACACCTCCTACCCTCCATAAAGGACCCCCTGACACTTCCCACCCTCCATAAAGGACCCCCTGACACTTCCCACCCTCCATAAAGGACCCCCTGACACTTCCCACCCTCCCTGACATCTGCCTACCTCTATGTTAGACCCCTGACCCCTATCTACCTCTATAGAACAGCCCTTGACACCTACCCTCTTCTGTATAAGACCCCTGACACCTACCTACCTCTATATAAGGCCCCTGACACCTACCCACCTCTATATCAGACCCCCTGACACCCGAATGGTCCAACCCTGTATAACACTGGTATCTGTACACCGAGTGCCACTCAGATATCAGTGTTCTATATATGGAATAACACTGGTTTTGTCCCCATTTAGGCCATGGGTTGTAGAAAAGAAATTCACTTGACTCCCCCATCAAACACAGAGTGTCGATGTGGAAATCCCTCCTGCCGAGGCACTGTCTTCTCCCGGCAGGGAAGGCCACAGTAGTTATTGTTAGTGGCTATAGCAGCCTCTAGCGATAATCGCAAGTAAAACCTGGCAGGCTGGTTGTTCCCAAGTTGATCGATCAATCAACTGTGTGCATTCAACCTGCCCATACGTGGTTCAAATCTTGGCCAGGTCTTCCTGAATTGGCCGAGATTGGGACTGTGTGCATTCAACCTGCGCATACATCATGGGTGCTCCACCTGTTGCCCTCCAGCTGTTGCAGAACTACAAGTCCCATCTTGCCTTTGCTTTTGGAAGGCATGCTTTTAACTGTCAGCCTTGCAATGCCTCATGGGACTTGTAGTTCTGCGACAGCTGGAGGGCCACAGGTTGAGCACCCATGCCATGCATGGTTCAAATCTTGGCCGGTTCCTGCTGAACTGGCTGAGATTGGCCTGCCTAACTTTAGAGTCTCACTCTTCCTGAAACAAAAAATGGTTGTCCTACTCCCAGTGGCGTAGCGTGGGGGGTGCAAGGGGAGCCACCGCCCCTGGGCACAAAATTTAGAGGGGCGCTGTCACGAGTGTGGAGAGGAGGGAGCGCCAACAACAGATGGGACATAGGAACATGTGCATGATGTCACCACTCCGGGCTTTACCAGTCATTATCAAGCACGCTCTCCTCTTCCCTACAGCCACCGCTGTCTCACACAGTGGATCATGTGACCAGACTGGAGCTAGCTGAAATTAGGCAAGTCCATGGGTCGGGGGGTCGAAAATGACTTGCCTTGCCCCAGGCGCTGACCACCCACGCTACGCCACTGCCTACTCCCACCATAACATTCCCTGTAATATAGAACACATTAGGAATTTACCAGAAGCAGGGGAGTCCCTTGTAAAAGGATAGGATACCACCATCAACTTAATCTATCCACCATTTGCCAAATACCAATATACAGTGGAACCTCGGATCGCGAGTAACGCAGATAACGAGCGTTTCGCAATACTAAACGGGATATTCCTAAAATTCCTGACTCGGTTTGCAAGTGTTGTCTCGAAAAAACAAGTAGGATTCAAGCCACAGCGGTGTGCAGTACCGCGTTTGGCCTGAGGTGGGGGGGCGCGGGAATGGCGCAGATCCCGGCCGATTGGCGCCATTCAGAAAGACACGGAAATACTACATTCCCGAGATCAGCCGAGCTGTTCTCGGGCTTTTCCCGCTGTTTCCAAGGCTCTTTGGCACCCCCCCACCTCTGGCCGCATGCGGTATTGCATACCATTGAAGTCAATGCGGAACAAATTATTTTCGTTTCCATTGACTTCAATGGGGAAACTCGCTTTGATACGCGAGTACTTTGGATTACGAGTATTCTCCTGGAACGGATTATGCTTGTAATCCAAGGTTCCACTGTACATATAGAATACATTAAGAATTTAACAGAAGCAGGGGAGCCCCTTGTAAAAAGGTTCACAATTGACATCCCTAAGAAGGATAAGATACCAACATCAACTTAACAGGGTTGTAAAGGTTCATTTTTTTAATTTTCTAAATAGGTTCACTTACCTTTTCCTTCGATTCCCCTTCTAAATGTTTTTTTTTTTTTTTTTGTCTAAATTTCTCTCTTCCTGTTCCTACTTAGTAAGCTTTCCACCATCATCCGAGCCGTTCTGGCTGGGGGTTAGTCAGCGAGCTCGCCCCCTCCCTTGGGACCACATCCCTGTGAGGAGACGCTCAGTATGCTTGCCCCCATCATCTGAGCTGTTCTGGCTGGGGGTTAGTCAGTGTGCTCTCCCCTTCCCTTGGGACTACATCCTTGTGGGGAGACGCTCAGTAAGCTTGCCCCCACCCCATTATCCGAGCCGTTCTGACTGGGGGTTAGTCAGCGTGCTTACCCCCCTCCATTGGGACTACATCCCTGCGGGGAGACGCTCAGTAAGCTTGCCCCCATCATCTAAACCGTTCTGGCTGGGGGATTGTCAGCGTGCTCGCCCCTTCCCTTGGGACTACATCCCTGTGGGGAGACGCTCAGTAAGCTTGCCCCCATCATCTAAACCGTTCTGGCTGGGGGATTGTCAGCGTGCTCTCCCCTGCCCTTGGGACTACATCCCTGCGGGGGAGATGCTCAGTAAGCATGCCTCCATCATCCGAGCCGTTCTGGGTGGGGGTTAGTCAGCGTGCTCTCCCCTTCCCTTGGAACTACATCCCTGTGGGGAGACGCTCAGTAAGCTTGCCCCCCCATCATCTGCGCTGTTCTGGTTGGGGGTTAGTCAGTGTGCTCACCCCCTCCATTGGGACTACATCCCTGCGGGGAGACGCTCAGTAAGCATGCCCCCATCATCCAAGCCATTCTGGCTGGGGGTTAGTCAGCATGCTCGCACCCTCCCTTGGGACTACATCCCTGCGGGGAGACTCTAAATAAGCTTGCCCCCATCATCCAAGCCGTTCTGGCTGGGGGTTAGTCAGCGTGCTTGCCCCTGTGTTGTCATTTTCTGCTCCCCGTCTCAGAATGCTCCGGAAGTGCTGGGCGGCCAACTGCGCATGCGCGATGCGTTCCAAACGCATCTGCGATGCGTTCCAAAGCATTTACGACAGTGCACACCAGCGAAGCCGCTGTTCGGTATCCAGGCTCTTTCCTTAACATCCCCGTGGATTGGAGGATGTTAAAAAAAGAGCCAGGAGGCCGAGCGAAGCGAGGACGTGAGGCCGACTGGCCACTTTCCCCTAAGTCCACGTCGCTCTGACTGATGGCTTCGCTGGTGTGCAGTGTCGTAAAGCCATTGGAACGCATCGCATATGTGTTTGGAACGCATCGCGCATGCGCAGTTGGCCGCCCAGCACTTCCGGAGCATTCTGAGACGGGGGAGCCGAATATGACACGTCACCCCTTCCCTTGGGACTACATCCCTGTAGGGAGACGTCCGAGCCGTCCTGGCTGGGGGTTAGTCAGCGTGCTCGCCCCCTCCCTTGGGACTACATCCCTGCGGTGCGTCTCCATGCAGGGATGTAGTCCCAAGGGAGGGGGGCAAGCATGCTGACTAACCCCAGTCAGAACTGCTCAGTAGATGGGGGAAAGCTTTCTGAGGAGGAACAGGAAGTGAGAAATTTAGACAAAGAAAAAAAACATTTAGAAGGGAAATGGAAGGAAAAGGTAAGTGAACCAACAATGCACTAGCTTAAAGGAACCCATTTAGAAAATAAAAACGCAAAACCTTTACAACCTCTTTAAAACTTTCCACCAGTTGCCAAATACCAAAATACTAGAATTTTGGATAAAACTCACTAACGTCATCGGACGAAACATGCAGCACAATACATTCTTAGTTAGTAATGGTCATGGATCCATTCCAAATGCAGATCACAAGGTGGAGGGGCTTGGTGAAGGTGGTGGTGAAGGTGTGGAGGTGTCGGATCGGGTCGTTCAGCTCATAAAACGAGATCTGACCGGCCTCGTAATCCAGACAGATCCGGAATTTATAGCTGGTGGGCTTGGGAATGAACGGGATACATTTGCTCACATGCATAATATTATACTTATATTCCTTTTGCAAACACCAGGAACACTTATTATCCCCGATATACGATCTCTTGTCCATAGTCGGATAACACAACCCGACTCTCCAGCTATTGGAATTACTGGTGTCCACCTCCCAGGAGTGCTGCCCCGAGGTGAAAACTCTCTTGCTTAGCACCTGATAGTTCTTGAATCTTCTGGGACTGTCCGGGCGAAATAACTTTACCGTCGACAAAGACGCCGTTCTCAAATCCTTCGAAATCTGTATGTAATTGGACGCGGTTTCCTCGTCGAGTAAAATGCCGGATTGCAGAGTGCCAATCTTAAAATTTTTGATATAGTCGGATAATTCGTGTAATTTGGCCGTGATGGAATGCTCTTGCAAATCGTCTTCATCTGGAATCTTTATGTCTATGTTGTCCTCCTCTTTGGTTTGGTAGATGTCCTCCTCCTCATTGGAGTTCTGATCCTTCAGGACGAGAATCGGGTCGGCGGTTTTACACAATTCCTCGATGTTACTCATCTTCTTGGACAGCTCGTCCTTCTGCTTCTCCAGCTGTTGGATCAGCGTGAACACGGATTGCGAGATCATCTCCTTCTCCTTGGAAATCTCATTCAGGACTCTCTTCTCAAGTTCTTCCAGATCTTTGCCGATATCTTTGAACATGGCGCCGACGGTCTCCATTATATCGTCTGCTTTATCTTCTAAGTCTGTCTTGCGTTTCTCCAGACTCCGGACTTCTTTCTCAGCCCATGCTTTCTTTGAGGTCAATACCGCCAGATCTTTCCTCAGCTTCTCCTTCTTCTTCTCGCAGGCCTTATCCAGCTTCTCCACCGGGTGCCCTTTGTGTAGCCCGACAGCCATACAGTAAACACAGAAACAAACGCTTTCCTTGGGGCAGTAATACTCCACGGCCTTTTTATGGAAGGAGCATTTTCTGTTCCCCGGGTAGATGATGGGATCGGTAAAGACGTGTTCTGGTGACTTGTCGTGGTCTCTCAAATGTTTGGCGCACAGAGAAGTTTCGCAGAGCAGGCAGGATTTGATAGCCGGTACAGGAGAGTCCACACAGTCGGTACAATAGATTCCGGTATCTTCCTGATTGGGCTGAGAAATGAGGAACTTCTCCGCTATGTTGCGTAGAGCTCTTGCGTTAAACAGTGAAGGTCGCTCCTTAAACTCCTCTCGGCACTCCGGACAGTTATAAAGTCCGGACGCCCTCTGAGAATCCAGCACATGGTTAATACATTCCCGGCAGTAGTTGTGTCCACATTTCAGCGTTACCGGATCCGTATAGATGCTCAGGCAGATGGAGCAGCTCAGCTCCTCTACCAGATCAGCAGACGCCATCGTAGCCGGCCGGAGAGGAACTCAAACTTGCCTAATTTTTGTTAATCAAGACGGAAGGAACAATCTATAGAAAGGTCAGCAGAGCTTCGCTTGTCCAGCTCACCTTTCAAAGAACCAGTCCATGCACACACTCCAAGATCTCGAAGGTCTGAAGGCCAGTTGGCAGAAGCGATCGGACTTTTCCAGCAGCTGTTGATAAATGTAGCACACCCCAAGGTCGTGAAGACGTCAGCAGGCCCCTCCGAATGATACGTCTCTTTGTATCCGTACAAACAACGATCTCACCGCTCTCCTCGTTGCCGTCCTCAGATCTCTCTCTTTGTTCAGAGGCAGCACAGAGCCGAACCGTCAACTTCAGTTGATTTCAAACAATGATCCCCGCTCTCCTCTCTGCAGTCAGAAACCGTTTGGACTTCCTTGCCATGTGACCGCCGTCCCCGCCCACAGAGGGAGTTAAAGGTGCAGAGCACAGTCTAGGAATTAAAGGGACAGTGACATTCTATTTAAAAACGGAAGCTTTGTTTCTCAGGGAATAGGTAAGAGTGCTAACATCCCCCACCCCCTCCCGGGGAGAAAAAGAAAAGAGCGGGTGTGGCCCGGGCTCAGAACTGCAATTCAAACTGTGTGTGGGGTTCAGGAATGCAAATCAGCACGCTGGCAACACGTGGAAACTTTCTACAGCTTTCCAACTGAAACCCCCTACAGATATAAAGAGGTGGCAGGAGGCAGACATCGTACCCCCCCCCCGATCATGGGTGCAATGCTTTGAAGGCTCTTTGTGCAAAAAAAAAAAAAAAAAAAATGCACATTTTTTTCCCTACAGAAAAATATGTATTTATTTTTAAGTCTATTCACACCTGAGCGTAGCGTTTTTGGACGTTTTTTTCCGGCATTTTGTCGCACGTATTAACAGGTATTCGCGCGTTTGCATACAGCTTTGTTCGAGGTTTTTTGAACTTCGTCATTTTTTTATTTTAGCCAATAGGAAACACGCTCATCTCTTTCATCATTTGTTGCTATTAGGGTTGTCCCGATATCAATGCCAAGCATTTGCCCGAGTACTTGTCCTGTGTCCTCCTCCAGCCCCCCTCCGTTTTGCTGCAGTCTCTCTCCCCCGTTGTGCGTCCCCCGCTGTTTCCTTCTCTCCTCCGTGCGTCCCCCGCCGTTTCCTCCTCTCCCCCGTTGTGCGTCCCCCGCTGTTTCCTTCTCTCCTCCGTGCCCCCCCGCTGTTTCCTTCTCTCCTCCGTGCCCCCCGCTGTTTCCCTCTCTCCTCCGTGCCCCCCGCTGTTTCCCTCTCTCCTCCGTGCCCCCCCGCTGTTTCCTTCTCTCCTCTGTGCCCCCCCGCTGTTTCCTTCTCTCCTCCGTGCCCCCCCCGCTGTTTCCTTCTCTCCTCCGTGCCCCCCCGCTGTTTCCTTCTCTCCTCCGTGCCCCCCCGCTGTTTCCTTCTCTCCTCCGTGCCCCCCCCGCTGTTTCCTTCTCTCCTCCGTGCGTCCCCCGCCGTTTCCTCCTCTCCCCCGTTGTGCGTCCCCCGCTGTTTCCTTCTCTCCTCCGTGCCCCCCCCCGCTGTTTCCCTCTCTCCTCCGTGCCCCCCCGCTGTTTCCCTCTCTCCTCCGTGCCCCCCGCTTTTTCCCTCTCTCCTCCGTGCCCCCCCGCTGTTTCCTTCTCTCCTCCGTGCCCCCCCCGCTGTTTCCTTCTCTCCTCCGTGCCCCCCCGCTGTTTCCTTCTCTCCTCCGTGCCCCCCCGCTGTTTCCTTCTCTCCTCCGTGCCCCCCCGCTGTTTCCTTCTCTCCTCCGTGCCCCCCCGCTGTTTCCTTCTCTCCTCCGTGCCCCCCCGCTGTTTCCTTCTCTCCTCAGTGCCCCCCGCTGTTTCCTTCTCTCCTCCGTGCCCCCCCGCTGGTTCCTTCTCTCCTCCGTGCCCCCCCCGCTGGTTCCTTCTCTCCTCCGTGCCCCCCCGCTGGTTCCTTTTCTCCTCCGTGCCCCCCCCCCCCGCTGTTTCCTTCTCTCCTCCGTGCCCCCCTCGCTGTTTCCTTCTTTCCCCCGTGCCCCCCCCCCGCTGGTTCTCTCCTCCGTGCCCCCCCCCGCTGGTTCCTTCTCTCCTCCGTGCCCCCCCCGCTGGTTCCTTCTCTCCTCCGTGCCCCCCCCGCTGGTTCCTTCTCTCCTCCGTGTCCCCCCCGCTGGTTCCTTCTCTCCTCCGTGTCCCCCCCGCTGGTTCCTTCTCTCCTCCGTGCCCCCCCCGCTGGTTCCTTCTCTCCTCCGTGCCCCCCCCGCTGGTTCCTTCTCTCCTCCGTGCCCCCCCCGCTGTTTCCTTCTCTCCTCC
This sequence comes from Rana kukunoris, assembly GCA_029574335.1. NCBI lineage: Eukaryota > Metazoa > Chordata > Amphibia > Anura > Ranidae > Rana > Rana kukunoris. The sequence goes on from CM056060.1 coordinate 147,898,371, forward strand.
GTGCCCCCCCCGCTGTTTCCTTCTCTCCTCCGTGCCCCCCCGCTGTTTCCTTCTCTCCTCCGTGCCCCCCCGCTGTTTCCTTCTCTCCTCCGTGCCCCCCCGCTGTTTCCTTCTCTCCTCCGTGCCCCCCGCTGTTTCCTTCTCTCCTCCGTGCCCCCCCCGCTGTTTCCTTCTCTCCTCCGTGCCCCCCCGCTGTTTCCTTCTCTCCCCCGTGCCCCCCCGCTGTTTCCTTCTCTCCTCCGTGCCCCCCCCGCTGTTTCCTTCTCTCCCCCGTACCCGCGCCCCCGCTGTTTCCTTCTCTCCCCCGTACCCCCCTGCTGTTTCCTTCTCTCCTCCGTGCCCCCCTCGCTGTTTCCTTCTTTCCCCCGTGCCCCCCCGCTGGTTCTCTCCTCCGTGCCCCCCCCCCCGCTGGTTCCTTCTCTCCTCCGTGCCCCCCCCCGCTGGTTCCTTCTCTCCTCCGTGCCCCCCCCGCTGGTTCCTTCTCTCCTCCGTGCCCCCCCCGCTGGTTCCTTCTCTCCTCCGTGCCCCCCCCGCTGGTTCCTTCTCTCCTCCGTGCCCCCCCGCTGGTTCCTTCTCTCCTCCGTGTCCCCTGCTGGTTTCCTTCTCTCCCCCGTACCCCCCCGCTGTTTCCTTCTCTCCTCCGTGCCCCCCCCGCTGGTTCCTTCTCTCCTCCGTGCCCCCCCCCCCCCGCTGGTTCCTTCTCTCCTCCGTGTCCCCTGCTGGTTTCCTTCTCTCCCCCGTGTCCCCCTGGATCTGTCAGGATGGAGAGCGGCGGTAGGAGTCGGTAAACCTGACTCTGTCCATTCACAGAACTGAAACATCGTAAACTGTGATTACAATGTTTCAGTTTATGAATGAAGAGAAGCCGCTGTCTCCTCTCCATTCATTTTCAGTGCAACTGAGAAAGGAACAGGGGAATCTGTTTCTCTAGTATCTTTCTCTGTCTCAAAGGGGAGATGTCAGAGGTCTGTTAAGACCCCTGATATCTCACCAAAGCCCCCCCAACAGGGCTGATTTAAAAAAAATTGCAATAAATAAAAAATAAATATTTTTTTTTTAAATAGTAATAAAAAATGAAAAAAAAAAAACAAAAAAAAAAAACACACTGACAATTCACTACCCCCCGCCTCTAAAAAAAAAGTGCTTTTAGTTCAAGTTCCAAAAAAGAGAAAGTAGAACATGCTGAATTTTACCTGCACAAGACTGTACTGGAACACTGTAAAAACACATAAAAAACGCACTGGAACGCACCTAAATACACCAAAAACGCACTGAAACACACTTGTCCTCATCTGAGGTAAATGATAAAAAAAAATGGGGGGTGAAAAAAAAACTGCATTAAAAACGTACCAAAAACACGCATACAAAAAAAAAAAACACCTGGAACGCATTGGGATTGCGTTTCTATGGTGTGAACTGGTCCTCAGTGCAGCTGTAGGTAGGTGCAGTCTATAAGCACCGCCCACTTTATTAGGTACACCTGTTGAATTGCTCGGAAACACAAATTGCTAATCAGCCAATCACATGGCAGAAACGCAACGCATTAAGGGCAGTTCACGCCAGAAAAACACAATCCGGATGATTCCAGTGCGTTTTTGGTATGTTTTTAATGCAGTCCAGTGCTTTTTTTTCACCCCTCTTTTTTTATTAACCATAGATAAGGACAAGTGTGTTCCTGTGCATTTAGGTGCGTTCCAGTGCGTTTTGATGCGTTTTACAGCATTCTGGCACAGTCCAGTGCAGACAAAATGCAACATATTCTACTTTTTGTTTTCTGGAACTGCAAGCACTGGTGTGAACTATGCCACTGAAAACCAAATAACCTTCTTTCCATGCGTTTTTGATGCAGAAAAAAAAAAACCCAAACTGCATGTGGTGTAAACTGGCCCAAGGGGGGGATTGTGGGGTGATCGGTGTATGAGGGGGATTGAGGGGTGATCTGTGTATGGGGGGGATTGAGGGGTGATCTGTGTATGGGGGGGATTGAGGGGTGATCTGTGTATGAGGGGGTGGTGTTGAGGGGTGATCTGTGTATGGGGGGGATTGAGGGGTGATCTGTGTATGGGGGGGATTGAGGGGTGATCTGTGTATGAGGGGGTGGTGTTGAGGGGTGATCTGTGTACGGTGTGCAGGATTGAGGGGTGATCTGTGTATGAGGGGTGATCTGTGTATGAGGGGGGATCCGTGTATGAGGGGGGCGGTTGAGGGGTGATCGGTGTATGGGGGGGAGGGGTTGAGGGGTGATCAGTGTTGGGGGGTGATCGGTGTATGGGGGAGGGGGTTGAGGGGTGATCTGTATATGGGGGGAGGGGCGGGTTGAGGGGTGATCAGTGTTGGGGGGTGATCGGTTTATGGGGGAGGGGGTTGAGGGGTGATCTGTATATGGGGGGGTTGAGGGGTGATCTGTGTATGGGGGGGGGGGGATTGAGGGGTGATCTGTGTATGGGGGGGGGCGGTTGAGGGGTGATCGGTGTATGAGGGGGATTGAGGGGTGATCTGTGTATGGGGGGGATTGAGGGGTGATCTGTGTATGGGGGGGATTGAGGGGTGATCTGTGTATGGGGGGGATTGAGGGGTGATCTGTGTATGAGGGGGTGGTGTTGAGGGGTGATCTGTGTACGGTGTGCAGGATTGAGGGGTGATCTGTGTATGAGGGGTGATCTGTGTATGAGGGGGGATCCGTGTATGGGGGGGCGGTTGAGGGGTGATCGGTGTATGGGGGGGAGGGGTCGAGGGGTGATCAGTGTTGGGGGTGATCGGTGTATGGGGGAGGGGGTTGAGGGGTGATCTGTATATGGGGGGAGGGGCAGGTTGAGGGGTGATCAGTGTTGGGGGGTGATCGGTTTATGGGGGAGGGGGTTGAGGGGTGATCTGTATATGGGGGGGTTGAGGGGTGATCTGTGTATGGGGGGGGGGGGGATTGAGGGGTGATCTGTGTATGGGGGGGGCGGTTGAGGGGTGATCTGTGTATGGGGGGGGGTTGAGGGGTGATCAGTGTTGGGGGGAGGGGCGGGTTGAGGGGTGATCAGTGTTGGGGGGTGATCGGTTTATGGGGGAGGGGGTAGAGGGGTGATCTGTATATGGGGGGGGTTGATCAGTGTTGAGGGGTGATCTGTATATGGGGGGGGGGTTGAGGGGTGATCAGTGTTGAGGGGTGATCTGTGTATGGGGGATTGTGGGGTGATCTGTGTATGGTTGGGGGTTGATCCGTGTATGAGGGGGGGGATTGAGGGGTGATCTGTGTATGGGGGGGCGGTTGAGGGGTGATCAGTGTATAGGGGGGGGGGGGGTCGAGGGGTGATCAGTGTTGGGGGGTGATCGGTGTATGGGGGAGGGGGTTGAGGGGTGATCTGAATATGGGGGAGGGGGTAGAGGGGTGATCTGTATATGGGGGGGTTGAGGGGTGATCAGTATATGGGGGGGGGGGGGTTGAGGGGTGATCAGTGTTGAGGGGTGATCTGTGTATGGGGGATTGTGGGGTGATCTGTGTATGGTTGGGGGTTGATCTGTGTTGGGGGGTGATCTGTGTATGGGGGTTGGGGGGTGATCTGTGTATGGGGGTTGGGGGGTGATCTGTGTATGGGGGATTGTGGGGTGATCTGTGTATGGTTGGGGGTTGATCTGTGTTGGGGGGTGATCTGTGTATGGGGGTTGGGGGGTGATCTGTGTATGGGGGTTGGGGGGTGATCTGTGTATGGGGGATTGTGGGGTGATCTGTGTATGGTTGGGGGTTGATCTGTGTTGGGGGGTGATCTGTGTATGGGGGGGGGGGGGACAGAGAGGATTGCACACACAGACACACATAATAGAACTCACCTGTGTAAAAGAGAGACGTGAGGAGAACAGTTTTTTTTTTTTTTTTAACCTGCTGGGAGGAAACTTCAAAGGCCCCTCATGCACCGAGGACCCCTGGGCTGTCCGCAGAAGTGCCTGTGCATTAGGACAGACGAGCCCTCCCCCGCCTCTCAGTGTCCTGAGGAATCCCCCGCTTTCTGGGAGAGGAAAACATCGATCTATCTATGGTGAGGTGACCAGACTTTTAAAATGAAAACCGGGGACATATTTGTTTTTTTACTAGTAATGGCAGCAATCATATATTTTTTAAATAGTTAAAGCAAATTAAATAAAATAAAATTTAAAAAAATAATAAAAAATTGAATAGTAAAAATAAAAACGACTAACTCTATCCACTGCCCCACTGACACCAAACTCTGCCCTACTGACATTGCCCGCTGTTCTACTGACACCGGCAGTATATACCGTATACACGTATACAGTGCCGATCCTGACCTCCCTGGGGCCCTAAGCAAAATTACATGTCACATTAATGTTGAGAAGTGGGGGGGGGGGGGGGGGGGGGGGCCTGCTGGAAATGACATCTTGCATCAAAGTGAGAAGCGGGGGGTGCTGGCTTCTTACCTCTTCTCCCATGCAGCCAGTGATTTGAGAAGAGGGGTGAGGGGGCGAAAATAATGACTTTTCACCAAGCGGGGCCTCTAGTAATTTGGGGGGCCCTCTGCAGCTTTGCGGGGCCCTAAGCGGCTTGCATAGTGAGCCTATAGGGCGGATCGGCCCTGCACGTATATGTGTTTGAGCTTTAGGGTGCGCACACCTATGTTTGTGGGTAAAATTGCGGTAAATTCGCATCTCACACGGGACAAAAAAAAGAAAAAAAATTCACAGCGCAGCGTTTTTACGCCTGAAGCAAGACGCCAATGCAGCCCTAAAGACGCTAGAGGGGAAATTTAACGTTCCCCTCTATGGAGATGGTTCACATCTCCACGCCAAACACCTGAAGCTCCAAACAAGTCCCGGACCCTTTTTTTCAGGCGGCTTCGGCGTTCGGCATAGGAGATGTGTACCTGGGAAAAAAATGGGGGTTAAAATCGCGGCGTTTTTGTCGCTGCTATTAGGTGTGAATGCAGCCTTAGACCAAACTTTACAGCAGACAGAGGTAGCAAACTCACACAGGGGCTCTGATAGCATGTAGCCGTTGTTAACCCGCATATACAATTTTTTATTTTAATTTTTTACACCTGCAAGGCAAAAGCCATAATGAGTTAGTATGCACCGCATATTAGCCCTTTAATGAAATACTTCCCTCGGAACTAGAAGAAGTGAACTTACCTGGTCCACGCCGGCGTGTCTTCCGGGTATCACCGCTCCAGCGCTGTGATTGGCTGGAGAGGCGATGACGTCACTCCCACGCATGCGCGTGGGAGATTTAATTCCGGCAAGGGTCGGCGGCAGCCGGCCCTTCAGCCGAGGATCCCCCCCTGCGCATGCGCCGCTGCAATCAGCGGCGCATTGCGAGGGGAATATCTCCTAAACCGTACAGGTTTAAAGCGGATCTCTACCCTAAAGTGAAGATCCGCTGATCGGAACCCTCCCCCCCTCCGGTGTCACAATTGACAACTTTCAGGGGGGAGGGGGGGGTGCAGATACCTGTCTAAAGACAGGTATCTGCAACCACTTCCAGCCCGCAGTCTCGGGCAAAAGTCGGGTTTTTTGGCGACATCCCGTCGCCCCCCCGTTGTGTGCTGGGAACTCTCGGCTCCCAGCACACAGCGGGAGCCAATCGGCGGGCGCAGCGCGACTCGCGCATGCGCCGTAGGGAACCCGGCAGTGAAGCCGCAGCGCTTCACTTCCTGGTTCCCTCACCGTGGATGGAGGGGGGAGCAGCAGGGTGACGAGCGATCGCTCATCCTCTGCTGCGGATGGCGCTGGACTCCAGGACAGGTAAGTGTCCTAATATTAAAAGTCAGCAGCTGCAGTATTTGTTGCTGCTGGCTTTTAATATTTTGTTTTGCTGAACCATCCGCTTTAAGAGATATTCTTTATACCTACAGGTAGGCCTTATTATAGGCCTTATTATAGGCTTACCTGTAGGTAAAAGTCAAAAAGTGGGGTTTACAACCACTTTAACACCACTTTTTTTTCTTTTTTTTCTTACACATTATGATTCCATTGGCTAGAACATTAATCGCAGCTATGTCCCACTCCTCAAAATTTGCATTAAAAACGCTGTAAATTCGCACCTCAGAAAGGACTGAAAAAACTGAACAAATTGACAGCGCAGCAGTGTGAACGGCACTTACTCCCCGACTACTACTGGGTGGGGATTAGGGATGAGCTCCGGCGTGTTCGCACACTCCATAGCGACGGAGTCCGCCTATGTGGAAGAGGGCTAAAGCCTCGTACACACGACTGGATTTCGATCGGACAAATTTGTGGGATTTTGTCCGAAATGTGTTGGCCGTGAACTTGTTCTGCTTACAGACAGCTTAACTTTTTCAGCCAACATACACAAAACGACATTGTTTCTCAGCTCTTTAGCGCCACCCTTAGGGCAACTTCTGCTAATGTCTGATGTTTAGCATTGGTGTTTGTACTTTGAATTCGCACGCGCGCACACAATCGGATATTCCGCTGGAACACATTTGTTGTCGGACAATTTGGAGAGCGTGACCACCCAACATTTGTTGTCGGAAATTCCGACAACAATTATCCGATGGAGCGTACAAACAGTCGGATTGTCCGACAAAACCCTTCCATCACACAACTGTTGCCGGAATATCCGATCGTGTGTACGGGGCCTTTAGGCTGGCTATAGACAGTTCTGATCTTGGCCAGTTAAGCAGGAACCAGCCGAGGTTCGACCCATTAACGGGCTGACTGAATTTACCAAACTGATCGATCGACCAACTTGGGTACAACCAACCTGCTGGATTTACTTGCGTTTATCACAAGCGACTTCTATAGCCACTAGTGGTAATCGCTGTCTTCTCCAGGCGGGGGGTGGCTTCCCCCACCCGCACCCCACCGGGAGAAGACAATGGCCCGGCAGACGGGACTCCCTTGTCTGTGTTGATGGTGGAATCATGCAAATTTCTTGACTAAGGTAGGACAGATGGAAACGCCCAAATTCCTCTACCACTACGACCCCCACCCTAATTGTTACCAACAGAGAATAAATAGACCACGCCCTTTTTGGAGTGAAAATTGTCAGTATCGGCCATTTATTAACATATTACCAGTAAAACACATTTCTTTAACCACTTAAGACCCGGACCATTATGCAGCTAAAGGACCTTGCCCCTTTTTGCGATTCGGCACTGCGTCGCTTTAACTGACGATTGCACGGAGGTGGCTCCCAAACAAAATTGGCGTCCTTTTTCCCCCACAAATAGAGCTTTCTTTTGGTGGTATTTGATCACCTCTGCGGTTTTTATTTTTTGCGCTATAAACAAAAACAAAGCGACAATTTGGAAAAAAATTCAATATTTCTTTACTTTTTGCTATAATAAATATCCCCAAAAAAGATATAAAAAAACGATTTTTTTCCCTCGGTTTACGCCCATACGTATTCTTCTACTTATTTTTGTTAAAAAAAAAAAAGCAATGAGCGTTTATCGATTGGTTTACGCAATCGACATGACTCCAGGAGGAAGGAAGAGGAGCCTGGCCACGCTACAGCCTGGGAAAGGGAAGTTGGGGGCCCCAGGCCAGCTCCGGGGCCCCAAGCAATTGTTTGTTTTGCCTGTCCTGTAGCAACGGGCCTGCTTCTGGGAGACACACAGGTCATTCTGAACGCGCATGCGCAGTAGGGAACCAGGAAGTCCACTTCCTGATTCCCCTCATTGAAAATGGCGGCGATAGCACCCGAGAACCGAGCCATACATCGGCTTCGGGTGCCGACATCGTGGGAGCCCAGGGCAGGTAAGTGTCCTTATTTTAAAAGTCAGCAGCTGCAGTATTTGTAGCTGCTGACTTTAAAAAAAAAGAAAAAAAATTGGGCGGACCTCGGCTTTATCCCTATGTATGCCTGTTAGCCCTGCTATCTAGTCATACCAGCCCTCTGTTTATCTTTACAGTACATTTTTTTTGGGCTTCGGGCTTATCTTTCCTACACCCTGTGGTTGTCTCAACCACTCCCTATGTGTTTAATGGGGAAATCCCTTCTGTGACAGCGGGAAGTTTTTTTCTTTGTCAGAATACAATGATCACTGGCGGTGTTCTATCATTATGGGTCCCCTATCAGCACAGCCTGGACTGCGCATGCGCAATCAGAGGTCACGGAAATCTATGAGAATGAACATCTGATCCATCAGCTGTAGTTGGAGAATGCGCAGTTAACACACCGCTTGCTCCCTGTGCTTATCTACGCGCGCTCTATCAGATGGGGGACCCATCTCGATGGAACAGCGCTGGCCACACTCACTCAATACAGCAAGGGGCGGATGGTTTTACCAAAGGGGCTGATATGATTATAAGAGGCCGCGCTCACTGAATACAAGAAATGTATGATGGCCAGTGCTCAGTAATACACCCGCCCCTTCGGAAAAAAATATCCGCCCCTTGCTGTATTGAGTGAGCGCGGGCAGCGCTGTTCCATCGATATGGGTCCCCCATCTGATAGAGCGAGCGGCGTGGATAAGCATCGGGAGCGAGCGGCGTGTTAGCTGCACATGCTCCACCCACATCTACAGGACCACATTACCCCCAATAAAGTTAGAGCCGCGACAATGCGAGGGAGGGTGCCAGATCACAAATGTTGGAACCTAAAAATGAAAAACACTTCACCCCCATTTGGTCTGCAATTTGCATTCAAGTTTCAGCTGTATTTTTTAGCTGCCCAGGATCAGGACCTTCTGGTAAAACCTGTTTTCTGCGACTTCTTATCAGTGACCAGGATGTGAGGTGTGGGGGGGGGGGGGGGCGTGGGGGGGTCGGAGCCACAGGACCTGAGAAGATAAACAGAGAAAGTCTGCAGAAAGCTTAAATCGGTATTAAGCCGATGTTCTGTCAGGATCAGCGACCCATCAGATTATGGTGATACCTGAGGGTTTCTAAAACAACTGAGCCGGGTAAAGTTATGGTGGTATTGGTCTTAGGGTTGTCAGTGCCACCTTTTCCTCAAGTCAAAAACGAACACTTTAACGGCACACAATTCATTTTTACAGTGTATATATTATACAGTACATATATTTTGTTATTACCACTTCCCGCCCGCCTTATGCAAAAAGACGTCGGCAAAGTGGTTTCAATATCCTGAGTGGACGTCCTCAGGATATTGCAGCGATCGTTGTTACAGGGTGTCAGTCTGACACCCCGCGACACCGATCTAGGTAAAGAGTCTTTACCACGTGATCAGCTGTGTCCAATCACGGCTGATCAGGATGTAAACATAAAACATAATCGGCTTTTCCTCACTCGCGTCTGTCAGACGCGAGTAGAGGCGAGTTGATCGGCTGATCCTCTGATGGGGGGGGTTTGTGCTGATCGATTATCAGCACAGCCCTCCGAGGATGCCCACACTGGACCACCAGGGATGCCACTAGACCACCAGGGATGCCAACCACAGGTATGTCACCCTAGACCACCAGGGATGACCATCGCAAATAATGGATGCCAAACAGTGCCCACAATCGATGCCAATTAGTGCCCACAATGGGCATCACTGATTGGCAGGCATTATTGTTTGGCACTGATTGGCATCCATTAGTACAACACATACATTAGTACGTTAGTGCCACCTATCAGTGCCCATCTATGCCCATCTGTGCCACCTATTAGTGCCCATCTGTGCCGCCTATTAGTGCCACATTAGTGCCCATCAACAGTGCCCATCAATGCCACCTTATCAGTGCAGTACCATCAGTGCCCATCAGTGAAGGAGAAAACTTACTTATTTACAATGATTTATAAATGAAAAAAAAAAAACATATTTTTTTCAAAATTTTCGGTCATTTTTTATTTTTTTTTGCAGAAAAAAAAAATTCCAGAGGTGATCAAATCCCACCAAAAGAAAGCTCTATTTGTGGGAACAAAATTATAAAAATGTAGTTTGGGTGCAGTGTAGCACGACTGCGCAATTGTCATTCAAAGTGCAACAGCGCTGAAAGCTAAAAATTGGTCTGGGCGGGAAGGAGTGCCCTGTATGGAAGTGGTTAAATAACAAGAGTCGCCTCTTACATCAGAGTCCACAGAGTTCCCCCATTACATCTGAACTTGCAGAGGTCCCTTTCACTGTAAGGGGGGACTCTGCAGACTCTGATATAAGGGAGAACTCTGGGGACTCTGACATAAGGGATGCTCTGGGAACCCTGATTTAAGGGGTAACATTGAGAACTCTGATGTACGGAGAGGACTCTGATGTAAGGGGGAACACTGTGGCTTCTGGTGTAAAGGGGGAACTCTGATGTAAGGGGTGCTCTGAGAACCCTGATTTACCTTATGCCTTGTACACATGATAGGAATTTCTGATGGACTAAAATCTAATGGAATTTTTCGTCAGAATTTCCGATCAAGCTGCCTTCCATCAGTCTTGCATACACACTGTCAGACAACATTCCGACCGTACAAAACGCGGTGACGTAAAACACTACGACGAGCCAAGAAAAATCAAGTTCAATGCTTCCTAGCATGCCTCGACTTGATTCTGAGCATGTGTAGGAATTTTCTCAGACGGAGTTCCACACAGAGGATCAGAATTTCCCATAGGATCTTATTCCAGGAAGGGGGTGAAAGTGCCCGGTATTGAGGTGGTTAAGTAGCTGGGAAGGTGTACTGATTGCATCTATCATGTTATGTCCTGCTGACTGCTTTGGCCATACTGGCACACTCGTCTATAGGTCTGACCTCACTGGCCCGGATTCACAAAGCACTTACACCGACGGATCTCCAGATACGCTGCGTAAGTACAAATATGCCCCGTCGTATCTGTGCGCCGAACCCACAAACTTAGATACGCCTAAAAACCGACTTCATCCAACCGACGTAATTTGCCTACACCGGCGTAGAGTGGGCGCATATTTACGCTGGACGCATGTGGCGCTCCCATTGATTTTCTGTTCAAATATGCAAATGAGGGAGATACACTGATTCACGAACGTACTTGCGATTAAAACGATTTGCGTAAGTTTTACGTTCGGCGTAAAGTTATTCCCCATAGATGAGGCGCAACCCATGCAAAGGTATGGAACAGGGAACACAAGCCTACGTATTGTACGTTGGACGTCTGTGAATATGGGCCGACGTGGGTCTGACTGGGCGTAGGTTGCGTTCACGGCGTACGCAGTGATCCGGCGTATCTTAGGCAGTTTTTCCGACGTGGTCATGCGCATGGGGATACGTCCATGTCACAACACATGCGCAGTTCATTTTAAGTACTTGTCTGGCGCCCGGCCCATCATTTGCATGGGGTCACGCTTCATTAACATGGATCACGCCCACTTCCACCCATAAGTCGGCTTACTCCTACGTTTGTGAATTCCATGCTTGCCTCTCCGCGCTGCGCCGGCGTAGCGTAAAAGAGATACGCAACGGCGGCATAAATATGCGCCGATGTCTGTGAATCCGGGCCACTGTGTGTACATGACAGGTACTCATTACATACAACAAGATGAAAAAATAAATAAATGAGCAAACACAGAGAATTGAATTTTATTTTTTTATTTTTTCCCCATCACCTTTGGTAAAACACAACAGAAACACATTCCTTGTATAATCATCAATACATTCATTAAGATTAATACAATTTTCTGAACAATGGAAACTTTTGTTAATAAAAAAGTAAGCTCCACCATATTAAGACACGTGACCAAAATTTTCTAATAATAATAATGTTTAAACCGCCAGTTCTATCAGCCAATCACTGGTCTTGCTGGCACAGTCTCCTATACGTCTGATTGGAGGGTGCAAAATCTGGCACAGCTGTGCATGGCAGCCAATCAGCTCCTGACTTCAGCTTGTTCAGTTAAACTTTGACAATAAAACCTGGAAGCTGATTGGTTACTATGTACATAACAGGTACTCATTGCATACAAGAAGATTAAAAAATTCCAAGGAATACATTTATTTTTTATTTTTTTATCCATCACCCTTCCTAAAACACAGCATAAAACACATTAGTTGCATAAATGGAAACTTCGGTTATTAACCCCTTAGAGCCGGCGCCTGCTGGCCTTTTAAGGGGTTTAGTGCGGCGACAGCGGCTTGCGGTCATGTGACCGCCATGATCGGTTGTCACAGTGGTCACAGAATCAGGAAACTCCCGATCGTACACCCTTGGCACAGCGCTGTTGGCGCTATTGCACAAAAATATGTGTCCGCTCGGCATCAAGGCCTGGCCACCACTCGGCGCCAAGAAGTTAAAAAAGTAAGCTCTCGTTTATATTATAATGCATGACCAACATTTTCAAAGTAATAACGTTTAAACTGCTACAACCTCTATTAACCAATCACATTTCACTTCTTACCAGGTCAGAGCTTGCCAGTACAATAAGAGGTGAATGATGATTGGTTGCTGGGGGTTACAGCACTTTACATGCTGCTCGGTCATTCCCTTTACTCTTAAAGGAGAAGTACAGTCAAAACTTGTTTGGCCGTACTTCTCCTGTGGATCACAGGAGTGCAGTTCATTCTGCACTCCAGGGACCCGTTTTCAGCAGACAGCGGAAGCCCGCTGTCAGTTGCTGTTGCAGAGCCGGTTCAGGCTGGGGGAAAAATCGTGACCATATGGTCGGGATCCACCCAGGAGCCTGGACCGGCAGCTGGCTCAGCCTCTCGCCGCTAAGAGGCTGAGCCAGCCGCTCCCGCCCCCCTCCACAGCCCAGCGCTCCAGTAAGTGCAGGGAGTAAGGCAGCGCAGAGAGCGGTAACTGACAGTCGCCACTCTCTGCTCAAGGAGAATTGAGCGATCAGTAGTGTTTGATTGCTCAGGTTCTCAGTCTTAGAGCCGACAGGGGGACAGATGCAGCATCCACTTAGGTAAGCATGATTCTTAACCACTTTGCATCCAATGACATACCCTTATGACGCTGGACTTTCGGTGGCTATACCGGGATGATGCAGCTGCACTGCAGGCATCACCCTGGTATCATATTTTAGAGCCGGTGGTCGGGTCAATTATAGTAGCAATCAGAGCAGCTAACCATCTGCTTGATTGCTATTATAAACAGCGGGAGGGACGTCCCCTCCCCCTCTTTCCTCCTTCCGCGGTTCTCTCAAGCACTCCCATCCCACCGGGAGACCCAAGCAACCAGCCAGCGCATCTGCCGACTAGCCGGGCAGCCAAGCAAAGCCAGGATCGGCTTTGATTGGCTGTTCGTAATAGTAACCCGGAAGCGAAGACATGATATCACTTCCGGGTTTACTCAGAAACAATCGGCGCCATTAAAAAAAAAATCAAAAGCATTCAGAAACACCAATTTTTGTGTTTGGAATGCTTTTAAGTGCAAAGGAGGGATTTGGTGTCTTGTAGACCCCAGATCGCTCCATAAAGAGAACCTGTCACCTATTGCTGGCCGTCACAAGGATGTTTACATTCCTTGTGACAGCAATAAAAGTGACAAAAAAATAATAATTAAAGCAACAGTTAAAAATGAAAAAAAAATGCAATAATAATTAAAAAATTAAGTGCCCCCCTCCTCCCGTGCTCACGTCCAAAGGCGTAAACCTGAAGTGGTAACCTGGAAAGGCTTTTTAAGTGTTGCCTATGGTTAGTGACATTTACATCATTTGTTGCTGTTGCACGGGGTTGCGCGTGTCATGTTTGGTATGTTTTTACTCAGCGTAACTTCCTCTTTTATATTTTACAAAAAAATTGTGTTATGTATTGTGTTTTTTGTATTTATTTATCATGTATTTTGTGCATTAAAATAATAAGAAAAGGTGTTTTTGTTCCCCCCCCCCCCCCCAAAAAAAATGTTGCTTAAAAAAAAAATGCCGTGTGACATAACAAATTGCAAAACCCACCAATGTAGTCTCAAGGGCAGGGGGTCTCAAACTGGCGGCCCACCCTGCTTTTGAAAAAACTACAAGTCCCATGAGGCACTGCATGGCTGACAGTTACAAGCATGACTCCCACAGGCAGAGGCACGATGGGACTTGTAGTTTCGCAACAGCGGGAGGGCCGCCAGTTTGAGACCCCTGGTCTAGGGCCTCTGCTTTAAAAAAATCAAAATATAATGTTTGCAGGTTCTAAGTCATTTTCCAGCAAAACAAAATACCGATTGTTACATGTGAACGAAAAGTGCCAGAAAATACCTGGACTGGAGGTAGAACCAAAAAAATAAAAACACTTCAAACTTCTCTTTTAACCTGAAAACATGCAAAATTGAATGTTCTCAGTTTAAATTCTCTGCAGTTTGAATATATGAATGCAGAAAAAAATCTGCATTATGGCCACTAGATGGTGCTAACTATCGTAGAAATTGAACTTGCTCTTTACCGCACTCTAATGGCCAATAAATGAAATTGCAGTATCTTCTCTCAGGTTTTTAGTGCTGTAATATTTACAGCCATACTTCATTAAACACATTACAAATTTAGCAGAAGAATGGGAGCCTCTTGTAAAGGTTTTCAGCACTGAAATCCCTGAGGAACATAAGAAACCAACATGGGCTTTAACCCGGCTATAGATGGTTCAAATTTCAGCCGGTTCAGCAGAGACAGGCTGAGTTCCGAACCATCTATGGGCAGGCTGAGTGTACCCAATCGATCAACTTGGGTACAACCAGCATGTCGGATTTATCATTTGATTATTGCCAGTGGCTACAGCCACTAGCAATAACCATTGGGTAGTCTCCGGCCAGAGATGGCTCCCGCACCCCCCCTGCTGGTCAAACACAATCACTCCATGAGAGGGATTCCCCCACCAACATTGACTGCGTTGATTGGGAAATCAAGTGATTTTCTTTCTTGCAACCACTGAAAAAAGATCACACCGTCTATGGCCAGCTTTGGGGTTCAAGCATCTGCCAAACAATAAACTATGATATTTGTGTGACAAGTGATAAAACTGCTGCTGATTGCACAGAATGGAACATACAGAAAATGATAGTCCTAGTAGGTAATTGTCATCGATCCATGCCAAACACAGATCACAAGATGGAGGGGTGGTAAAAGTTTGGAGGTGTCTGATTGGGTCACATAACTCATAAAAAGAGATCTGCCCGGCCTCAAAAACCCGACAAATTCTGAATTTATGGCTGGTAGGCTTGCGAAGAAATTGTATATGTTTACGTTCATGTACAGTGGAACCTTGGATTGCGAGTAACGAAATTAACGAGCGTTTTGCAATATGAGCGCTGTATTTTTAAAAATCCTGACTCAGTTTGCGAGTGTTGTCTCGTAACACGAGCAGGATTCAAAGCCACAGCTGTGTGCAGTACCGCTTTGGCCTGAGGTGGGGGGGGGGCGAGGGCGCTGTTCTGAGTCGATCAGCGCCGTTCGGAAATTCACGAAAAAGACTCAGAAATAATCAGTTTCCGAGGTTTGCTGAGGTGAGCCTTTCAGTGTGGCTCTCTGGCACCCCCCCATCACATCTGGCCATATGTGGTATTGCATGCCATTGAAGTCAATGCGGAACAAATTATTTTCGTTTACATTGACTTCAATGGGGAGACTCGCTTTGATATGCGAGTACTTTGGATTACGAGCATTCTCCTGGAACAGATTATGCTTGTAATCCAAGGTTCCACTGTATATTTTTATATTCCCAATAAAACGATTTGTTGCCCTTACTGGGGAAACATAACCGCACCTACTGGGATCACAAAACCCAACTCTCCATCCAGTGGAATGACTCGTCCTTCCATCCCAGGAACGCCACCCTGCAGAAAATTTTCAATTTCTCTGAGATTGATTTTGAATCTTTTGGAAGTTTCTGGAGAATATAAATTATTAGCAGCTGTTTCTTCATCAAGTAAAACTCCTGGTCGCCAGATACAGGCATCAATATCTTTCATGCAGTCAAATAATTTGTGTATTTTGTCTGTCACGAGATCCTCGCGAAAATCACCTTCGCTCAGAATTATTGCGGCCATGGTATCCTCCTGCTCGGTATCATAGATGTCCTCTCCGTCAGAGTTCTGGTCCTCCAGGATGGTCATCGGGTCGGCGGTGTTGCACAATTCCTCGATGTCACTCATCCTTCTGGACATCCTGTGCTTCTGCATCTTCCGCTTTTGGATCAGCTCCGACACAGACAGTGAAATATTCTCCTGTTGCCTGGAGATCCCACTTGGGGCTCTCTGGGCAAGTTCTGCCAACCTTCTCATGGCATCGTTTAACAGAGCGCTGACTCTCTCCGTTACACCAACTGCTTTTTCCTCCGAGTCTTTCTTATGTTCCTCCAGACTCCGGACTTGTTTCTCAGCCCATGCTTTATTTGAGGTCAACATCTCCAGATCTTTCCTCAGCTTCTCTCTCTTCTTCTCAATGGCCTCACTCAACTTCTCCACCGGATGTCCTCTGTGCAGTCCAAAAGTCTTACAGTGAACACAGATGCAAACCCTTTCCTTGGGGCAGTAATACTCCACAATCTTTTTATGCAGGAGGCATTTTCTGTCCCCCGAGGTGTTGGTGAGATCGGATAAGATGTGTAGTGGTGACTTGGTGTGGACCCTCAGATGTTTGTCACACAGGCAACTTTCACAGAGTTGGCAGGACTTTAAAGCCGGTACATGGGAGTCCACGCAGTAAGTACAATAGACCCCGGTATCTTCCTGAACGGGCTGAGAAATTAGGAACTTCTCCACTATGTTACGTAGAAATCTAGCGCTAGACAGTACAGGTCGCTCCTGGAACTTCACTCTGCACTCCGGACAGATATAAAGTCCAAACGCGTCCTGAGTGATCAGCACGCGGTCAATACAGACCCGGCAGAAGTGGTGCCCACATCCCAACGATACCGGATCTGTATAAATGTCCAGACAGATGGGGCAGCTCAGGTCCTCTCTCAGATCAGCAGATGCCATAGTAGCCAACGGGAGGAGAAAAGAAACTGGAAGTTTGTTATACTTCTGATGCGTAGAAGAATATACGAGAAGAGTCACCGGTACTTCACTTGCTCAGCTTTCAATGAACCAGTCCATGCACACACTCCGGGGTCTCAAATGTTTGAAGACGTTTGCAGATCTGATCTGGCTTTGTAGCAGCTCTTGATGGATTTAACACTGCAAGGTGTGTCAACACGTCTGCAAGTCCCCAAATGATAATTTCCTTTGTGTCAAACAATGGTCTCCCCACTCCGGGTCATTCGGTGTCTCCTTCAGATCTGTTTCTTTGCTCAGAGGCTCCGCAGGGTTGAGTCTTCAACTTCAGTTGCTTCCAATAATGATGCAGCTTTCCACTCTGCAGTCAGAAATAGTTGGACTTCCTGGTTGTGTGCCGTCCCACCCACAGGGAGAATGCTAATACAATCAGGGCTTTTTTTTCTCAAAGAATAGGTCCAGGTACTAACATTTACATTGCCAGTGCCCAACCCCCCGGGAATGAGAAGCAAAGTGGCAGGTGTGGCCAGGGCTTAGATCTGCATATCACAGGCTCAGATCTGCATATCACACAAGGTGCAAGTTACAGGAATGCCTGAGGTGTGGGGCTCCAGTGTTGTCCTTCAGAAGAGATGAGTCAATTGTCAGGGACCGCCCTGTCATCTGCCGGTTCAGCGGGGATCAACAGAGCGATCCCCCGTTGAGCAAGCGGATGCATAAGGAACGGACCCTTACTGGGTCTGCCTGTGTGAAAGGGCCCTTAGTTGAAGAAACTGTTTATTGAATTAATTAATTATTGAAAAGTAAAGTGAACAATTAAAATCATGGACACCTCCCAACTCCACAGAGACTGGTGTCCCAGCACTTGGTATGATGTAAAATAGAGGTTATATGGTCACATACCCATCCTTGTGGCCAGGCAGTGGGAAGGATAAACACCAGCAAGGCAAGGGGAGGAGTGCTGCTCTAGACCAGTGGTTCTTAATCCTGTCCTCAAGTACCCCCAACAGGCCATGTTTTGGGAATTTCTCTTAGCTGTTCAAAATACCATGCCATTGACCAAAAAAACAACAAGATGGCCATGCTGTGTATCCAAGAGGATCGGAGGTGACATCATTGGCAGAGCCGCGGACAGGAAGTGATGGTAGCGCTGGCCCGATGGAACCTCGTAAAAGGAGCTGGCTGCCTCAAAATGCGTTATCCCTATGTGAGAGAAGGATTTTGGTCCTTTGGTCCCCCTCTTCTAACATCCTCCAGGCCAGCACTACCACCACTTCCGGTCTGCGGCTCTGCTGTTGATGCCTTCTCAGGTCCTTCTTGGATACATGGGGTGGTTGTTTTTTCTTTCCCCTAAAGCCGACCATAGACAGTTCAAATCTTGGCTGGTTCAGAAGTTGATCGATTGATAGCCACTAGCAATAATTACTGTGGGTTCTCCCGGTCAGGACGGCCCCCCACCAGGAGAACACAATAGCTTATCGGGAGGAATTCCCCCATCAACGCTGACTGTGTTGATGGGTAAATCAATCAGTTTTCTTTCCTGCAACACGTGGTTGCAGGATAGGATATTGCACAATCTACGGCTGGCTTAAGAGTGGCAATCGGGGGGCGGCACCCCGCCCCCTTACCTTGTTGCTGTTTACCCTTCCCGCCGCCATGCCTGCCTACAAGAGGATGGGTATGTGAAGGTATAACCTAGATTTTACATCACACCAAGTTCTGGGACACCGGTCTCTGTGGAGTTGGGCTGTGACCATGATATTAAGTGTTTATTTTACTTTTATGCAATAAACATTTTCTTCAACTTTAACCAGCCTTTAGAATTTATATAATTACACATGTAGTGCCTGATTACTTCAAAGTACCGGTGCTAGTTTAAATTTAGAAGGGGTCAGAGAGTTACTTGACTCTGATTCAGTTAATCTGTTCAAATTGGGTCTCTGTCTCAGCTTGGCTGTGCTGTGGGCTCATTCTGTTGCTTCTGGGGTGTTGTTCCCACCCCAGGACGATAGGTGGCAGCAGCGGAGTCGAGGTTTGGGTGCTTTCCCCCAGCAGCCAATCAGTAGGGTGTTTCCTTGCTGTGCATGCTGGGAGAGGGTATTTATGGCACAGACGCCATTGGTCTGGGTTCTTCTTCGAGTGCGGCATCCACCTTCAGGGTGTCTGCATCACGGCACCCCAGCAAAATGGACTTCCGGGGTGCACGTGCCACGCGGTATTCCTGGTTCTGGGACCATATTGGTCCAGAACATTTGAGCTGTGGCGGTGTCCCAGTGATCGACTGGGTCCCTATTCTTAAAGCGGAGGTTCACCCAAATAACATCTAGAAAATACCAAATTCTTTATACTTCTAACATGTACAGTAGGCATTTTTTTTTAGGCTGCACATACCTTATAATCTATATTTGCAATCCGGCTTCCGGGTACTCACTCCCACGGGAGTAGGCGTTTCCAAGCTGAGCCGCAATGTAATCTGGGAGGTCGCCCAGGTGATTGATGTCTATCAATAAAATTTACCCCCAGAGGATACGCCCCCCCCCCCTCCGTATTGCGTAGGCGCATCACGAAAGTCAGAGTTTCCGAAAGGAGCCAAACATGTAGAGCCGCGAGTTAGCTCTACACGGCACCTGCGCACCGACTAGGAGCCATGTAGAGCTGACTGCGGAGGCGCCGTATAGAGCCGATTTGCGGCTCTACATGTTCGGCTCCTTTCGGAAACTCTGTGACTCTCGTGATGCGCCTATGCAATACGGGGGGGCCTTATCTGCAGAGGGAAATTGTTCTGATAGACATAATTTTTCTGGACGAACTCCCAGAATACATTGCGGCTCAGCTTGGAAACGCCTCCTCCCGCGAGAGTGAGTACCTGAAAGCCGCATTGCAAATATAGATTATAAGGTATGTACAGCCAAAAGAAAAATGCCTACTGTACATGTTAGAAGTATAAAGAATTTGGTCTTGTATAGATGTTATTTGAGTGAACCTCTGCTTTAAGAAGATCCCAAGCATTGTTGCCTTGTGAGGAAGCTGTTCGGTGGGGAGTCCATCTGAGGAGAGCCAAGAGAGGCTGGCGATCCAATAGGGTTTCGACAATCCACCGGGGATCAAGGTAACCGGGAACTGAGGGGTTGGGTGTTGGTCACCTATCAGTCGGGAACCTATAAACTACCTGAAGGAGATCCAGGCCAAAGTCTATTAACCACTTAAGGACCGCCTACTGCACATTTACGTCGGCAGAATGGCACGGCTGGGCACATCAACGTATATATACGTTGGTTTTAGTACCCAGCCGTGGGTCGCGGGCGCGCGCCCGCGACCCGGTCCGAAGCTCCGGGACCGCGGGATTCGCGGACCCGATCGCCGCTGCAGTGCGGCGATCCGTCCCTGGAGCGGAAGAACGGGGAGAGCCGTGTGTACACACGGCTTCCCCGTGCTTCTCTGTGGCCGGAGCATCGATCGCGTCATCCCTGTAATAGGGGGACGCGATCGATGACGTCACACCTACAGCCACACCCCCCTTCAGTTGTAAACACACACATTAGGGCACACATTCCCTACAGCGCCACCTGTGGTTAACTCCCAAACTGCAACTGTCATTTCCACAGTAAACAATGCAATTTAAATGCATTTTTTGCTGTGAAAATGACAATTGTCCCAAAAATGTGTCAAAATTGTCCGAAGTGTCCGCCATATTGTCGCAGTCACGAAAAAAATCGCTGATCGCCGCTATTAGTAGTAAAAAAAAATAATTAATAAAAATGCAATAAAACTATCCCTTATTTTGTAAACGCTATAAATTTTGCGAGAACCAACCGATAAACGCTTATTGCGATTTTTTTTTTACCAAAAATATGTAGAAGAATACGTATCGGCCTAAACTGAGGAAAAAAAATGTTTTTTTATATATTTTTGGGGGATATTTATTATAGCAAAAAGTAAAAAATATTGCATTTTTTTTTAAATTGTCGCTCTATTTTTGTTTATAGCGCAAAAAATAAAAACCGCAGAGGTGATCAAATACCACCAAAAGAAAGCTCTATTTGTGGGAAAAAAAGGACGCAAATTTTGTTTGGGAGCCACGTCGCACGACCGCGCAATTGTCTGTTAAAGCGACGCAGTGCCGAATCGCAAAAACCCCTTGGGTCATTTGCCAGCGTATTGGTCCGGGTCTTAAGTGGTTAAGGAGTATCACCTTCGCTACCTCAATCTTAAGGAGGGTCTGTGGCAGAGACTTTTCCTCTAAGTTCCGAGTGATACTCCGACTGCCAGGTCAGTGAGAGAGGCCTGTCCAGGTACACCAAGTCCTCTCCTTCTGCTTCAACTCTACCTTTCACCACAAGTTTTATTGTTTTTACACTGCTGGGTAATAAAAAGCACAGAAAAGCCACCTGTCGTGGACATTCCGTTACTACTACATTCACCATACACCCCTAGGCGGCGGAGGAGCCATGCGGTAACTTGACGCCCAAAACAAACCAGCAGCTCTTTCGGGGGTAGTGCTACACACATATGCCTTTTATGTTGGATTAATACCTCACACACCTTAGTGAGCAGCATACAGCTTTTATTATACATAGAGAAATTCTGATACTGGCGACTCTTGGCTAACCAAATGTCCCCATGGAACTTATCACCCCCAACAACCAACCCCTCCATTCCCTTCCTGTATTGTCTTCATTGTAACACCTTTAATTGAATTACGTATAATAAAAGGTACAGAAACTTTCTGCTGACTTTCTGTTTATCTTCTCAGGTTCTGTGGCTCCGACCCCCACCCCCCACCCCACATCCTGGTCACTGATAAAACATCACAGAAAACAGGTATTACCAGAAGGTCCTCACACCGCTTTGATCCTGAGCAGCTAAGAAATGCATAGAAGCTGAAATTTCAATGTGAATTGAGCACCAAATGGGGGGGGGGGGGGGGGGGGGGGGTTTGAAGTATTTTCCATTAGGCTACATTTACACTTGCAAATGGGCCCAACATCGTTTATATGCAAGAATCTCAGAGGGGGGTTCCTGGAGATTACATCCCCCATTGAAAGCAAGAGGAGGTTGCCGGTGTTTCGTCAGATTAGGCGACCCATCAGAATTTGTAACGGAAGTGACGTATTGTCACCGCCATCTTGCTACGCCCCGCACTCGTCCACAGTAAGGATACAGTGAGAAGGGGGCAAGCGGGCATCTTGTTACACCCACCGGAGTCTGGCATTTTACGCTTGTGTTTAACAGTAAACAGAGCTTATATAGTGAAATTCAGTATTTTGAAAGCCCTCAGTTTTGATGTTGATTTTTCAAAGCAGCGGTGTTCTGTCAGATTAGCAAACCTGTGAGATCTGAAGGCTTGCCGCTGCTTTTAAAATTCAACATCTAAACCAGGGGTGCCCAACCTTTTGAAGAGCGAGGGCCACTTAAGCAACTTGGTGACCAGTCGCGGGCCACAATGAGCAGAGCGGGCGGATGACAGGTCACGGCTACTCTATAGGCCCGCCAATCCACCCAGATAGAAGGGGACAAATTCCCTTCTGTTTTTCGGATTGGAGGTAGGCGGGCGTAAACTAACATCTGTCGCTCTATAGAGGTGAATTGAGGGTCTCATTTAGTTGGGCTGATCATGTGAAAAGGGCCTAAGACTACTTTGTGCTGTGGTTTTCCCACACCGCGGGTGCAACTTAGTGCACCTGTGTCTATCCTGCGGGTGATCTGAACTTTGCCATAGACTCCACCTGTGGCAAAAGCTGGGACTGTACAGGAAGCATCGGCTTATGGGGTTCTGCTCCGCATAGGGTTGCCACCTTTTCTTCAAGTGAAACCCGAACACTTTAGTAGTGCGCAGCAATTTTTTTTATAGTATAAACTATACATAGATTTTGCTATTAAATAACATTTCTAATCATATGAATTTAATAACAAGAGTCCCCCTTTACATCAGAGTCCACAAAGTCCCCCTTTACATCTGGATCCACAGAGTCCCCTTTTACATCTGAACTTGCAGAGTTTCCTTTCAATGTAAGGGGGCTCTGCAAACTCTTATGTAAGGGAGAACTCTGGGGCCTCTAACATAAGGGGTGCTCTGGGAAACCTGATTTAAGGGGGAACTCTGATATACAGAGAGGACTATGATGTAAAGGGAAATACTGTAAGGGGGGACTCTACAGACTCTGATGCAAGGGAGAATTCTGGGGACTCTAACATAAGGGATGCACTGGGAACCCTGGTTTAAGTGGGAACACTAAGAATTCTGATGTATGGAGAGGACTCTGATGTAAGGGGCCTCTAGTGTAAAGGGGAACTCTGATGTAAGGGGTGCTCTAAGAATCCTGATTTACTTTAGTGTACTCACTCAGAGGCAGGAGAGAAAAAGGGTGGAGGTAAGAGGTGCAGACTGAGCTCTCTCTCCTCTCCTATCTGTGTGTATTGGGGGAGGGGGGCGGGGGTTTGTTAATGTTAGTTTTAGGCAGTGTGAAAGAGCAACAGACACTCTCAGCTTAGACAACTGCAACCAGCAACCCATAGTCCAGTCTAAATAATGTGTCCGGGTTTCAGGCAGTCTGAAACCCGAACGCATGATTCCAAACCCGAACTGTCCGGGTGAATCCTGGACAGGTGGCAACCCTAGCTCCGCAGCCGTTTTCTTCCTCTACCACCAGCTTTATTCACAACACTGATGCTGCGGTATGGCGAGTTGGCAACATGCGATCTGGGCTTGCCAACCCACCATTCCAGAGCAGGAGGCCGCGGGCCACATCAGATGGCTCTGAGGGCCACATGTGGCCCCCGGGCCACTGGTTGGCTACCCCTGTTCTTAACAGTCAGACAGATTTTTAAATACTGCATTTCGCTATATAAGCTCTGTTTACTGTAAAAATAAGTGTGAAATGGAAATCTCCGGTGGGTGTAACAAGATGTCTGTTTGCCACCTTCTCACTGTATCCTTACTGTGGACGAGTGTGGGGTGCACCAAGATGGCGGCGACGGAACATCACTTCAAATTCTGACGGGTCGCCTGATCTTACGAATCCACAGCTAATTACGGCCATTTATATGCAATTGCTATGCATGAGTGATCGGCTCTGGATGTAGACCAGTTGGCTTCACAGGAGAGCGCTGCATAGTGGGGTGCAGATTATGGGCCCTCGCACACTGATCAGTTTTTGAAGACCTTTATATTCGTGGTTAAAGTGATACTAAAGGTTCAGTTTTTTTTTTTTTTTTAAATAACAAACATGTTATACTTACCTCCACGGTGCAGTTCGTTTCGCACAGAGTGGCCCCGATCCTCCTGTTCTGGGGTCCCACGGCGGTTCTCACGGCTCCTCCCCACAATAGATAAACCCTGTTCTGGGAAGCTCTCTCCCAAGGAAGTTACCTTGCTGGCGCGCTCCCGTGTCATACACTCGGCATCATGCGACGTTCAGCAGGATTAAAAGCCGGCATGCACCAGAGGGGGGGTGCGCAGTGCAGTGATCACTGGTGCTGTCTGTCAGTCTTGCCTGACGAAGAGGTCCTGCGTGGCCTCGAAACGTTGCAATGTTGTGATGTTTTCATTGCATTAAAACTTTTGGACATTATTTACGATCCGTGGTGTGCTGACGAATATGTTCATACTGTGTGTCAGTCTGACACACACTGCGATCGTGGTATGGAGATGACCAGGGGCCAACTGACAATTCGGGCACTGCCCGAGAGCCCCATGCCACTAGGTGGCCCCATCAGGGTTGCCAGGCTCAGTAAAACCAGGGACAGTATGTAAAATTTGAGTTTTTTTTTTTTTTTTTACATCTGTCCCTGATATGTCCGATACCGACATGCTTTTGATGTGAAAATGCTGAGATTTTAGCTGCCCCGCCTCTGCACTGCCTCCTGGCGTGGTGGCCATCTGTAAGCCCGGGGGCCCCATGAGTTGTCAGTCTGCCCCTGGAGATGACCAATCATTAATTCATCCCAAAGGTGTTCTATCGGGTTGAGGTCAGGCTAGTCAAGTTCCTCCACTGCAAACTTTCTCATCCATGTCTTTATGGACCTTGATTTGTGCACTGGTCCGAATCATTTGGTGGAGGGGGGATTATGGTGTGGGGTTGTTTTTCAGGGGTTGGGCTTGGTCCCTTGGTTCCAATGAAGGGAACTCTTAAAGCGGAGTTCCACCCAAAAGTGGAACTTCTGCTTAATCCACTCCTTGCCCCCTTACATGCCATATTTGCATGTCATTTTATTTTAGGGGGGGTGGGGGCTTTAGGAGGAGTGGGACTTCCTGTCCCACTTCCTCCTTCCGCCCAGGGACCACCTAGGCGATACGTCATATCGCCTACAGTGGCCCCTCCCTGTAGGCGATCGCCTGGGACACGTGACGGGTCCCAGGTGATCGTCTGACCAATCACAGTGCGCATCGCCCCTTGCGCATGCACAGTGAGTGCCCGGCCATGAAGCTTAGAATGAAGATGCTGGCCAGAGGGGGGGGGGCGGAGCTCTGGCCGGCGCGTCGCTGGACCGTGGAGCAGGTTAATGTCTGTTTACTAAAAGCCAGCAGCTACACTTTTTGTAGCTGCTGACTTTTAATAAACTGTAAAAAAGCCTGAAACACCCCTTTAAGGCGTCACCATACAAAGACATTTTGGACAATTAAATGCTCCCAACTTTGTGGGAACAGTTTGGGGACGGCCCCTCCCTGTTCCAACATGACTGCACACCAGTGTACAAAGCAAGGTCCATAAAGAGATAGATGAGCGAGTTTGGGGTGGAGGAACTTGATTGGCCTGCACAGAGTCCTGACCTCAACCTGTTAGAATACCTTTGGGATGAATTAGAGTGGAGACTGCGAGCCAGGCCTTCTCGTCCACATCAGACACCCTCCGTAACCTTGTGGACGGCCTTCCCCGAATAGTTGAAGCTGTTATAGCTGCAAAGGGTGGGCCAACTCAATATTGAACCCTACGGACTAAGACTGGGATGCCATTAAAGGTTCATGTGCGTGTAAAGGCAGGTGTCCCAATACTTTTGACAATATAGGGCCAGATCCACAAAGCAGCCCCGCCGGCACGGCATGTCCAATTTACTCTACGCTGCTGTAAGTTACAGCGGCGTATCCTTATCCACAAAGAAATGCCGCTGTAACTTACGGCGGCGTAGCATAAATGGGCCGGCGTACGCGGGTGTAATTCAAATTAACTAGTGGGGGGCGTGTTTTATTATAATTATGAATGACCCGACGCAAACTACGCTTTTTTTTTAACTGCGAAATCACGTTGCAAAACATCAATGAAAACGACGTGAACATAACGTACGCAAATCCCTATTCGCGAACGGTTTACGCAAACGACCGAAAAATCGACGCTGGCCCGACATCCATACTTAACATTACGTACACCTGTGTACAGCAGGGGTAACTTTACGCCGGACCGACGCTTACGCAAACGACGTAAAAACACTGCGCCGGCCGTACGTACGTTGGTGAATCAGCGTATCTAGCTCATTTGCATATTTTACGCGGACACACAACGGAAGCGCCCCTAGCGTCCAGCGTAAGTATGCAACTAAGATACGACGGTGCAATAACATCACGCCAGTCGTATCTTAGCGTAATTCCGGTGTATCTTGTTTTGCGAATACAAAACAAAGATATGCCGGCGGGAATTTGAAATTACGGAGATACGCCGCTGTAATGCTTTGTGGATCTGGCCCATAGTGTATATTTCAGTGCTGGGACACCGGTCTCTGTGGAGTTGGGTTGTGATTTTAATTGTTTATTTTACTTTTATTCAAGAAACGGTTTCTTCAATTTAACCAGACCATTGGACCAGGGGGCTTATATACTGTATATATACACATATGTCATTTTATTATACATAGAGAAATGCTCCATTCCCTTCCTGTATTGTCTTCATTGTAACGCCTTTAATTGAATGAGTACAATAAAAGGTACAGAATCTTTCTATTTATCTTCTCAAGTTTTGTGGCTCTGACCCCCCCACCATCCACCTCACATCCTGGTCACAGAAAACAGGTATTACCAGAAGGTCCTCACACCGCTTTGATCCTCAGCAGCTAAGAAATGCATAGAAGCTGAAATTTCAATGTGAATTGAGCACCAAATGGGGGTGGGGGGGGGGGGGTGAAGTATTTTCCATAAGGCTACATTTACACTTGCAAATGGGCCCAACATCGTTTATATGCAAGAACCTCAGAGGGGGGTTCCCGGAGATTACACCCCCCATTGAAAGCAAATTAATCACGGCCATTTACATGCAATTGTTATGCAGTGACCAGCTATGAGGGATCGGCCCCAGGTGTAGACAAGTGGCGGGTGGGGGGGCGCAAACTGAAAAATTCTGAAAAAAAAACCCCATCAAATGCTGCCACTGTGCCCACCAAATGCTGCCACTGTGCCCACCAAACGCAGCCACTGTGCCCACCAAACGCAGCCACTGTGCCCACCAAACGCAGCCACTGTGCCCACCAAACGCAGCCACTGTGCCCACCAAACGCAGCCACTGTGCCCACCAAACGCTGCCACTGTGCCACCAAACGCTGCCATTTTACCTTGAAAAAAAAGCCACTGTGCCCACCAAATGCTGCCACTGTGCCACCAAATGCTGCCTATGTGCCACCAAACGCTGCCACTGTGCCCTGAAACAAAGCCACTGTGCCCTGAAACAAAGCCACTGTGCCCATCAAACGCAACCACTGTGCCCATCAAACACAGCCACTGTGCCTTCAAATGCTCCCACTGTGCCCCATCAAACGATCCTACTGTGCCCATCGAATGCTACCACTGTGCCCATCAAACACAGTCACTGTGCCATCAAATGCTCCCACTGTCCATGGCTGCCACCGCCACCCCCTATTCAGGTGCCCAGACCCTTTTCGGGCAGCGGGTGCTCCCATTGTGCCCATCAGTCAATCAGGTGACAGGTAACAGACCCGAGCACCTGATTGGCGTAGAGGTGGTTCGGTGTTAGGAAAGGGAATATTCAGTCGCTTTTTTAACACAGCTATGTGAACTGCGAGAGCCAAGCATACGTTTTTTGATGCCTATTGGAGCCTATGGTTATAATCGGGTGCCTCAAAAATCCCCCCCGTCGCCGTAATTCAGGTGCCTGGCACCCCCCGAAAAGGGGCCGAGCGCCTGAATATAGGGCGGCAGCGGCAGCCATACATAGATTCATGCAGTGCATCTCTCTATTGGTAATAGGAGCTTTGTGTTAGTGGGCGTCCTGACTCCCCTGTAGTCCAAGGGAGGGGGCGAGCACGACACTGTACAATATAGACCTGGAGACAGGTCTATATTTGAGGTGAGCATTGCATGACCGTGCAATTGTCATTGAGAATGGGACAGCGCTGAAAGCTGAAACTGACCAGGGCAGGGAGGGGGGTAATAGTGCCCATTAGGCAACTGGTTAAACATCAAGCTCTCTTCAAAAACTGATCATTTTGAAATGGCCCATAATCTGCACCCCACTATACAGCGATCACCTTCTATTGATCGGCCCTGGAAGCCGACTGTCTCCACCAGTGGCGGTGCGTTCATAAGCCACCCCCTCTTTCTCTATCTGCAACATAGAGGGCGTCCTGACTCTCCCGAAGCACGACACTTCACACCAGGGAAAAAGACTCACATTACTGTGTGGAGTTACAGACAGAAGAACAGGAAGAGAGGATTTCTCAGAAGAAATAAGGACATTTAAAAAGCAACATAAAAGGATGAGGTAAGTATAGGAGGACTGCACTAAGGGAAAGGAAGATATTTTGGAAAAAAAAAATGTACCTTTACAACCCCCTTTAAATCTCCATCTTGTCCTTTGGTATAAAAATTGAGACAAGATCAAACTATTGCTCAAATGCCACGTACACACGATCGGAATTTCCATTGATTTTTTCGGACTGAACGTTGGCTCAAACTTGTCTTGCATACACACGGTCGCACAAATGTTGCTCGGAAATTCCGAACGTCAAGAACGCGGTTGACGTACAACACTACGACGAGCCGAGAAAAATGAAGTACAATGATTCCGAGCATGCGTCTAATTGATTCCGAGCATGCATTGAAGTTTTGTGCGTCCGAATTGGCTATACACGATCGGAATTAAGAACCAGCTCTCAAACACTTGTTGTCGGAAATTCCGACAGCAAATGTCCGATGGAGCCTACACACGACGGTCGGAATATCCGACCAAAAGCATCGAACATTTGTTGTCGGAAATTCCGATTGTGTGTACGCGGCATAAGTGTCTCTAACCCATGTACTCTACTCTGGAAAGCAAAGCCAGGCTTCTAGCAATGTCTGATCCAATGTTTTCTCCAACATAATAGAACGATTGCTAAGAGGTTTTCTTTCAGGGAATAATTTGCAAGTACATAAACACACCGGAACTACTATGCAATTGTCCCATTGTCTTCACATGGTCTCTTGTAAACACGTCTTGATAAAACAAATCTCATTTGCTTAAGAGATGATCTAATCAAGACTAAATGTTATATACCAGACAATTCCGAGATCAGGGGCGGACTGACCATTCGGGCAATTGGACACTGGCCGAGGGCCCCATGCCACTAGGGGCCCCATCAGGGTTGTCTGTCTCAGTAAAACCAGGGACAGTATATAAAAATCTGTGTTTTAAAAAAAATCTAAAGATTATAGCTGCCCCGCCTCTCCAGTACCTTTTCAATGTGAGTATGTGTAATCCGTGTGTGTGTTTGTGTATACTGTGTGTGTATATTGTGTGTGGGTGTGTATACTGTATGTGTGTGTGGGGGGTGTGTATACTGTATGTGTGTGTATACGGGTGTGTATACTGTGTGTGGGTGTGTATTCTGTATGGGTGTGTGTGTGCGTGTATACTGTATGTGTGTGTGTATAATGTGGGTGTGTATACTGTATGTGTGTGGGTGTGTATACTGTATGTGTGTGGGTGTGTATACTGTATGTGTGTGGCTGTGTATACTGTATGTGTGTGGCTGTGTATAATGTGTGTGTGTGTATACTGTGTGTGTGTGTGTGGGGGGGTGTGTATACTGTATGTGTGTGGGTGTGTATGCTGTGTGTGGGTGTGTATACTGTATGTGTATACTGTGTGTGTACTGTATGGGTGTGTGTGTATACTGTATGTGTATACTGTGTGTGGGGGGGTGTATACTGTGTGTGTGTGTATACTGTATGTGGGTGTGTGTGTCTACTGTATGTGTGTGGGGGTGTGTATACTGTATGGGTGTGGGGGTGTGTATACTGTGTGTGGGGGGGTGTATACTGTGTGTGTATACTGTGTGTGTGTGTGTGTGTGTGTATACTGTATGTGTGTGGGGGTGTGTATACTGTATGGGTGTGGGGGTGTGTATACTGTGTGTGTGGGGGGTGTATAGTGTGTGTATACTGTGTGTGTGTATACTGTGTGTGTGTATACTGTATGGGTGTGTGTGTGTATACTGTATGTGTGTATGGGTGCGTATACTGTATGTGTGTGTATACTGTATGTATGTATGGGTGTGTATACTGTATGTGTATACTGTGTGTGTACTGTATGGGTGTGTGTGTGTATACTGTATGTGTATACTGTGTGTGTGGGGGGGTGTATACTGTGTGTGTGTATACTGTATGTGGGTGTGTGTGTGTGTGTGTATGGGTGTGTATACTGTATGGATGTGTATACTGTATGTGTGTATGGGTGTGTATACTGTATGGGTGTGGGGGTGTGTATACTGTGTGTGGAGGGGTGTATAGTGTGTGTATACTGTGTGTGTATACTGTATGGGTGTGTGTATACTGTATGTGTATACTGTATGTGTATACTGTATGTGTGTATGTATACTGTATGTGTTTATGGGTGTGTATACTGTATGTGGGTGTGTGGGTGTGTGTGTGTGTATGGGTGTGTATACTGTATGTGTGTATGGGTGTGTATACTGTATGTGTGTGGGGGTGTGTATACTGTATGGGTGTGGGGGTGTGTATACTGTGTGTGGGGGGGTGTATAGTGTGTGTATACTGTGTGTGTGTATACTGTATGGGTGTGTGTATATTGTATGTGTGTATGGGTGTGTATACTGTATGTGTGTATGGGTGTGTATACTGTATGTGTGTATGGGTGCGTATACTGTATGTGTGTATGGGTGTGTATACTGTATGTGTGTGTGTATACTGTATGTGTGTATACTGTATGGGTGTGTGTATATTGTATGTGTGTATGGGTGCGTATACTGTATGTGTGTATGGGTGTGTATACTGTATGTGTGTGTGTATACTGTATGTGGGTGTGTGTGTGTATACTGTGTAGCCCCATAATCTCCTATTGCCCCGGGGGCCCCATGAGTTGTCAGTCCACCCCTGTCCGAGATACTTTCCTGTCCTTCCTATCTGTTATTGACTAATGGGTGATCTATTTCTAAAGAACGTCTAACTTACCAGCTACACTTGTAATAAACCAAAAATATTCTATTCCGGCAATTGCATTCCAGGATCTTCTTTCCCTGAGAAGAACAGAACTTTAAGGCTCACAGGCCATGTGCGCAGGGGGTGTGCCAGGTGTGCCTGGGCACACCCTAAATCATGCTGTGCAGTGCAGATTCAATCTGCTAATATTTCACACAAATAAAATTTGTAAAAAAAATGAATAATAAAAAAAAAAAAAAAATTAAAAACTACTAGACGCGTGCAGAACGAAAACATTTGTTTTGTTACATTTCGCTTCGATTCGTTATTTACGTAAATTTGTTTAATTCGTTTTTGGGATCAGATTCATTTTATTTTCAAATAGTTTTCGAATTTGAAAGGTTTTCGAAGCATTTTCGAATAGTTTTCCGATTTCCAAAAAGAATAGAATAGAAAATAAAGGAATAGAATAGAAAAATATATATAATTTCCTTTCTCGTACATCACGGGACACAGAGCGGCATATTCATTACTATATGGGTTATATGGAGTACCTTCAGGTGTGGACACTGGCAATCTCAAACAGGAAGTCCCCTCCCTATATAACCCCCTCCCCTAGAGGGAGTCCCTCAGTTTTTTCGCCAGTGTCTTAGGTGTTGGTCACGGAATAGCTTTGCTCCACATCCTTGGGATTAAGGGCGGGCTAACCGGATCTGTCCAAGGAGCCTCAGTGCCAAAGTGGACAGTACCCGGGCCCCAAACCGTGGGGTTTTGCCTATAATGCTCCTCTTTGGAGGGCTGGACCCTGGGCCCAGGACTTGGAGTTTGTAAAAACCATAAGTTCCTGTTTGCCAGGGTGCTATATAGGTCCAGGACAGTGGGTACCTTCATAGGACCCAGGGCCTGAAGGTCTACTACGCTACCCACGGAGATGGGAGAAGATTGGATCAGTTTGCTGGACAAACATCCTGCAGCATGGAGCAGGTAAGGGGGAGCCTGCGGGACTTGGTTCGACAGCAGGCTCTCCGGGGGTAACCTAAAAGGGGGGATAGCCTAAGTATGCTCTGCATGGGCAACCTTGCTCACTATGTCTGAGAGAGACAGGATGACACCTTTTTTCCCCCATCACTAGGTTCCCCTGTCTAAGAATGTGTTGCTAGCTAACCTGCTGCTTTCTTCCTAGGACTAGTAAGGTCCCTAGGGGCCTTTTGGAGAGTCCTACCTGGCCGGGGGTTTGAATCTGCCGCCTGTTTCTGCAGTCCTGGGTCTCCAGCAGCGCGGCTCCTCCATGTTCCTCCTGTTCCGGCATACGCGCGCGCGCGCGCACGTCTTATAGACGTTTTTCGCGCCGTTCAGACAGGAGGGCGGGGGGGGGGCGTGCCTGCGGCGTCATACAGGGGCGCGCCTTGTGCTGTTATAGATCAGCAGGCATTGTCAGTGCTCAGTCTGAGGCTGATTTCAGAAGGAGAGGACGCAGAGCGGCAGAACAGTGACTCCCGGTGGCGGAAGAGGGGTAGTACATGCTGGACTTTGTTCCAATGCCTTTTTTGTTAAGCCAAGAAATTCCCCTTTTTGCAGCAGGTTGGAGGCTGGCAAACTAAGTTTGGGGTCACTGTATGTTTTAAAAAAAAAAATATATAATATATATTTAAAAAAAAAAAAAAAAAAAAGAGAAAAAACATACGGGATCCCATCAGTTTTTGGGCATTAGTGATCTATTGTCCCCTAAGCTCTGGTTTTGTACTCCTGGCCACTACAGTCTGTTGTGTGGGCGGAGTCCCTCGATTTTGTATTATGGCTTCCAAAGGTTCGGGGTCAAAGGGTACAAAAAAGACCAAAAAACAAAGGGGTTCCCCTTCTGATTCTGATGATATGCCGATACTTTCCCCGCAACTTATTAACATAAAGGGCGCCTTGGATGAGCCATTAGGGGGATCTGGTGCGGAGGCTGGCCCAGATCAGCCCAGCCCTGTGTTTATCACAGAGGAGATGCTAGCCGTATCCCTAGGGGGGCTAGAAGAGAGAATAGCAGCATTGATCGCTAGAGCTATTCCTGGTAAGAAACGGGTTAGATCCCCATCACCAAGAGGTGTATCCTCAGATGCTGAGATTCTCTCTCCGGAGGAATTGGAATCACAGGAGGATCAACTAGACCTGAACCAAGAGGGTTCAGGGATTGAGGGATCTGCCTCTGAGGAACCATTTTCAGACTCCCAGACAGAGAGACTGTGGGTACAGTCTTTGACGGACATGGTCCGCTCGGCATTTAGTTTACCATTGCCAGAGCCTCAGGTTCCTCCGGTATCCTCTCTGGGCTCTTTGAAAGCTCCGTTAAGCAACGCAGTTTTTCCGGTCCATCCTCTCTTGGAGGAATTGATCTTTCGGGATTGGGTACGGCCGGACAGGATTTTTCTGCCACCGAAAAGATTTGCGGTCATTTACCCCATGGAGGAAAGAATTCTCCAAGAGGTGGAGGCTCCCAGTAGTGGATGCAGCCATCTCATGTGTGAATAAATCACTAACTTGCCCGGTGGAAAACATACATATGTTTAAAGATCCGGTTGATAAAAGGTTAGAGACACTTTTAAAAGCATCCTTTGCTACGGCAGGAGCAGTGGTACAGCCAGCTGTGGCTGCAATTGGTGTTTGTCAGGCGTTAAAAGACCAGACAAAAGAAATGTTAAAGGACATGCCTACCCAACAAGCAGAAGAGTTTTCTGACATTCCCAGAGCTCTGTGTTTTGCTGTAGATGCTATAAAAGATTCCATCCAGCAGGCCTCTCGTTTATCACTATTTTTGGTGCACATGAGAAGGCTCTTATGGTTGAAGAACTGGGCGGCGGAGCCCCCATGCAAAAAGCTTCTGGCAGGGTTTCCCTTCCATGGAGGACGACTCTTCGGAGAGGATCTGGATAAATATATTCAGACTATTTCAAATGGCAAGAGTACCCTTTTAACGGTCAAAAAGACATTCCGGGGTCCTACATTTAAAAGGCAGCTCTTTCCTGTCTCGGGGCCCTCAAATTCCAGGCAGTATCGACGGCCGCCTGCACGATCCAACGTTAACAGTAGATCGCAGGGACAGGCCCCTGGGGGTAAGAGGCCATGGTATCGCAAGCCGACAAAGACAGCCCCTAAGTCTGCCTTATGAAGGGGCGCCCCCACTCTCGCGGGTGGGGGGAAGGCTTTGTTTCTTCTCAGAAGTTGGGAAGCCAAGATCCCCGACAAATGGGTCCGGGCATCTGTAACCACAGGCTACAGACTGGAGTTTCTAAGGTATCCTCCGCCTCATTTTCAAGAATCAAGGCTACCAAAGGATCCAGCAAGGAAGGCCTCAATGCTGGCAGCTTTGGATCACCTGCTTTGCCAGGACGTAATAATAGAGGTGCCAGCCCAAGAGCAAGGGCTAGGTTTCTATTCCAATCTCTTTGTCATACCAAAGCCCAACGGCGATGTCAGGCCAATCTTGGACCTAAAGAGGTTAAACGGTTACCTAAGGGTTCGTTCCTTCCGGATGGAATCCATCCGGTCAGCAGCCGCCGCGCTTCAGAAGGACGATTTTCTGGCCTCCATAGACATAAAGGATGCTTACCTTCATGTACCAATCTTTCAGTCGCATCAAAGATTTTTACGCTTCGCGGTGGGGCAGCGACACTTCCAATTCAGGGCGCTCCCCTTCGGGCTGGCCACGGCCCCCCGGGTATTCACGAAGATCCTAGCCCCAGTTCTGGCCAATTTAAGGATCCAAGGGGTCACAGTCCTAGCATACTTGGACGACCTTTTAATCATAGATCACTCACGGCCGGGTCTGCAAAAGGCAGTAAACCTCACGGTTCGGTACCTCGAAGAATTCGGCTGGGTCCTAAACCGGGGAAAGTCAGCGTTCCAGCCTACAAAGCAGTTGGAATACCTCGGCATGAGGTTAGACACAGAACAGCAAAGGGTGTTCCTGCCCCTTGTAAAGATCGAGGCTATCAAGGGGTTGGTTCAGTTGGTTCTAAACAAGAAAAAACCAACTATTCGCCTGTGTATGCGATTACTAGGCAAGCTAGTGGCCACGTTCGAGGCAGTACCATACGCTCAGATCCACACTCGCGTCCTACAGGCAGCCATTCTAGCAGCCTGGGGCAAGAGGGCACATGCCTTAGAGTCCCCTTTGACGCTATCATCAAGGGTCCGACAAAGCCTGGCCTGGTGGTTGAACCCCCAGAATCTTCTAAAGGGAAAATCCTTCAGCCCTGTTGTCTGGAAGGTAGTTACCACAGACGCCAGCCTGGCAGGCTGGGGGGCGGTCTTCGAGGGGTTCTCTCGCCAGGGAACTTGGGTGAAAGCAGAGAGGCAGCTCCCCATCAATATCTTGGAGATCAGAGCTGCTCGCCTAGCCCTTCTGGCATGGACCTCCAGATTAAAGGGGTTCCCGGTGAGAATCCAGTCAGACAATGCCACGGCGGTGGCATACATAAACCACCAAGGGGGAACCAGGAGTCAGGCCGCTCAGAGGGAGGTGAGCTTGATTTTTCAGTGGGCAGAGGTTCATGTACCCTGCATTTCGGCGATATTCATTCCCGGAGTGGACAACCTGCAGGCAGACTTCTTAAGTCGCCAGAGTCTGTTGCCAGGGGAGTGGTCTCTGCATCCCCAGGTCTTTCAGACAATCTGCCAGAGGTGGGGAATGCCAGACGTAGATATAATGGCATCCAGGTTCAACAAGAAACTAGACAGGTTCGTGTCTCGAGCGAGGGATCCTATGGCCTGCGGAACCGATGCGTTGGTTTGCCCTTGGCATCAATTCAAACTTCTATATGCATTCCCTCCGCTACAGTTACTCCCTCGCCTGTTGCGCAGGATCAGAGTGGAGCACAAGCCAGTCATTCTAGTAGCTCCGGCTTGGCCCCGGAGGACTTGGTACTCACTAGTCCTGAAGATGGCAGTGGGAGACCCTTGGACTCTTCCTCTACAACCAGACCTACTCTCACAAGGCCCGATCCTCCACCCTACATTACAGCGTCTAAATTTGACGGCCTGGAGGCTGAATCCCTGATTCTCAGGGGTAGAGGTCTGTCTAGGCAGGTAATTCCTACCCTGATTAGGGCTAGAAAGCCGGTCTCCAGGGTGATTTATTACAGGGTGTGGAGGAACTACGTAGGCTGGTGTGAATCCAAAAGATGGAATTCCCGCAAATATACTATTGATAGGGTGTTAAGTTTTCTCCAGCTAGGAGTGGATAAAGGCCTGGCACTAAGCACAATCAAGGGACAGATCTCAGCTCTGTCAGTGTGGTTTCAGAGGCCGCTGGCCACCCACTCGCTGGTAAAGACCTTCTTACAGGGGGTCTTGCGTATTAATCCTCCTGTCAAGTCACCAATTTGTCCATGGGACTTAAATCTTGTCCTGTCCACTCTACAGAAACAACCCTTTGAGCCGTTGGCTGAGATTCCTTTAGTCTTACTGACAAGAAAGTTGGTTTTCTTGGTCGCCATAGTTTCGGCCAGGAGAGTGTCAGAATTAGCAGCCTTATCGTGTAAGGAACCATATCTCGTTCTACATAAGGACAGGGCAGTTCTCCGGCCCCATCCTTCCTTTCTACAAAAGGTTATATCCAAATTTCACTTGAACCAGGATTTGGTACTTCCATCCTTCTTTCCAAAACCCACATCTAGAAAGGAGGGGTTGCTGCATACCTTGGATATTGTCCGGGCCATGAAGGCCTATCTTAAAGCTACAGAGAAAGATCCGGAAGAACAGATGTGTTATTCGTTCTACCAGATGGCCCCAAGAAGGGGCAGGCAGCTGCAAAATCCACCATCTCGAGATGGATTAGACAATTAATCATTCAAGCCTACGGTTTGAAGAGGTTGCCTCCTCCTTTGTCGGTAAAGGCCCATTCTACCAGGGCCATGGGCGCCTCCTGGGCAGCACACCATCAGATCTCTATGGCTCAGATATGCAAGGCAGGCGACGTGGTCATCAGTCCACACGTTTACAAGGTTTTATCAACTAGACGTGAGAAGGAATGCGGATTCTGCCTTTGGACAGGCAGTACTACAGGCTGCAGTTTGAGATCCTCGGGATCAGAAGCACCCTTGGTTGTAAAAAGAAAAAAAAAAAAAAAAAAGAAAAAGTTTTTTCTTGACTAAGTTGGAATTATTATTATTATTTGAGTTTACCTCTAAATTGAATCCTTCTTTGGAAGATGTCTCCCTCCCCTCATTAAAGCATTGCTTTCGGACATCCCATATAGTAATGAATATGCCGCTCTGTGTCCCGTGATGTACGAGAAAGAAAAAGGGATTTTTAAATACAGCTTACCTGTAAAATCCTTTTCTTGGAGTACATCACAGGACACAGAGTTCCCACCCCTCTTTTGGGTGACCATTTTGGGAGGCATACTGCTTGCTACAAAACTGAGGGACTCCCTCTAGGGGAGGGGGTTATATAGGGAGGGGACTTCCTGTTTGAGATTGCCAGTGTCCACACCTGAAGGTACTCCATATAACCCATATAGTAATGAATATGCCGCTCTGTGTCCCGTGATGTACTCCAAGAAAAGGATTTTACAGGTAAGCTGTATTTAAAAATCCCTTTTTTTCTATTCTATTCCTTTATTTCCCTCTAATTAGAACCCCCAAAGATTATATATTTTTTTATTCTAACACCCTAGAGAATAAAATGACGGTCATTGCAATACCTTCTGTCACACCGTATTTGCGCAGCATGCAAGCGCACTTTTTTTTGGGGAAAAAATACACTTTTTTTTAATTAACAGTAAAGTTTTTTTTTTTTTTTTTTTTTTTTTTTAATATATATTGTGAAGGATAATGTTACGCCGAGTAAATTGATACCCAACATGTCACGCTTCAAAATTGGCATCTGCTCGTGGAATGGCGACAAACTTTTACCCTTTAAAATCTCCATACGCAACGTTTAAAAAATTCTACAGGTTGCATGTTTTGAGTTACAGAGGAAGTCTAGGGCTAGAATTATTGCTCTCGCTCTAACGATCGCGGCGATACCTCACATGTGTGGTGTTGGCTTCTGCCCACGAGTTTGGTGGGACGGGGCACGTTTTCTGGCTCCTAACTTTTTTAGCTGGCTCCTAGATTCCAAGCAAATTTGTCAAACCCTGAATTAGAGTGTGTGTGTGTACCGGTGTGTTTGAGCTTTGTGGTGCACACTCTAATGCAATAGGCTGCGCACACCTAGGCTGGAATGAAAGCAAATGTCTCGGTTTCCCCATCAACATAGTCAGTGTTAATGAAGGAGTCCCTCCTGCGGCGCTATTGTGTTCTGCCAGAAGAGGGGTGCAGAGAGCCTCCCGAGCGACAGAACACAATGATTACTGCTAGCAGCTATAGCTGCCTGTGGTAATTGAACATAAAACATGACATGCTGGTTGTACCCAAGTCGATCGATGGATTGATTGACTTGGTATAATCGGCCTGCCCATAGATAGATTGAACATTGGCTGGTTCCCTGCTAAACTGGCCAAACTTTAAACCATGTATGGCAAGCTTTAGGCTGGCTATATACTATGGAAATTTCCTTTTAACCATTATCCATGTATGGCAGGCATTTGGCTGGCTATACAGTAGACTATGTCATTTTCTTTCCTTCAACCCTTGTCACAATCAGTGTTCCTGCCGCTGCACTATTGTATTCTGACAGCAGGCAGTGATCTATGTAAAAAAACTCACAGGCTGGTTGTAATGAAGTTGATCATTATATCGACTTCAATACAACCAGCCTGCCCATAGAGGCATCACCAGGCACCGGTGATGGGCACTGATGAGGTGGCACAACTGATGGGCGGCACTAATGAGGCAGCACTGATGGGCACTGTTGGGGCTGCACTGATAATCAGAACACTGAAAATCAGTGTCATGATTATGAGTGTAAATGTCCCCTTTCACACATGCCGATTATCGGCTCGCCTCCCCTCACCCTGTCTCCTAGTATAATATGCCCCCTTGTCAGTCTGTTCCCCAGTACAATATCACCCCTAGGCCAGTCTGTCCCCCAGTACAATATCACCCCCCCCCAGGTCAGTCTGTCCCCCAGTACAATATCACCCCTAGGCCAGTCTGTCCCCCAGTACAATATCACCCCCCCCCCCAGGTCAGTCTGTCCCCCAGTACAATATCACCCCTAGGCCAGTCTGTCCCCCAGTACAATATCACCCCCCCCCCAGGTCAGTCTGTCCCCCAGTACAATATCACCCCTAGGCCAGTCTGTCCCCCAGTACAATATCACCCCCCCCCCCAGGTCAGTATGTCCCCCAGTACAATATCACCCCTAGGCCAGTCTGATCCCAAGTACAATATCTCCCCCCCCCCCAGGTTAGTCTGTCCCCCAGTACAATATCACCCCTAGGCCAGTCTGATCCCAAGTACAATATCTCCCCCCCCCCCCAGGTTAGTCTGTCCCCCAGTACAATATCACCCCTAGGCCAGTCTGATCCCCCAATACAATATCATTCCCCCAGGTCAGTCTGTCCCCCAGTACAATATCACCCCTAGGCCAGTCTGATCCCAAGTACAATATCCCCCCCCCCCCAGGTTAGTCTGTCCCCCAGTACAATATCACCCTAGCCCAGTCTGATCCCCAATACAATATCACCCCCCCCCCAGGTCAGTCTGTCCCCCAGTACAATATCACCCCTAGGCCAGTCTGATCCTCAGTACAATATCCCCCCCCAGGTTAGTCTGTCCCCCAGTATAATATCACCCCTAGGCCAGTCTGATCCCCAATACAATACCCCCCCCCAGGCCAGTTGGTCCCCAGTACAATACCCCCCCCCCCCCCCAAATCAGTCTGTTCTCCAGATACAATCCATCTCTTTCCTCCATTCACAGAGAGAGCGAACAGGTGACCTACAATCAGAAGTTCCGGGTCCTGATTGTTAGTTCGGAGCTCGGTGATGGGAGCGTGCCTTGTTGTGCGCTCCCAGCACAAAGGGAGAGTTTGTGGCCCCATAGAAAAAAGCCAAGTCCAGTGGGGCCACATATTTGCTCCAAGGGGTTAAGCACATAAGTAATATTGTTTCATCCGCTCTCCAGAATCAGGTTGATAACGTGTATAATTTTCAACGGAAGTGATGTATACATGAGATTGAAAAGATGAAAAAACAGTGATCAAAAAAAAATTACAATTTAATCAACTTTATTATAATATGACAGAAATACATTAGTTGTATAAATGGAATATTTTGTCAATATTAAAGTAATCTCTCGCCATATTAAGATACATGACCAACATTTTCTAATAATAATGTTTAAGCCCCTCCCACCCAGCCTATTTATAATATTACGGCCAGGTGGGAGTACTACTATATTGGGTGGACATCATATGACCTCTTCCCAGTCGTAGGCTTTGTGCGCACCCTAGGGAGCGATATGCGACCCGATGTATCCAGGAAAACGGATTCACAGCCCTGGTACCATGTGACCAATCACAGTGATCGCATGTCAGTTGTAAACAATGGCTTTCATGCATAGCCATTGCGTACTATTGTGATGATCTCTGTGATTAGACACAGCGATCATATGGTACAGGGCCAAATCACAGTGGGGCTGTACCATGTGATAGCTGTGGCCAATCACAGTTATCACAATAGTACACAAAGACACATAAATGGATGCCATTCACAAAGTAAAAATTATTGCTTATACAGTGATCATCACTGCATTAAGCAATCACAGTGTAAAAAAATATATATATTCTGATCATCTCCCCAGAATAGTAGTGTCACTGTGATGCGCTCTGGTGACAGTATGTAAAACAAATTGTAAATACAATTTTTTATTTTTTTTAAAGTACACATGTATTTATTTATTTATTTATTTATTTTAAATGCTATCAACAGTCAGTTTTCCTGATCACTGCCACACCAGTCCTACGGTGATCCTGTACTTGCTCTGGTGACAGGAAAAAAAAAAAATTGAAAAAGAGAGTACAATTTTTTATTTCTTTTTTACATACTATCACCAGTCAGTGTTCCTGATCACTGCCACACCAGTCATATGGTGATGCTGTACTGCTCTGGTGACAGTATGTAGAAAAATAAAATAAAAAAGGGAGTACAAATGTTTTCTTTTTTTTTTTTTTAAATACTATCACCAGTCAGTGTTCCTGACACTGTAAAAACAAAATAAAAAAAAAAGAAGAAAAAAAAAGTTACAATTTGTAAAAAGTACAAATGTATTTTATTTTATTTCTTAAATACTATCACCAGACCCTGTACTGCTCTTGGGACAGTATGTCGAATAAAAAAAAAAGGAAAAAAAAAAGAGTACAAATGTGTTTTTTTTATCATTCTTTTAAAATACTATCACCAGTCAGTGTTTCTAAGAAACTGCCACACCAGTCATATGGTGACACTGTGCTGCTCTGGTGAAAGTAAGTAAAATAAATGATAGAAAAAAAAGTAGAAAATAGAATATTATCACCAGTGTCCATCAGTCATACAGTGATGCTGTTCTTGCTCTGGTGACGGTATATGTAAAAAAAAAAAAAAAGTTAAAATCTTTAAAAAAAAGTACAAATTTATTTATTTATTAATTTGTATTACATACTATGACCAGTCAGTGTCCCTGATTACTGCCACACCAGTCATATGGTGACGCTGTACTGCTCTAGTGGCAGTATGTAAGGAATAAAATTGTAAAACAAAAATATATTTTTTTTTAAATGGTGAAAAGTACAAATGTATTTTATTTTTTAAATACTATCACCACCAGTCGGTGTACCTGATCACTGCCACACAAGTCATATGGCGATGCCTTACTGCTCTGGTGACAATATGTAAAAAAAATGTAAAACAAATTGAAAAATTTACAAATGTATTTATTTATTCATATGGTGATGCTGTACTGCTCTGGTGACAGTATGTAAAACTTTTTTTAAAAAAAAGCTTAAAATCTTATTTTTTTTTTTACAAATGTGTGTGTGTGTAAATGTGTGTATATGTGTGTGTGTGTGTGTGTGTATATATATATATAATATTTTAAATACTATCACCAGTCAGTGTCCCTGATCACTGCCACACAAGTCATATGGTGATTCTGTACTGTGCTATAGTGACAGTGTGTAAAAAAATCAAATTTTATTAAAAATGTATTTTTTTTTTTTACATATTATCACCAGTCGGGGTCCCTGACCACTACCACACCATTCATATGGTGGTGATGTACTGCTCGGGTGACAGTATGTACAAAATAAAATAGTAAAAAAAAAAAAATGTTAAAAGTACAAAAAATAAAATTTAATTAAAAATGTATTTATTTTTTTAGATATTATCAACCAGTCAGTGTCCATGATCACTGCCACACCAGTCATATGGTGATGCTGTACTGCTCTAGTGGCAGTATGTAAAACAATTTCTTTAAAAAGAGGATTTAATCGGGGATGGGGAATAGGGGGGGGGGGGATTTGTACTGGGAGGGGGAATTTCAGCAGGGGGCAGATTAGTCCTGGGAGGAGGGGAAATTTATGATTAGTGGATAAGCATGCAAGCATGACACTCCACACCAGGAAGAAAGCCTCGCATTACTGTGCTGAGTTACAGACAGGAGAACAGGAAGTGAGGATTTCTCAGAAGAAATAAGGACATTTAAAAGCAAAATAGAAGGATGAGGTAAGTGAAGGAGGACTGCACTAAGGGAAAGGAAGCTATTTAGGGAAAAAAATTGTACCTTTACAACCCGTTTAATTGTTTAAAGTAGGGTTGTCCCGATACCGATACTAGTATCGGTATCGGGACCGATACCGAGTATTTGCAGGAGTACTTGTACTCGCGCAAATGCTCCCGATGCCTGGCCGAATACTTTTTTTGTATTTATCAACATGTTCTGTGAAAATTCTTTGAGTTTTTTACTACTGCGTGACAAGCAAATAAAACATTTTTATTCATTTTTACTCATTTTTATTTTTTTATAATGTCTAGAGTTCTTCATAATTCTCTAGAAAATATCCTTAAGTCTGTATTGTGGTTTGAAAACTGTCACATGACATTTAATATCGGTGAGTACATGAAAAAAAGTATCGGTACTTGTACTCTGTCCTAAAAAAGTGGTATTGGGACAACCCTAGTTTAAAGTGATAACACCAAAGACACCAACACAAGGTCACGTAGACACGTTTCACACAAACATCTTGTGCTTAATCATTACAGCTATGATTAAGCACAAGATGTTTGTGTGAAACATGTTTACATGACCTC
This sequence comes from Rana kukunoris, assembly GCA_029574335.1. Taxonomy (NCBI): domain Eukaryota; kingdom Metazoa; phylum Chordata; class Amphibia; order Anura; family Ranidae; genus Rana; species Rana kukunoris. The sequence continues at coordinate 147,941,724 of CM056060.1, forward strand.
GTGTTGATGTCTTTGGTGTTATCACTTTGAAGAATAAAAGGCAATCGGAATTCCTGGATGTGCAGTCATTTCGTTTTTTACAATTCTGGATTACGAGCATTCTCCGAGGTTCCACTGTACAGCAGAATGTAATCCTAGTTGGAAATAGTCATTAATCCATTCCAAATACAGATCACAAATTCCAGCGGCTCGGTGAAGGTGGTGGTGAAGGTGTGGAGGTGTCTGATGGGATCACTCTGCTCATAAAAAGTGATCCGCCCGGCCTCATAATCCAGATAGATCCTGAATTGATGGCTGGTTGGCCTGCGAGGAAATGGTACAAATGTCTTTTCATGCACTATATTATACTCCTCATCGTCCCTTCGCAAACACCAGGAATTTTTTTCATTCCCGATGAATGGTCTCCTGTCCATACTGGGATAACACAACCCGACTCTCCATCCAGTGGACTTACTCGTGTCCACCTCCCAGCAATGCCGCCCCGAAGAAAAACTTCTCCTGCATTGAACCTGATAGAGATGAAATCTTTTGGGAGATATTGGATAATCTAATGTTACTTCGGAATATTTTGCCGTTTTTAAATCCATTGAAATCTGTATATCGTTAGCGGCTGTTTCCTCGTCAAGTAAAAGTCCTTCTGGTTTCTGTATACAGATGGGAATATATTTTATGAAGTCAGATAATTCCCGTAATCTGTCTCTGATGGAATCCTCATGGAAATCGCCTTCACACGGAATCTTCGAGTCCATAGTAGCCTCCTGCTCGGTATGACAGATCTCCTCTCTGTCTGAGTTCTGATCCTTCAGGACGGTCATTGGGTCGGAGATGTTACACAATTCCTCAATGTGACTCATCTTCCTGGACAGCTCGTCCTTCTGTATCTCCAGTTGTTGGATTAGATTGGACACAGATTGTGAAATCTTCTCTGTCTGCATAGAAATGTCACCAAGGACTCTCTTCTCAAGTTCTTCCAGCTCTCTCCGGACATCTCTAAACATGGCAGTGACTCTCTCTGTTACACCGACTGCTTTTATTAGTACGTCCGCCCTGCGTTCCGTCAGACTCTGGACTTTTTTCTCAGCCCATTCTTTATTGGAGATCAGCATCTCCAGATCTTTCCTCAACTTCTCCTTCTTCTTCTCAGAGGCCTCATCTAGTAGTTCCACCCGATGTAATCTGTGTTTTCCAAAAACAATGCAGTGAACACAGATACAAACCTTTTCATTGTTGCAGAAATATTCCACAATCTTTTTATGGATGGAGCATGTTATGTTCTCGGGGAAGTTGTTAGGATCAAATAAAAAGTGGTTTGGTGACCTGATATGGGCTCTCAAATGTTTGCCGCACAGAAAACTCTCACATTGCAGGCAGGACTTTATAGCCGGTTCATGAGAGTCCACACAGTAAGTACAATAGATTCCGGTATCTTCCTGATCGGGCTGAAAAAAGAGCAACTTCTCTGCTATGTTACGTAGAGCTCTTGCGTTGTACAGTACAGGTCGCTCCTGGAACTCCTCTCTGCACTCCGGACAGATATAAAGTCCAGACTCCCCCTGAGTGTCCATCACATGGTCAATACATTCCCGGCAGAAGTTGTGTCCACATCTCAGTGTTACCGGATCCCTAAAAATGTTTAGACAGATGGAGCAGCTCAGATCCTCTCTCACATCAGTAGATGCCATTGTAGCCAACACAAGGGGAGACGAAACCGAAAGTTTGTTCAACTAAGATGAGTAGAATATTGTGCGAGAAGAGTCACCTGGGCTTCACTTGTCCAGCTCACGTTTCGAAATCTCAAATGTTTGAAGAATTTAAAGAAGTTTGCAGATCTGATCTGACTTTAGCAGCTCTTGATGGAATTTAACACTCCAAGGTTGTCAACAGGTCTGCAAGTCCCCAAATGCAAATGTCCTTTGTATCAGTTTAAACAAAGGTCTCACCGCTTTTCGGGTCATTCAACGTCTTCTTCAGACCACTCTTTTTGTTCAAAGGTTCCGCAGGGTTGAGTCTTCAACTTCAGCTGCTTCTAACCACAATGCAACGTTTCTCTCTGCAGTCAGAAATAGGTTAAACCCCCTAGTCATGTGACTGCCATTCCACCCATAGAGGGAATACTATTCCAATCAGGGTTTTTTTTCTCTCAATGGATAGGTCCATGTACTACTAACATCCTCATAACCCTTGGGAAAGAGAAGCAAACTGGCGGGGGTGGCCAGGGCTCAGATCTTCATATTACACAAAGTGCAAGATTCAGGAATTCCTATGGTGGGGGGGCTCAGGCCCCCAACCCATTAATCCCCCCCCCCCCCCCCCCAGTACACAGCTTTTCCCTTAAAGCGGATGGTTCACAAAACAAAAAATATTAAAAGCCAGCAGCAACAAATACTGCAGCTGCTGACTTTTAATATTAGGACACTTACCTGTCCTGGAGTCCAGCGCCGTCCGCAGCTGAGGCTGAGCGATCGCTTGTCTCTCTGCTGTTCCCCGCTCCATCCACGGTGAGGGAACCAGGAAGTGAAGCGCTGCGGCTTCACTGCCCGGTTCCCTACGGCGCATTCGCAAGTCGCGCTTTGCCCGCCGATTGGCTCCAGCTGTGTGCTGGGAGCCGAGTGTTCCCAGCACACAACGGGGGACGGACGGGATGTGATGAAATGCCCGTCTTTTGCCCGTGAATGCTGGGCCGGAAGTGGGTGCAGATACCTGTCTATCTGCACCCCCCCTCCCCCTGAAAGGTGTCAATTGTGACACCGGAGGGGGGGAGTGTTCGGATCAGCGGATCTTCACTTTAGGATGGAGATCCGCTTTAATCCCCCTACTACAGAGCTACATGCCTTAAAGTGGAACTTCACTCTCTCAATCAACTTTGACGTGATTGTAGCCATATTAGTTGCAATTGTGACTGTCCGTGATAATTTTTTTTATTTGCACTAACATACAATTTTTCAGGACAAGCTTTCGGGGTTATGTCCCCCTTCTTCAAGGTCCAAGCAGTACTGATTCACAAATTTTTAAGCAGAATGTTAAAACAAAACAAGAAAAAAAATCTCTGAGGGAAAGGAAAAAAAAAAGAAAAACAAACACATACAAATCAATGGTAATAAAGATAGCGGCAGAGTTGGTGAGATAAGACAGAGGGAGAGCTATAAACTTGAGAGGGGATGATAGTCACAGAGGGGGTCGTAAAACGGTAGTATAATGGGTAAGGAAACCAATATCTACATTTAGGCCTGTGTCAAAAAGAATTACCATTCTTAGTTCAAACATTTTCCTTTCCTGGATTGTTCTGAAATTCCCTTTAATGCATCGTACACGCGACCGGTTTTTCTGACATGCCAAAAACAGACTTTTTCAGCCTCTAGAAAAAACGAAGTTTTTCCCAACTTCATCATTAAAACGACGTTACCTACACACGATCGTAAAAAAAATGCTCTAGCAAAGTGCGGTGACGTACAACACGTACGACTGCACTATAAAGGGGACGTTCCATGCGGATGACGCCACCCCTGGGGCTGCTTTAGCTGATTTCGTGTTAGTAAAAGACGATTCGCTCTTTTCAGTCTATTACAGCGTGAATGGGAGTTTTACCCGTCTCATAACTTGCTTCTGAGCATGCGTGGGTTTTTAACGTTATTTAAGCCCACGCACGATCATTTTCTATAACCCGAAAAACGACATAGTTTAAAAGGTTGTTAAATGATTGAATTTTTTTTTTGTCGTTTTTCAGAACCCGAAAAATTATGTGAAGCCCACATACGATCGTTTTAAATGAAATTTTTTCGTTTTTTAAATGCCGAAAAATGATTGTGCGTACGCGGCATCATACTTGATTCTGAGTATGCGCTTTTTTCCCCCTTGGAAAAGCATACACACGAGCGGTTTTCGCCACGAGAAAAAGACTGACGGGAAACAAGACAGGGAAAAAATGGAGCAGGTTCTTTTTTTGCCTGCAGTTTTCTCTTCGGGAAAACTGCTATGGAGCATACCCACGACCTGTTTTCCCGACCAATCTAAAAAATGGCAGTTTTTTTGTTGGGAAAACCGGTCGTATGTACGCGGCATAAAAACTAAAACATTGAGGTCCTCTATAGTGTGGTCCGGTTGTTAGAAGTGATGTCCCACAGGTGTGCATAGACTGTCTTCTTTATGTTCCTTGATGGTATGTCTGTGCACTGTTAGGCGGCGTACACACGACCGAGAAAATCGTCGGGCGAAACTCATCGTTCCGCCCGTCGAGTTTCTAGTTCGGCAGTCAAAAAGCTCGTCGAGCCAAATTTTCCCATTGAACAACGAGGAAAAAGAGAACATGCTCTCTTTTTGTCTCGACGGGTTGCTCGGCGAAAAGTGTACACATGACCATTTTTCTCGGCAGAATACGTCTCCCATCGAGGTTCTTGCTGGATTCTGCCGAGAAACTCGGTCGTGTGTACGCCACCTTAGTCATGAACACTACTAGTTTTCTGACACTACCAATTTTCTGAACAAGCTTAACCACTTAAGGACCCCTTCACGCCAATATACGTCAGCAGAAGGACATGGCTGGGCACAGGCACGTACCTGTACGCCGCCTTTAAGAGCCCAGCAGTGGCTCGTGAGTGCCCCGCCGGTGTCCCGCGATCGGGTCACAGAGAGGAAGAACGGGGGGGGGGGGGGGTTAAGTGTAAACAAACCTTTCCCCATTCTTTCCAGTGTGGCTGTCACTGATCATCTGTTCCCTGTGTTAGGGAACGACGATCAGTGACATCACGCGTCCAGCCACGCCCCCCTACAGTAAGAAACACAAATCAGGGCACACTTAACCCCTTTAGCGCCCCCCTAGTAGTTAACCCCTTCACTGCCATTGTAATTTCTTTCTCGTACATCACGGGACACAGAGCGGCATATTCATTACTATATGGGTTATATGGAGTACCTTCAGGTGTGGACACTGGCAATCTCAAACAGGAAGTCCCCTCCCTATATAACCCCCTCCCCTAGAGGGAGTCCCTCAGTTTTTTCACCAGTGTCTTAGGTGTTGGTCACGGAATAGCTTTGCTCCACATCCTTGGGATTAAGGGCGGGCTAACCGGATCTGTCCAAGGAGCCTCAGTGCCAAAGTGGACAGTACCCGGGCCCCAAACCGTGGGGTTTTGCCTATAATGCTCCTCTTTGGAGGGCTGGACCCTGGGCCCAGGACTTGGAGTTCGTAAAGACCATAAGTTCCTGTTTGCCAGGGTGCTATATAGGTCCAGGACAGTGGGTACCTTCATAGGACCCCAGGGCCTGAAGGTCTACTACGCTACCCACGGAGATGGGAGAAGATTGGATCGTTTTGCTAGACAAACATCCTGCAGCATGGAGCAGGTAAGAGGGGAGCCTGCGGGACTTGGTTCGACAGCAGGCTCTCCGGGGTAACCTAAAAGGGGGGTAGCCTAAGTATGCTCTGCATTGGCAACCTTGCTCACTATGTCTGAGAAGACAGGATGATCTCATTCCCCCAGCACTAGGTTCCCCTGTCTAAAGAAACAATTGTGTTTGCTAGCTACCTGCTGCTTTCTTCCCAGGGCTAGTAAGGACCACTATGGGGCCTTTTGGAGAGCCCTACCTGGCCGGAGGTTTGATTCTGCCGCCTGGTACTGCAGTCCTGGGTCTCCAGCAGCGCGGCTCCTCCATGCGCTTCCTTCTCCAGGATACGCGCGCGCGCACGTCTTATAGACGTTTTTCGCGCCGTTCGGAGGGGAGGGCGGGGGGGTGGCGTGCCTGCAGCGTCATCAGGGACGCGCCTTATGTGCTGTTATAAATCAGCAGGCTATAGTCAGCTCAGTCTGAGGCTGATCTGAAAGGGAGAGGACGCAGAGCGGCAGAACAGTGACTCCCGGTGGCGGAAGAGGGGTAGCACATGCTGGACTTGGTTCCAATGCTTTTCTGTTAAGCCAAAAAAAAAAAAAATCCCCTTTTTGCAACAGGTTGGAGGCTGGCAAACTAAGTTTGGGGACGCTGTATGTTTAAAAAAAAAAAACGTATATATTTAAAAAAAAAAAAAAAAAAAACATACGGGGCCCCATCAGTTTTTGGGCATTAGTGATCTATTGTCCCCTAAACCCTAGTGTACTCCTGGCCACTACAGTCTGCTGTTGTAGGCGGAGTCCCTCGATTTTGTATTATGGCTTCCAAAAGTTCGGGGTCAAAGGGTACAAAAAAGACCAAAAAACAAAGGGGTTCCCCCTCTGATTCTGATGATATGCCGATACTTTCCCCGCAGCTTATTCCCATGAAGGTCGCCTTGGATGAGCCATTGGGGGGGTCTGGTGCTGAGGCTGGCCCAGATCAGCCCAGCCCTGTGTTTATCACAGAGGAGATGCTAGCTGTATCCCTAGGGGGGCTAGAAGAAAGATTAGCAGCGTTGATCGCTAGATCTATTCCTGGCAAGAAACGGGCTAGATCCCCATCACCAAAAGGTGTATCCTCAGATGCTGAAATTCTCTCTCCGGAGGAATTGGAATCGCAGGAGGATCAACTAGACCTGAACCAAGAGGGTTCAGGGATTGAGGGATCTACCTCCTGAGGAACCATTTTCAGACTCCCAGACAGAGAGACTGTGGGTGCAGTCTTTGACGGACATGGTCCGCTCGGCATTTGATTTACCATTGCCAGAGCCTCAGGTTCCTGCGGTATCCTCTCTGGGCTCTTTGAAAGCTCCTTTGAGCAACGCGGTTTTTCCGGTCCATCCTCTCTTGGAGGAATTGATCTTTCAGGATTGGGTACGACCGGACAGGATTTTTCTGCCGCCGAAGAGATTTGCGGTCATTTACCCTATGGAGGAAAAATTCTCGAAGAGGTGGAAGCTCCCAGTGGTGGATGCAGCCATCTCATGTGTGAATAAATCACTAACTTGCCCATGGAAAACATACAAATGTTTAAAGATCCGGTTGATAAACGGTTAGAGACACTTTTAAAAGCATCCTTTGCTACGGCAGGAGCAGTGGTACAGCCATCTGTGGCTGCAATTGGAGTTTGTCAGGCGTTAAAGGACCAGACAAAAGAAATGCTAAAAGACATGCCTACCCAACAGGCAGAAGAGTTTTCTGACATTCCCAGAGCTCTGTGTTTTGCGGTAGATGCTATAAAGGATTCCATCCAGCAGGCCTCTCGTTTATCACTATTTTTGGTGCACATGAGAAGGCTCTTATGGTTGAAAAACTGGGCGGCGGAGCCCCCATGCAAAAAGCTTCTGGCAGGGTTTCCCTTCCATGGAGGACGACTCTTCGGAGAGGATCTGGATAAATACATTCAGACTATTTCAAGTGGCAAAAGTACCCTTTTACCAGTCAAAAAGACATTCCGGGGTCCTACATTTAAAAGGCAGCTCTTTCCTGTCTCAGGGCCCTCAAATTCCAGGCAGTATCGACGGCCGCCTGCGCGATCCAACTTTAACAGTAGATCGCAGGGACAGGCCCCTGGGGGTAAGAGACCATGGTATCGCAAGCCGACAAAACCAGCCCCTAAGGCGGCGTACAGACGATCGGACATATCCGATGAAAACGGTCCGTGGACCATTTCCATCGGATATGTCCGATCGGGAGTTTGATCCGATGGCGTGTACACACCATCGGATCAAATTCCCCGCCGCCGGACGGCGCGGTGACGCGGCGGTGACGTTGACGCCGCCGCGTCACCGCCACGTCACCGCACCAGGAAGTAAAACACTTCCGCGCATGCGCCGAATCCATTCGGCAGCGGCGCGGCGGCGGTGGGGGCCGACATGTCTGCTGGTAAGTGTACTAACCAGCAGACATGTCGGGCGGACAGATTCCACCGGATAGATTTCAAAGCTTGCTTTGAAATCTGTCGGGTGGAGAAATCTGTCCGCTAGCCCATACACACGAGCGGAGATGTCTGCCTTATGAAGGGGCGCCCCCACTCTTGCGGGTGGGGGGAAGGCTTCGTTTCTTAGAAGTTTGGGAAGCCAAGATCCCCGACAAATGGGTCCGGGCGTCTGTAACCACAGGCTACAGACTGGAGTTTCTAAAGTTTCCTCCGCCTCATTTTCAAGAGTCAAGGCTACCAAAGGATCCAGCAAAGAAGGCCTCGATGCTGGCAGCTTTGGATCACCTGCTTTGCCAGGGCGTGATAATAGAGGTGCCAGCCCAAGAGCAGGGGCTAGGTTTCTATTCCAATCTCTTTGTCATACCAAAGCCCAACGGCGATGTCAGGCCAATCTTGGACCTAAAGAGTTTAAACGTTTACCTAAGGGTTCGTTCCTTCCGGAGGGAATCCATCCGGTCAGCAGGCGCCACTCTCCAGAGGGACGATTTTCTGGCTTCCATAGACATAAAGGATGCTTACCTTCATGTACCAATCTTTCAGTCGCATCAAAGATTTTTACGCTTCGCAGTGGGGCAGCGACACTTCCAATTCAGGGCGCTCCCCTTCGGGCTAGCCACGGCCCCCCGGGTATTCACAAAGATCCTAGCCCCAGTTCTGGCCAATCTAAGGATCCAAGGGGTCACAGTCCTAGCATACTTGGACGACCTTTTAATCATGTTTGAGATAGTGTTGGTTACAGATGGTTGGCGCTGCTGTATGGATGTGGTGTATATTTCACGTGTCGGGTACTTGTAGCGGAAGGGTTTATTGGGAACAAAGCTCCCCGCTTGCACAAGTGATCCCTATTTGCTGATAATCCCTCAGAGGGAAAAAGAGAGCACTTTGTGGTATGCTCATGTGATCATAATAATGATTGCCTAGTGAAAATAGGTGTTGGTGATGGCTGCTGTATATGTTTATTATACTTGTGGAGCCTAGTATAGAGTGTGTAGACACCTCAGTGGTTTTGTTGTGCCAGTTTTGGTATTATGGTGGGCAGTGCTGAGTGCTATAGATGTAATAAAATAAACTAAAGAAACTAGGTGCCCATATAATATTCCAAGTTACGATATTAGAGAGAAAAGGTGGTGCTCTATATCCTTATTGTATGTGATCCACTCAATGTGATCAAAAGAAGAGAGAAAAAATGAAAAACAAAAAGTATATATATGTAAAGACTTAATGTCGCTCTAACGTGTGATATATTTTTCCAAAGATTATTGTTAGTGATAAAAGACTTCAACATATATAATATATAACAATAAAACCCTGCTGATGGATTACAGTTAGCAAAGGTCAGCTGGTGCCCGAGCTGACATATGATTAAAATATGTTTTAATCAGGTGTTGTCCGTATATTTTTATATTTCATCAATGACGTGGTGAGTAACTTCAGTAGAGTGCTACGTGGTCAACTAAAATGTTGATATTTTTATCATAGATCACTCACGGCCGTGTCTGCAACAGGCGGTAAACCTCACGGTTCAGTACCTCGAAAGGTTCGGCTGGGTCCTAAACCGGGAAAAGTCAGCGTTCCATCCTCCAAAGCAGTTGGAATACCTCGGCATGAGGTTAGACACAGAACAGCAAAGGGTGTTCCTGCCCCTTGTAAAGGTCGAGGCTATCAAGGGGTTGGTTCAGTTGGTTCTAAGCAAGAAAAAACCAACTATTCGCCTGTGTATGCGATTACTAGGCAAGCTAGTGGCCACGTTCGAGGCAGTACCATACGCTCAGATCCACACTCGCGTCCTACAGGCAGCCATTCTAGCAGCCTGGGGCAAGAGAGCACATGCCTTGGAGTCCCCTTTGACGCTATCGTCAAAGGTCCGACAAAGCTTGGCCTGGTGGTTAAACCCTCAGAATCTTCTAAAGGGAAGGTCCTTCAGCCCCGTTGTCTGGAAGGTAGTTACCACAGACGCCAGCCTGGCAGGCTGGGGGGCGGTCTTGGAGGGGTTCTCTCACCAGGGAACTTGGGCGGAAGCAGAGAGGCAGCTACCCATCAATGTCTTGGAGATCAGAGCTGCTCGCCTAGCCCTCCTGGCATGGACTTCCAGATTACAGGGGTCCCCGGTGAGAATCCAGTCAGACAATGCCACAGCGGTGGCATACATAAACCACCAAGGGGGAACCAGGAGTCAGGCCGCTCAGAGGGAGGTGAGCTTGATTTTTCAGTGGGCAGAGGTTTATGTACCCTGCATTTCGGCGATATTCATTCCCGGAGTGGACAACCTGCAGGCAGACTTCTTAAGTCGCCAGATTCTGTCGCCGGGGGAGTGGTCTCTGCATCACCAGGTCTTTCAGACAATCTGCCAGAAGTGGGGAATGCCAGACATAGATATAAGGGCATCCAGGTTCAACAAGAAACTAGACAGGTTTGTGTCTCGAGCGAGGGACCCTATGGCCTGCGGAACCGATGCGTTGGTTTGCCCTTGGCATCAATTCAAACTTCTATATGCATTCCCTCCGCTACAGTTACTTCCTCGCCTGTTGCGCAGGATCAGAATGGAGCACAAGCCAGTCATTCTAGTAGCTCCAGCTTGGCCCCGAAGGACGTGGTACTCACTAGTCCTGAAGATGGCAGTGGGAGACCCTTGGACTCTTCCTCTACGACCAGACCTACTCTCACAAGGCCCGATCCTCCACCCTACATTACAGCGTCTAAATTTGACGGCCTGGAGGCTGAATCCCTGATTCTCAGGGGTAGAGGTCTGTCTAGGCAGGTAATTCCTACCCTGATTAGGGCTAGAAAGCCGGCCTCCAGGGTGATTTATTACAGGGTGTGGAGGAACTACGTAGGCTGGTGTGAATCCAAAAGATGGAATTCCCGCAAATATACCATTGATAGGGTGTTAAGTTTTCTCCAGCTAGGAGTGGATAAAGGCCTGGCATTAAGCACAATCAAGGAACAGATTTCAGCTCTGTCAGTGTGGTTTCAGAGGCCGCTGGCCACCCACTCGCTGGTAAAGACCTTCATACAGGGGGTCTTGCGTATTAATCCTCCTGTCAAGTCACCAATTTGTCCATGGGACTTAAATCTTGTCCTGTCCACTCTACAGAAACAACCCTTTGAGCCGTTGGCTGAGATTCCTTTAGTTTTACTGACAAGAAAGTTGGTATTCTTGGTCGCCATAGTTTCGGCCAGGAGAGTGTCAGAGTTAGCAGCCTTATCGTGTAAGGAACCATATCTCATTCTACATAAGGACAGGGCAGTTCTCCGGCCCCATCCTTCCTTTCTACCAAAGGTTATATCCAATTTTCACTTGAACCAGGATTTGGTACTTCCATCCTTCTTTCCGAAACCCACATCTAGAAAGGAGGGGTTGCTGCATACCTTGGATATTGTCCGGGCCATGAAGGCCTATCTTAAAGCTACAGAAAAGATCCGGAAAACAGATGTGTGGTTCGTTCTACCAGATGGCCCCAAGAAGGGGCAGGCAGCTGCAAAATCCACCATCTCGAGATGGATTAGACAATTAATCATTCAGGCCTACGGTTTGAAGAGGTTGCCTCCTCCTTTGTCGGTAAAAGCCCATTCTACCAGGGCCATGGGCGCCTCCTGGGCAGCACACCATCAGATCTCTATGGCTCAGATATGGAAGGCGGCGACGTGGTCATCAGTCCACATGTTTACAAGGTTTTATCAACTAGACGTGAGAAGGAATGCGGATTCAGCCTTTGGGCAGGCAGTACTACAGGCTGCGGTTTAAGATCCTCGGGATCAGGGGCACCCTTGGTTGTAAAAGAAAAAAAAAAAGATTTTTTTCTTGACTAAGTTGGATTTATTATTATTATTTGAGTATACCTCTAAATTAAATCTCTGTTGAGAAGATGTCTCCCTCCCCTCATTAAAGCATTGTTTTCGGACATCCCATATAGTAATTAATATGCCGCTCTGTGTCCCGTGATGTACGAGAAAGAAAAAGGGATTTTTAAATACAGCTTACCTGTAAAATCCTTTTCTTGGAGTACATCACGGGACACAGAGCTCCCACCCCTCTTTTTGGGAACATTTTGGGAGGCATACTGCTTGCTACAAAACTGAGGGACTCCCTCTAGGGGAGGGGGTTATATAGGGAGGGGACTTCCTGTTTGAGATTGCCGGTGTCCACACCTGAAGGTACTCCATATAACCCATATAGTAATGAATATGCCGCTCTGTGTCCCGTGATGTACTCCAAGAAAAGGATTTTACAGGTAAGCTGTATTTAAAAATCCCTTTTTTCACAGTAAACAGTGCATTTTTATAGCACTTTTCGCTATGAAAATGACAATCGTCCCAAAAATGTTTCAAGTGTCCGATGTGTCCGTCATAATTTCGCAGCCATGAAAAAAAACGCTGATCGCCTCCATTACTAGTAAAAAATAAAAATGCCATAAAACTATCCCCTATTTTGTAGACGCTATACATTTTGCGCAAACCAATCAATAAACGCTTATTGCGATTTTTTTTTTTTTTTTTTTTTTTTTAACAAAAATATGTAGAAGAATATGCATCGGCCTAAACGGGGGATTTTTATATATATATATATATATATATATATATATATATATATATATATATATATTTTGGGGATGTTTATTATAGCAAAAAGTAAAAAATATTGATATATTTTTTTCAAAATTGTCGCTCTATTTTTGTTTATAGTGCAAAAAATAAAAACCGCAGAGGTGATCAAATACCACCAAAAGAAAGCTCTATTTGTGGGGAAAAAAGGACGCCAATTTTGTTTGGGAGCCACATCACATGACCGCGCAATTGTCATATTAAAGTAACGCAGTGCCGAATCGCAAAAATGGGCCTGGTCCTTTTACCTGCATAATGGTCCGGGCCTTAAGTGGTTAAAGGGAACTATAATTCTTTTTGACACAAAAACTAAAGGCCTAAATGTAGATATTGGTTTCCTTACCCATTATACTACAGTTTTACAACCCCCTCTGTGACTATCACCCCCCCCCCCCCCTCAAGTTTATAGCTCTCCCTCTGTCTTATCTCACTAACTCTGCTGCTATCTTTATTACCATTGATTTGTATGTGTTTTTTTTTTTGTTTTTTTCCCCTTTCCCTTTTGTTTTAACATTCCACTTAAAAATGTGTGAATCAGTACTGCTTGGACCTTGAAGAAGGGGACACAACCGGAAAGCTTGTCCTGAAAAATTGTATGTTAGTGCAAATAAAAAAAGTATCACGGACAGTACTCCATTTTCTCTGTCAACTTTAACTATTCTTAATCCTTATGCTGCTAGCAGTGGCGGTGCGTCCATAGAGGGCGCAGGAGTGCCGCGCCCCCTTCTCTCCTGCACTGCTCTAATCATCATGCAATACCTAAATCTATCTATGGTCGCTGCTGACACCCCCTTTTCAGGTGCCGGGCACCTGAATTACAGCGGTGGGGGTATTTTTGGGAAGCGCTTGATTCAAGCCGTAGGCTCTAATAGGCGCCCAAAAATTTGAACAGCAGGCACCATGCTGAGCTTTCGCTGTTCACTTAAAAATAATTTGCTTTGCTAACACGGAATCTGCCTGTCTGTTACCGGTCACCCGATTGGCTGAAATGTCAGGCGCTGTGATTGGAGGCCTGAGAGAGGATGAAGGAAGACATGGAGGACATGCAGGAGACCGCCGCTGACCCGCTCCGAGACAGGTAAGTGCAGGCAGCTTTTGATGGGGCACAGTAGCGGCAATTGATGGGCACACTGGCAGCATCTGATGGGGCACAGTAGAGGCAATTGATGGGAACACTGGCATCCTCTGATGGGGCACAGTAGCGGCAATTGATGGGCACACTGGCAGCATCTGATGGGGCACAGTAGCGGCAATTGATGGGCACACTGGCAGCATCTGATGGGGCACAGTAGAGGCAATTGATGGGAACACTGGCAGCATCTGATGGGGCACAGTAGCGGCAATTGATGGGCACGCTGGCAGCATCTGATGGGGCACGGTAGTGGCAATTGATGGGCACACTGGCAGCATCTGGGGCACAGTAGCAGCAATTGATCAGCACACTGGCAGCATCTGATGGGGCACAGTAGCGGCAATTGATGGGCACACTGGCAGCATCTGATGGGGCACAGTAGCGGCAATTGATGGGAACACTGGCAGCATCTGATGGCGCACATTAGTGGCAATTGATGGGCACACTGACAGCATCTGATGGCGCACAGTAGTGGCAATTGATGGGCATACTGGCAGCATCTGGGGCACAGTAGCAGCAATTGATCAGCACACTGGCAGCATCTGATTGGGCACAGTAGCGGAAATTGATGGGCACACTGGTAGCATCCGATGGGGCACAGTAGTGGCAATTGATGGACACACTGGCAGCATTTGATGGGCACACTGGTGGGAATTGATGGGCGCAGTGTCAGCAATTGATGGGTACAGTAGCTGCAATTGTTGATTTTTTTTTTTCAGTTTGTTTGCGCCCCCCCCCCCTAAAAAAATTTAAACTGCAGCCCCTACTTATTTGTTTTATCCTTTTTTTTATTTTTATTTCTTTAGTAGCTTTCTGGTTTCCATGCCTAGGCACATTATGTCATACATCCCAGGAGTCTTCAAGAGGGAAGGAGGGGCTTTCACAGCTAAGCACATCCTCCTGCCTGCATGCCTGAGCTAAGGGCAGATGGACCCCAGGAAGTAAATGCTACAAGAATCCCCTGCTCTTACTCAAAACGACCGCAGACAGAAATGCTAAGGGGGGTTCAAAGTGATTTCTCAACAAAATAAAGCATGAAGACATGGATGGATGGGGGAGTTTGCTTTTGAATATTAGAAATTAATAAAATAGTGATCTTAAATTGTGGTACTCAGATGCCATGTAGTTCCAGTAAATCAAGCAATATTCTGGCAGCTCACACTTTTCTTAAACTTTATACCTGCTAGTTAATTCATTGATAATTATTTTTAACCGCTTTGGCTAGAAAGACTAGAGCAATTATTATTGTTATTTTTTTGAATGTTAAAAAAAAATCTGCATTTTTAGCCATAAAATGACTTTGAATTCCCGGAACATTACATATTTTCTGAAAACAAAGGCCTTATAAAATAAAAAGATCTTTTTGTTTACATCGCACGACATTTGTACAACTGTTTATCAAACACAATATTATACCCACTTTTTGGAACTTCCTGCTTTGGCTATGGGACAGGAAGTGAAGGGAAATCTCCCAAATGGAACACAGATGGAAAAAAGAAAAAACAGACAGGTTATAACCCTCTCTGAATACTATCCAAAATGCAAAAAAGAAAAGAAAAAAGCTTTGCCTTTAGTTCTACTTTAACCACTTCCCGCCCGGTCAATAGTACATTGACGTCCGGGAATTGTTTCTGCAATCCTGACTGGACGTCTATTGACGTCCTGCAGGATTACATGCCGGAGCGCGCCCGTGGGGACACGCAGCGCGGTGATGCGGGGTGTCAGTCTGACACCCTGCATCTCCGATCTCAGTAAAGAGCCTCCGTTGATCGGCTCTTTCTCACTCACGTCTGACAGACGTGAGTAGAGGGGAGCCGGTTGGCGGCTCTCCTGACGGGGGGTTCGCGCTGATTGTTTATCAGCACAGCCCCCCCTCGGATGCCAACACTGGACCACCAGGGAGGGCCCCCTGGTGCTCAATAGAGCAAAAATAGACAAAAAAAACAATAAAAAAAAAATTAACACAATCGATGCCAATCAGTGCCCACAAATGGGCACTGACTGGCAACATGGGCACTGACTGAAATGATGCCCAGAAATGCCAACAGTGCCACCCCTCAGTGTCCATCAGTGCCACCTAGTGTCCATTAGTGCCCATCTATGCCCAGTGCCCACCTATCAGTGCCCATCGGTGCCACCCATAAATGTCCATAAGTGCCGCCCATGAGTGCCGCCAGAGAGTGCCCAGTGAGTGTCCATCAGTGCAGCATACCAGCGCCGCCTATCGGTGCCCATCAGTACCGCCTATCGGTGCCCATCAGTGCCGCCAGTTCAGTGCCCATAATTGAAAAAGAAAACTTACTTATTTACAAAAAAATTAACAGAAAAAAAAAAAACTTAATTTTTTCACAAATGTTTGGTCTTTTTTTTAGTTGCACAAAAAATAAAAAAAGCGCAGTGGTGATCAAATACCACCAAAAGAAAGCTCTATTTGTGGGAACAAAATGGTAAAAATGTCATTTGGGTACAGTGTAGCACGACCGCGCAATTGTCATTCAAATTGCGACAGCGCTGAAAGCTGAAAATTGGCTTGGGCAGGAAGGTGTGTAAGTGGAAGTGGTTAGGTAGCTGGGAAGGTGTACTGATTGCATCTATTATTATTATTATTTTTATTATTATTATTATTATAGAGGATTTATATAGCGCCAACAGTTGGCGCAGCGCTTTACATCAGGGGAGACAGTACAGTCACAATACAAATCAATACAGAAGGGATCAGAGGGCCCTTCTCGTAAGAGCTTACATCTTGGGCCAGATTCAGGTAGATGGGCGCATCTTTGCTCTGGAGTAACGCTTCTCATTTACGTTACTCTGCCGAAATTTTAGGAGCAAGCGCTGTTATTCATGAAGCACTTGCTCCTAAAGTTTCGGCAGCGTATCGTAAATGAGCCGGCGTTATTCAAATTGGGCGGGTACGGGGCGTGTATTATTTAAACTAAGCGCGATCCCGCGGCGAACGTACTGCGCATGCGTCGACTGTCAATGCATCCCAGTGCGCATGCTCCAAATTCTGTCAGTGAACGTCAATGACGTCACATCCCCATTCATGAACGTTTTACGCAAGCGACGCAAATTTTTTTTTTTCCGACGCGATGACGACGGCTATACTTAACATAGGATACTCCACTAGGGGGCTGCTTTATCTTTACGTCGCGTATCGCTGACGGAAACGTCGGAAAGTCACTGCGTCGCACCCGAAAACGATCGTGAATTTCCGATTCCCGCTGATTAACATATTTTTTCAGCGTTAATCAGCGGGAACGCCCCCGGCGCCATTTTTAAATTAAATTTGTGATGCGATGGCGAAATTCAATTGCGCCGATCGCATCGGAACACCAACCCGGCGTTTCTTGTTTTCTGGTTACAGAAAACAGAAACGCCGGCTTAAAGTGACAGTTAGGCTGGAGTATCACAGATACTCCAGCCTAACTCTACCTGAATCTGGCCCTATATCTATTATGGGCCAGATTCACGTATTCCAGAGCATCTTTGCTCTGGAGTAACGCTTCTGATTTGCGTTGCGCTGCCGAATTTTTAGGAGCAAGTGCTGTCATTCACGAAGCACTTGCTCCTAAAGTTGCGGCAGCGCATCGCAAATGAGCCGGCGGAATTCAAATGTCGCGGGTACGGGGCGTGTAGTATGCTAACTACGCGCGATCCCGCCGCCGACGTACTGCGCATGCGTCGAGTGTCAAAACATCCCCGTGCGCATGCTCCAAAATCTGTGAATGAACGTCAATGACGTCACATTCCCATTCATGACCGTTTTACGCAAGCGACGTTTTTTTTTTTTTTCCCGACGCGATGACGACGCCTATACCTAACATAGGATACTCCAGCCCCATGTAGGTATATCTATGCGCCGCGTATCCCGTCCGGAAACGTCGTAACGTCACTGCGTCGCGCCGGATTTCGATCGTGAATTGCCGATTTCCGCTCATTAACATATTTTTTGAGCGTAAATCGGCGGGAACGCCCCCGGCGCCATTTTTAAGTTGAAGTAACGATGCGATGGCGAAACTCAGTTACGCTCATGGCATCGGAACTTCAACCCGGCGTTTCTTGTTTTCTGGTTACAGAAAACAGAAACGCCGGCTCAAAGCCACTGTTACGCTGGCGGATCACTCGATCCGCCAGCGTAACCTTTCATGAATCTGGCCCTATCTTGTTAATAGACCCATTTCCCTATACGTCTGACCTCACTCACCTCTGTTATGACATAATAGAAGCACATTAGTTGTGTAAATTGAACTTTTTTTAAATGTTTTTGTAAGTTTTCAACATGTTAAGATATATAAGCAACATTTTCAGAGTGATAATAATGTTTAAGGCTCCATTCCCAACTATGCGAGTTGCTTTTGAGCATTTTTGCAGTGCTTTTTGCATTTTTTAGGCTTTTTTTTAAGGTGTTTTTTTTAACTCCTAGAAGCTGTTTGTTTGTTCTGCTTCTAGAAGCTAAATTTTAGGCTATTTGGGGGTTCAACGACTAGGAGCAGGAAAAAAAGGAGGGTTTACTTCCTCTTTAATGCTCCAATAAAAAGCTAAAATGCTACTAGAAGCTGACACAATAAATGCTATTATCTGCATTTTTTATCCAGCATTTTTTGGTCTTATGAAAAGCATTAGTGTGGAACTAAGTGGGATTTTGCCACGATTGGCATTTTTTATGCTTTTTAATTTTTTTTATTTGTTGGGTAGATTTAAAAATACGAAACGGAGATCACAGCAAAATCGCAGTGCAGAAACGCACTACATGCTTTTCTGCAGCTTCTTCATTAAAGTCTATTGAACCAAAAAAGCAAAGAAAAGCAGCGTTTTGTGTTTAACCACTTCCCGCCCGGCCTATAGCAAAATGACGGCCGGGCAGTGGTTCAGTTATCCTGGCTGGCCGTCATATGACGTTCAGTAGGATAAGCTGCGATCGAGGGCGCGCAGTGTGGCGATCGGTGGTGTAGTGTGTCAGTCTTACACACCGCATTACCCATCTCGGTAAAGAACCTCTGACAGAGGCTCTATACCACGTGATCAGCTGTGTCCAATCATGGCTGATCACGATGTAAACGGAAAGAGCCGTTTATCGGCTTTTCCTCACTCGCTTTTGACAGACGTGAGTAGAGGAGAGACGATCGGCGTCTCTCCTGACAGAGGGGTCTGTTCTGATTGTTTATCCGTGCATCCACCCCGCCCAGGACCACAAGGGATGCCCACAAACTCCAACAGGTGTGCCACCCTAGACCACCAGGGATATTTCAATCAGTGCCCAGGCAGCTGCCAAGGAGTGCCAAATTAATAATGCCTGCCATCAGTGATGCCTATCAGTGCCCAGTAGTGCCACCTATAAGTACCCATCAGTGCAGCCTTTCAGTGCCGCCTATCAATGCCCATCAGTGCTGCATATCAGTGCCACCCATTAGTGCTGCCTATCCGTGCCCATTGTCAGTGGCACCTCATCAGTGCCATCTCATAGGTGCCACCTCATTCTAAACCGCAGAGGTGATCGTATACCACCAAAAGAAAGCTCTATTTGTGGGAAAAAATGATCCTATCCGTGCCCATTGTCAGTGGCACCTCATCAGTGCCATGTCATTGGTGCCACCTCATTCTAAACCGCAGAGGTGATCGAATACCACCAAAAGAAAGCTCTATTTGTGGGAACAAATGATAAAACTTCTGCTTAGGTACAACGTAGCACGACCGCGCAATTGTCATTTAAAAAGTGACAGCGCTGAAAGCTGAAAATTGGCCTGGGCAGGAAGGGGGGTAAGTGCCCAGTATTGAAGTGGTTAAGGTCCCTGACCCTTTCCAAAAATGCATTGATGTGAACGTGTTCCATAGGAACCCATGTTAAAAATGATGTCCTGAGTTTCTGCAAAAAAGCATGAAAAAACGCACTGATGTGAATGGAGCCTAAAATACTAGAACCTCTATCAGCCAATCAGATCTCACCTATTGCCAGGTCAGATCCTGCTGGTTGAATGAATGATGATTTGTTAATGGGGGGTTACAGCACTTTACATACTGCAAAGTCATGAACTGAAAACAAAATTACAAATTGATTTGTAGAATAGGATAACATGTATTTTCCCCTGACCATAAGAAATATAGAAAATACATAGGATACCCTCTATACAGTAAGAACATGATAGTGTATTTGTTCTAAACAGTTGGTATACAAAAGAATCCCCCCTCCCCTTTTTTAAAATAATCATATTTTGTTGCTTTGCAGCTAGAAATCAAGACAGACACAGTCTTTGTTTTATCCAGCTGTAGTGCAACTTATGATACCCAAGTGAAAAATATAACACATGTAAAAAACACAATAACTGAGTTGGAAAAAGGATCACCCTCCTCCTAAATAGGGTATAACATTCTAAATGGCACACAAATTATTTCCTGGAGCATTTCAGTCCCTGCATCTGAATCACTCATTCAACAATGTTTGGTAAGGCAATGTCAAAAAATCAAAAGATCTCTTAACCACACACGCACATTTATGTCTACGCAATGGCACAGGCAGGCAAATGGGCGTACCTGTACGTCCCTTTAAATTTGCCACCCAGCAGGCCCGTGTGCCCGTCGCGTGCCTCGTGAGTGCGCTCGCGGGTCCCGGAAACTCGATGTTCCCAGGGTGGCCCGCGATTGTGGTGGACAAAAGCAGAACAGGGGGGTGCCTTTGTAAATGTAGCGATACCCCCTCAAGGGCCGCTGGTTGATTTGGGATCGGCGTATTAAGTTACCTCTAAGTGTTGTCCAGGGGTGAAGTTAGTGAGTAGAGCAGTGAGCGAATGTCCAGTCAGTAGTTAAGATTTTCCAAATGCTTTATTTCTTGGGTCCAACACGACCAACATCAACAGGGGGTAGATAGGACAGGTTGATGAAATAAAGAAAACCTTGCAGTATCAGGCTTAGATGAACAGGAAAGCAAGCCTGCTCTCAGTAACTGTATATTGCGTCGCCACTCTAGCCAGAGTGGGTGAAGTGTCCCCTCCGGACAGACTTCTGCCACAAGCCTGGCAGCCAGAGTGCCACTTTAGAGTTTCTGGAAGGAACAGGTTCCCGCCTTGGACCTGGCTCTGACTTGGTTTGAGATGATAGAAGTGGGGAACCCAGTAAACCACTGGGGCCCCTCGGCAACATCCGCAAGGAACTCCGCGTAGCTTGCGACCCCGTCCTGGTAGGCCATATTGCTGGGGTCTGTTGGATGCGCACACCCTAAAGGTGGGTGCCGCACCTGGAACCAGGAACCCGCAAAGAACGCCGAAAAATGGCGTCTGCCACAGATATACCCCTCCCCAGCATGCCCCGCGGTGGGGAAACTCCTCCAATTGGCTGCTGGGGAAAGTGACTCTGCCAAAACCCCATCTGTCGCTCGGTAGTGGGATCGACACCCCCGGAGCGCAGACTGACCCACAGGAGAGTTCTGGAATGACAGCAGCCCAAATTTAGCTAAAATTAGGAGTGGAAGCAACATAACTCTCCCACTCCCCTACTAACTTTAGCGTAGTGCCCATACTGAAAGTAAGGGGGCGCTACATAAACATGTCACTGATCAAATGTTCCCTGTGATCAGTAACGTGTCCCTTGTAGCTGCTCCCCCTTACAGTTAGAATCACTCCCTAGGACACACTTAACACCTTCAGCGCCACCTAGTGGTGAACCCTTTCACTGCCAGTGTCATTTTCACAGTAAACAGTGCATTTTTATAGCACTGATGCTGTAAAAATGACAATGGCCCCAAAAATGTGTCCGATGTGTCCGCCATAAAGTTTCAGTCACGATAAAAAATGCAGATCACAGGCATTACTAGTAAAAAAAAAAAAAAAATTGGAAAAAAAATGCCATAAAACTATCCCCTATTTTGTAGACATAATAACTTTTTTTGCGCAAACCAATCAGTATATGCTTATTGCGATTTCTTTTACCAAAATTATGTAGAAGAATATGTATCGGCCTAAACTGAGAAAAAAAATGGGGATATTTTATTATAGCAAAAAGTTAAAGGGGTGTTCCAGCCAAATATAGTGTTTATTAAAAGTCAGCAGCTACAAAAAGTGTAGCTGCTGGCTTTTAATAAACACACACCCACCTGCTCCGCGATCCAGCGACGCGCCGACCCGGGGCTCCGCTCCTCTCCCCCCCCCTCCCCGACGGCGTCTTCATCCTAAGTGTGGGCACCCGACCGTGACAGCCTTCGGCTTCACGGCCGGGCACCCACTGCGCATGCGCGAGCGTCGCTGCGCTCTCCTATTGGACAGGCGATCACATGGGACCTGTCATGTGTCCCATACGATCGCCTACAGGGAGGGGCTGCTGTAGGCGATTAAGCTTAATTAAGCTTAATCGCCTAACCAGCCCCTCGACGGAAGGAGGAAGTGGGACAGGAAGTCCCACTCCTCCTGAAGCCCCCACTCCCCCCAAAAAAATGTACATGCCAAATGTGATGGGGTGAGGAGTGGGATTAGCGGAAGTTCCAATTTTATGTGGAACTCCGCTTTAAAAACATTTTTTTTTTTTTTAATTGTCGCTCTATTTTTGTTTATAGCGCAAAAAATAAAAACCGCAGAGGTGATCAAATACCACCAAAATAAAGCTCTACTTGTGGGGAGAAAAGGACCGCGCAATTGTCAGTTAAAGCGACGCAGTGCCGAATCGCAAAACATTTTCTGGTCTTTGGCCAGCCAAATGGTTTGGGGCTTAAGTGGTTAAGCTGTTAGAATTCGCTCTAAAGCTCCAGCCATAAGGTGATGTTTTATTTACAGGTGGAGTCTGGTGGGCTGAGGCACTTCTTGGCTTGATATTAAGTGCTGTGATATTTTCACCATCATTTTTGGTTTAGAAGTGCTAAAACTGTCACTGAACGCACAGAATGAAGCATACAGCACAATATATTCCTAGTTGGTAATTGTCACTGATCCATTGTAAAGAGCGATCACAAGATGGAGGGGCTCGGTGAAGGTGGTGGTGAAGGTGTGGAGGTGCCTGATTGGGTCGCTCAGCTCATAAAAGGAGATCTTCCCGGCCTCATAATCCAGACAGATCCGGAATTTATGGCTGGTAGGGTTGTGAACACATGATATATATATATTATTATGCATCGGAGTATATTCATTATTATAACGTCGCAAACACCAGGAATACTTATTACCCCCAATATACGATTTCCTGTCCATACTGGGATAACACAACCCGACTCTCCAGCTATTGGAATTACTCGTGTCCACCTCCCAGGAATGCCGCCCTGAAGAAAAACTTCTTCTGCATTGAACCTGACAGTTCTTAAATCTTCGGGGAGTTTCTAGACGATTTAATGTCACTGCTGACAAAGACGCAGTTTTCAAATCGCCTGAAATCTGTATATAATTACCGGCTGTTTCCTCATCAAGTAAAACTCCTTCTGGTTTCTGTATACAGACGGGAAAATCTTTTATTAAATTAGATAATTCCTGTAATCTCTCTGTGATGGAATTCTCATAGAAATCACCTTCCCTCGGAATCATTGTCTCCATATTATCCTCCTGCTCGGTATGACGGATCTCCTCTCTGTCGGAGTTCTGATCCTTCAGGACGGTCATTGGGTCGGAGGTTTTACACAATTCCTCAATGTGACTCATCTTCCTGGACAACTCGTCCTTCTGTATCTCCAGATGTTGGATTAGATTGGACAGAGATTGTGAGATCTTCTTCTCCTCCATGGAGACCTCACTCAGGACTCTCTTCTCAACTTCTTCCAGCTCTCTCCTGATGTCTCTGAACAGGACAGTGACTCTCTCTATTACACCGGCTGCTTTTACTTGTATGTCTGTCCTCTTTTCCTCCAGACTCCGGACTTGTTTCTCAGCCCATGCTTTCTTTGAGGTCATCATCTCCAGATCTTTCCTCAGCTTCTCCTTCTTCTTCTCAGAGGCCTCATCCAGCTTCTCCACCGGGTGTCCTTTGTGATCTCCAACAGCAATACAGTAAACACAAATACAAACCCTTTCCTCAGTGCAGAAATACTCCACAATCTTTTTATGGATGGAGCATTTTCTGTCCCCCGGGGAGTTGGTGGGATCGGATAAGACGTGTTCTGGTGACTTGGCATGGATGCTCAAATGTCTGCCACACAGAGAATTTTCACAGAGCAGGCAGGATTTTATAGCCGGTACAGGAGAGTCTAAACAGTAAGTACAATAGATTCCGGTATCTTCCTGATTGGGCTGGGAAATGAGGAACTTCTCCGTTATGTTCCGTAGAACTCTAGCACTAGACAGTACAGGTCGCTCCTGGAACTCCTCTCTGCACTCCGGACAGGTATAAAGTCCAGAAACCTCCTGAGTGTCCAGCACACGGTCAATACATTCCTGGCAGAAGTTGTGTCCACATCTCAGTGTTACCGGATCTGTATAAATGTTCAGACAGATGGAGCAGCTCAGCTCGTCTCTCAGATCAGCAGACGCCATTGTAGCCTGCAGGAGGAGAAATGAAAGTGAAAGTTCGATCCACTTCTGCTAAACAAGACGTGTAAAATAATATACAGGAAGAGTCACCGGAGCTTCACTTGTCCAACTCACCTATCAAAGACCAGTCCAGGCACACACTCCGGGATCTCAGGTATTTGAAGATTGTAAACTTTTGTTTGGATGATCTCCGATCTTTTCTACCTTGTAGCAGCTCTGGATGGATTTATCACATTCCAAGGTTGCAAGTCCCCCAAATAATAACTTCCTTTGTATCAGTTTGAATATCGATCTCACTGCTCTTTGGGGTCTTCTTCAGATCTCTCTCTTTGCTCGGAGATTCTGTCCCGGCTTTCCCCTCCGCTCCGCAGTCAGAAACACTTCGACTTCCTCGTCTTGTCACCACTGCCCCACCCACATAGGTCCTTAAAGGGACAGAGCAACGTCTAAGAAAATAAAGTGACACTGTAAGGAAGGAGGATGTAAATATCTGCAGTGATATAAAACTGCTGTATAGAGGGCATGTGGGTCCGTCAGGCAAAGATTTGCACACATCCAATATGATGTAGATCAGAGTTACTAAAGAAACTTTTTACCGACAATACGTGGAAAATTTACTGACTGAACAAAATTTTACTGACAATATGAAATGCGAAGGAAATATTTCGAGTGGTCTGCATTCTGAGTGAGAGAAATCTAAATAGTTTATTGGCTGGTTCACACCACAGAATCGAACTCCAGAATTGTTCCGGATGCGTTTCTGTTTTTTGGCGTGTTTCGGTGCATTTTTGATGCGTTTACGAATGCTTTTTTTGTTTCTTTTTCACTGTGCTGGGGTCCGATGATGCGTTATTGCGCTCCAGTGGGTTTTTGATGCGTTTTACCAGGTTCCAGTACAGTCCAGTGCAAAAAAAATGCAGCATTTTCTACTTTTTTTTTTTCTGGAACGGAAAAGCCCTGGAACTGACCACACTGGTGCAAACTATGCCATTGTAAACCATATAACTTACTTTTCATGCGTTTTTGATACAGAAAAAAAAGGAACTGGCCTGCATGTGGTGTGGCCACAGGGCTGGTGCAAGGATTTTTGACACCCTAGGCCAGGCATGTCCAAAGTCCGGCCCGGGGGCCAAATGCGGCCCCCCTGTTGATTTAATATGGCCCTCCTGGGTATTTGGATATATATATTGTTTGTGGCCCCCAGGGCCACAAAAGACATATACTGTATTTATTGGCGCTACCTTGGAGGGGGCAGGACGAGCACCATCAGATTACATGAAGAGAATCTCCTGTTTACTCAGCAGCGCCTGTATTGGAAGTCCCGTCTCCTGGGATGCCATTGGACGACTGTTCTGTCCATCATAGGAGGCGGGACTTTGTATTAAAGAGGCCACAGGGTGAACAAGAGATTCTCCTGTTTGTAATCTGTCGGCACTTGTCCCGCCCCCTCTCCATCTGCCCTCCGAGGCTGCAGATGGGCATCGTTCAGGCTGCACTGATGGCAAAGGTAAGGCTGCGATGGTTGCAGTGGTAAGACTGCATTGGTTGCAATGGTAAGGCTGCATTGATTGCAATGGTAAGGCTGCATTGATTGCAATGGTAAGGCTGCATTCATGGCACGTGTGAGGCTGCATTCGTGGCACGTGTGAGGCTGCATTCATGGCATGTGTGAGGCTGCATTCATGGCACGTGTGAGGCTGCATTCAGGCACGTGTGAGGCTGCATTCTTGGCTCATGTGAGGCTGCATTATTGGCACATGTGAGGCTGCATTTATGGCACATGTGAGGCTGCATTTATGGCACACGGTAAGGCTGCATTCATGGCACACGGTAAGGCTGCATTCAATGCAATGGTGAGCCTGTCTGTGTTATATATCCAAATAACACGCCCAAGCTCATCCTTAGTCCTGAGCAGCGCTCTGGGATTCGTTGGGGCCACAAAAGAAATATATGCAGTAAATACAAATAACACGCCCGAGCTCATCTCTTCACCACACACAGAAACAAACGCAGGAGAATTTTTGTTGGGCTGTGTATTAGTGCTCAGACAAACACACTTAGACTGAATTTTAATGGTTCAAAGAATGTCGGGCAAAATATTCGGTCCTCACACATGTTTACTTCATCAAATCTGGCCCTCTTTGAAAAAAGTTTGGACACCCCTGCCCTAGGCAAAACCTCATTTTGTCAGAAAATACTGAACACTTCAGTATATACTGAATAGAAATAAGAGATGGGTCGAACACCCCCTGGATTTGGTTCGCGGCCAAACTCTCAAACATTTCAAAAATTTGGGCCCAACGACAGGCTCCTAAACCTTGTTGACGGCCTTCACAGAAGAGTTTAAGCTGTTATAGCTGCAATGGGAGGGCCAACTCAATATTGAACCCTTGTTTTTTCTGACGAGATTCTTGGCAGTGACGTCATCGCGTACGACAAGCATGCACTCATCACATTGATGCCATCGCCGCCATCTTGCTGCACCCTACCTATGCCTAGGAAGCTACCGCGCATGCAAGTGATTTTGAGCATGCGCGGGTTTCCACGGCGACAG
The DNA here is from genome assembly GCA_029574335.1 of Rana kukunoris. Classification (NCBI taxonomy): domain Eukaryota; kingdom Metazoa; phylum Chordata; class Amphibia; order Anura; family Ranidae; genus Rana; species Rana kukunoris. Next base: position 147,968,251 of record CM056060.1, read on the forward strand.
GTAAGTATACACACTCTCAGGTTTCTCGATAGGAAAACACTGCCGAGAATCATGACGAGAAAATATAGAGCAGGGTCTTTATTTTTCTTGTCAAAATTTTAGGCAGTTTTCTTGACGAAAAACCTGAAAGCCTCGTACACACGCGCGGTTTACTCGGCAAGAAAGCTCTGCCAGCAGTTTTCTTGCTGGTTCTTGCTGAGTAAACCGAGCGTGTGTACGAGGCTTAAGACTGGGATGCCATTAAAGTTCATGTGCGTGTAAGGTGTCCTAAGACTTTTGACAATATAGCTTATATGCAAATTAGATGCATCCAATTCGCATTACATGTGAATGTGACCGGCTTTCAATGGAGCCAGTTCACAAATGTGTGGAGTGGCCGCGTTGCAGTTTTAAAAAGGGTCTTGTTCAATTCTTGCTCAATTAAGTACACGTCTTTCCGGGCGTGTTTACACAACCAAAGGGCGCCCCTTTGAGAAAAGCATCCGCCCCTTGTATTCCGTCCCTTGATGTAACTGAATGTATAACCCACCCCGAGCCGACAACCGAAGGGCGCCCCTTTGAGAAAAGCATCCGCCCCTTGTTGTATTCCGTCCCTTCATGTAATAAAATGTATAACCCGCCCAAAGCCGCCCGAGCATCGGGAGCGAGCGGCGTGGTGTTGCGCATATGCCGTGTACACCTGAAGAACAGCTGATCAGCCTTGGAGATTTTAGTCGGCTCAGTTTGCGCATGTGCCTGCGCAGAGCAGCCCAGGCATTATCCGACGGGGGACTTATACCGACAGGACACGCCCCTTTAAGAAAAGCATCCACCCCTTTGAGAAAAGCATCCGCCCCTTGTAAAACCGCATAGTTTATTGAGAAAACCATTCCCCATAAGAGCACTGTTCAAGAGTACATCCGCCCCTTTGAGAAAAGCATCCGCCCCTTTGAGAAAAGCATCCGCCCCTTTGAGAAAAGCATCCGCCCCTTTGTTGAATTCCGTCTCTTGATGTAATTGAATGTATAACCCGCCCCGAGCATCGGGAGCGAGTGGCGTGTTGCTTGCGCATGCCCCGTGTACACCTGAAGAACAGCTGATCAGCCTTGGAGATTTCCGTCGGCTCGGTTTGCGCATGCCCGGGCATTATCTGACTGGGGACTCATACCGACAGGACACCAGTTCAGGTGCAAATTCAGGGAAAAATTGGCACCTGCATCGCACCTGAACCGGTGAACCGAAGCGCACCAGACCGCAGCTGCATATAGTAAATCTCCCCCATATTCTGGCAGTGGGACTCCTCATTGCAAAAAGATGAAAAAAAACTGTAATCACAGAGAATTACATTTTATTTTTACGAATCCAATTTACCCATCACCTCTGTTATAACATCACAGAAACACAATAGTTGTGTAAAAGGAAATATATGTTAATATTTTAGTAAACTCTCATCATGTTAGGATGTACAACCAACTTTTTCCAGAGTAATAATAATGTTTAAAGTGCCACAACCTCCATCAGCCAATCAGATCTCACCTCTTGCCGGGTCAGACCCTGTTGGTACAAAGATGATTGGTTGGTGGGGGTTACAACAATTTACACACTGCAAAGTCATAAACTGAAAGCAAAATTACAAATAGATTCATAGAATAGGATAACATGGATTTTTTCCCTGAACATAAGAAATAAAGAAAATACATAGAATACCCTCTATACAGTAAGAGCACAAAATTGTATTTCCTCTTTATATCGCCCCATTACAAATAATCTTCTCCCTTTATCTACAGACACCCAGTCCTATCCAGCCATATGTACTATAGACAACATTATGTAGGTTTTCCCTCTGATTATAAAAAATAAAGAAAATATGTAGGATACCCGCTATTACGGTTGTCACCTTTTTTTGAAGCCAAACCTAAACACTTTAGCGGCACAGGGCACATTTTTTTAATACCCTATAGCAGGGGTCTTCAAACTACGGCCCTCCAGTTGTTCAGGAACTACAATTCCCATCATGCCTAATCATGTCTTTGAATGTCAGTGTGTTACGTTGCCTCATGGGATGTGTAGTTCTACAACAGCTGGAGGGCCGTAGTTTGAGGATCCCTGCCCTATAGGTTTATAAAAGACCTGGGACATCTTTGGGTTCCCCAAGGAGAGCGGTAATGCAGCGCACTGCCAAAAACAGTGGGTGTGGCCATTCTGCCCTTGCTGAAATCTTTTAACCCCCCTCCCCACCCCTCCTTCCAGTGCCCCAGTGATGCCTGAATCTGACCCCGAACAGCGGCCTCCTGGAAGGCAACAGATTTTTGTGTGACTATCTCAGTTACTTGTAGGGTTGCCACCTGTTCGGGATTCACCCGGACAGTTCGGGTTTGGAATCATGTGTCCGGGTTTCAGACTGTCTGAGACCTAGACACATTATTCAGAGCAGACTAATGCCGCGTACACGCGGTCGTTTTTTGTGATGAAATAAAACGATGTTTTTCCATCATGAAAAAAAAACTACGTTTTTCTAACTTCATCATAAAAAACGACGTTGCCTACACACCATCATTTTCTGAAAATGCTCTAGCAAAGCACGGTTATGTACAACACGTACGACGGCACTCTGTTCCATTCAAGCTCCTGTCTCATAACTTGCTTCTGAGCATGCGCGGGTTTAAAACGTCGTTTTAGCCCACACAAAAACGACATTTTGGAAAAACGACATAAAAAATTGAAGCATGTTCAAATTTTTTTTTGGTCGCTTTTTTAGAAGACAAAAAACGATGTGAAGCCCACACACAATCATTTTAAATGACGTTTTTTAAAACGTCGTTTTATTTCTTCACAAAAAACGACCGTGTGTACGCGGCATAAGTCTCTCCCTCCTGCCTCTAAGTGAGTGCGCTAAGGTAAAAAAGGGTTCTCAGAGCATCCATTACATCAGTGCTCCCCCTTACATCAGAGTCCTCTTTGTACACCAGAGCATCCCTTATGTTAGAGTCCCCAGAGTTCTCCCTTACATCAGAGTCTGCAGAGTCCCCCCTTTCAGTGAAGGGGAACTCTGTGAGTTCGGATGTAAAAGGGGAACTCTGTGAGTTCGGATGTAAAGGGGGAACTCTGTGAGTTGAGATGTAAAGGGGGAACTCTGTGAGTTCAGATGTAAAGGGGAAACAGTTTGGACTCTGATGTAAAGGGGAAACAGTTTGGACCCTGATGTAAAGGGGAAACAGTTTGGACTCCGATGTAAAGGGGAAACAGTTTGGACTCTGATGTAAAGAGGGAACTTTGGGAACGCTGATGTAAAGGGAGAATTTTGAGGACTCTGATGTAAAGGGAGAACTTTGGGGACTCTGATGTAAAGGGAGAACTTTGGGGACTCTGATGTAAAGGGGAAGTCTGTGGACTCTGGTGTAAAGGGGGAACAGTTTGGACTCTGATGGAAAGGGGGAACAGTGTGGACTCTGATGGAAAGGGGGAACAGTGTGGACTCTGATGGAAAGGGGGAACTCTGATGTAAAGGGGAAGTCTGTGGACTCTGATGTAAAGGGGGAACTCTGTGGACTCTGATGTAAAGGGAGAACTTTGGGGACTGATGTAAAGGGGGAACTTTGGGGACTCTGATGTAAAGGGGGACTGTGATAAAGAAGGTTTGCGGTACAAGGTCCCAGACTATGGAACACTTTACCAACCAGCATTCGGCTGGAGGAAAACCACCTGACCTTCAGAAGACAGATCAAAACTCTGCTCTTTTGATGTCAAGAGAGACAGAAACAACGAGCTCCCAGAGGCGATTTAGTTCGCATTTGCCACGCTATATAAGTTTTTCATTCATTCATATGATTAGAAATGTTATTTAATAGCAACATCTCTGCATAGTATATCTATGCATACTATGAAAAAAATTTGCTCTGCAAAGCTGAAGTGTTCGTGTTTGGCTTGAAGAAAATGTGGCAACCCTAGTTACTTGGGGAGCCACAGCCCACTCTGAATATTGTGTCTGGGTTTCGCCCGGACACATGATTCCAAACACGGACTGTCCGGGTGAATCCCGGACAGGCGGCAACCCTACCTGCTATACGGTAAGAACATGATGGTGTATTTCATTTACTTATCGTCCCATTACAAATAGTCTTCTCCCAGTCTAATCTGCCATCTATATTGATGTTACCCAGCCCTGTATCTACAGAAATCCAGTCCTATTCTGCCGTATATAGACAAAATTACACCCACTTTTGCAAAATATCACCTTTTTTTGGGGATCCAGAAAATGATTGTGCTGTGCAAACCAGGATTAGTGTGTGGTGTAAATAGCAGAATTAGACATTGCATGTAATAGCAGGTAGTTGCACTTGATATGCTACTAGAATTATTCCCTGAAGCTCCACCCATACGGTGATATTTCATTTACAGGTGGAGTCTGGTGGGCTGAAGCCCTTCCTGGCGGTGCTGTGATAGTTTCACCATCATTTTTGGTTCTGTCTCCATTTACCATGAAGTCTCACTATTCCTGCAACAAAATGATTGTTCTGCTCCCACCAAAACATCCCCCCTAATATAGAATACATTGGGAATTTACCAGAATGGGAGCCCCTTGTAAAGATTTCACCACTGAAATCCCTGAAAAGGATAAGAAACCAAACATGAGATTAAACTATCCATCATCTGCCAAATACAGATGAGATTTGGGTGAACTGAGAAAACTGTCACTGTACAGAATGAAGCATTCAGCACAATATATTCCTAGTTGGTAATTGTCACTGATCCATCCCAAACACCTATCCCAAGATGGAGGGGCTCGGTGAAGGTGATGGTGAAGGTGAGGAGGTGTCTGATTGGGTCGCTCAGCTCATAAAAGGAGATCCTCCCGGCCTCATAATCCAGACAGATCTGGAATTTATGGCTGGTTGGCTTGTGAAGAAATGGCATCAATTTATTTTCATGCATCTTATTATACTCATGGTTACACCTTCGCAAACACCAGGAATCCTTATTTTCCCCAATATAGGATTTCCTGTCCATACTGGGATAACACAACCCGACTCTCCAGCTAGTAGAATTACTGGTGTCCACCTCGCAGGAATGCCGTCCTGAAGAAAAACTTCTCTTGCTTAAAACATGACAGTACTTAAATCTTCTGGGACTTTCTGGACGATATAATATTACTGCTGACCTGGACGCAGTTTTAAAATCCCCTGAAATCTGTATATTATTAGCGGCTGTTTCCTCATCAAGTAAAACTCCTTCTGGGTTCTGTATACAGACGGGAAAATCTTTTATAAAGTCAGATAATTCCTGTAATCTCTCTGTGATGGAATTCTCATGGAAATCACCTTCCCTCGGAATCATTGTCTCCATATTATCCTCCTGCTCGGTATGACAGATCTCCTCTCTGTCGGAGTTCTGATCCTTCAGGACGGTCATTGGGTCGGAGGTTTTACACAATTCCTCAATGTGACTCATCTTCCTGGACAACTCGTCCTTCTGTATCTCCAGATGTTGGATTAGATTGGACACAGATTGTGAGATCTTCTTCTCCTCCATGGAGACCTCACTTCTCAACTTCTTCCAGCTCTCTCCTGATGTCTCTGAACAGGACAGTGACTCTCTCTATTACTCCGGCTGCTTTTTCTTGTACGTCTGTCCTCCGTTCCTCCAGACTCCGGACTTGTGTCTCAGCCCATGCTTTCTTTGAGGTCATCATCTCCAGATCTTTCCTCAGCTTCTCCTTCTTCTTCTCAGAGGCCTCATCCAGCGACTCCACCGGGTGTCCTTTGTGATCTCCCTCGGCAATACAGTAAACACAGATACAAACCCTTTCCTCGGTGCAGTAATACTCCACAATCTTTTTATGGATGGAGCATTTTCTGTTCCCCGGGGAGTTGGTGGGATCGGATAAGACGTGTTCTGGTGACTTGGCATGGACTCTCAGATGTTTGGCACATAGAGAATTTTCACAGTGTAGGCAGGACTTTATAGCCGGTACAGGAGAGTCCACACAGTAAGTACAATAGATTCCGGTATCTTCCTGATTGGGCTGAGAAATGAGGAACTTCTCCGTTATGTTCCGTAGAGCTCTAGCACTAGACAGTACAGGTCGCTCCTGGAACTCCTCTCTGCACTCCGGACAGGTATAAAGTCCAGACACCTCCTGAGTGTCCAGCACACGGTCAATACATTCCCGGCAGAAGTTGTGTCCACATCTCAGTGTTACCGGATCTGTATAAATGTTCAGACAGATGGAGCAGCTCAGCTCGTCTCTCAGATCAGCAGACGCCATTGTAGCCTGCAGGAGGAGAAATGAAAGTGAAAGTTCGATCCACTTCTGCTAAACAAGACGTGTAAAATAATATACAGGAAGAGTCACCGGAGCTTCACTTGTCCAACTCACCTATCAAAGACCAGTCCAGGCACACACTCTAAGATCTCAGATATTTGAAGATTGTAAACACAGTTTGGAGGATCTCAGATTTTTTCTACCTTGTAGCAGCTCTGGATGGATTTATCACATTCCAATGTTGCAAGTCCCCCAAATAATAACTTCCTTTGTATCAGTTTGAATATCGATCTCACTGCTCTTTGGGGTCTTCTTCAGATCTCTCTCTTTGCTCGGAGATTCTGTCCCGGCTTTCCCCTCCGCTCCACAGTCAGAAACACTTCGACTTCCTCGTCTTGTCACCACTGCCCCACCCACATAGGTCCTTAAAGGGACAGAGCAACGTCTAGGAAATAAAGTGACATGGTAAGGAAGGAGGATGTAAATATCTGCAGTGATTATATATATATGTAGCATTACCTTCGGAGCTGCTGGATTTTTGGGCGGTGTGTTACCTCGTGGCTCCTCCGAAATTCCTAGGGGTGAATGATGCATAGTGCATATAGTAGAAGTAAAGGAATGTCCAGACAGGTGCTCTTTGCAGTGCTCTTTATTACCCAGCCGGGCAAAAACAGTAAACTTGTGGTGAGGAAAGTAAAGCTGAGGAAGAATGGAGAACTGCAGATTCAGGTGTGATAATAGGAAACAGTCCTTTTTCCAAATGAAACACTTCTCTTCACCCCTCCCGCCGGAGTGGGTTTAGTGTACACGGACAGGCCTCTCTCACTGACCTGGCAGCCGGAGTATCACTCGGACAATTGTAGGAATAAGTCTCTGCCACAGACCCTCCTTGGTGAACTTGAACTTGGGAGAAAGTCTCTGCCACAGACCCCTCTCAATGAGTCTCAGAAAGACACCTCCTTTAACTTGTCGCCCAGGTACCGACCAACAGGTGATCAATCCCTCGGTGTCTGGTTACCTTGATCCCCGGTGGTTTATCCAGGCCCTTTTGGACCGCCAGCCTCTCAATGGCGCTCCTCAGACCGACTCCCCACCGAACAGCAATACAGCTTGGGATCTTCAAAGGTGGGAACCCAGTCACTCATTGGGTCCCCGTCACTGTTCAGATGCTCCGAGTCAGCATGGCCCCCGGAACCAGGAACACCGCGTGGCGCGCACGCCCCGGCCAGGTAGGCCATAACGTCGGGGCGCCGTGATGTGGCCATCCTAAAGGTGGGTGCCACACTGGACAAAGAAGACCCAGAACCAATGGCGTCTGCCCCATAAATACCCCTCCCCAGCACAGTGAGGACAAACCCTTGTGATTGGGTGCTGGGCTCACAGCACAGCCAAGCTGAGACAGAGACCGCATTTTGCTACTAACTACACTCTGATCTACCCTTAAATTTAAGTAGCACCGGTGCTGTAGAGTACATAGGCGCTACATATATATATATATATATATATATATAAACTGCAATATAGAAGGCACGTGGGTCCGTCAGGCAAAGATTTGCACACGTCCAATATGATCCAGATCAGAGTTACAAAAGAAACGTTTTTTTTACTGACAATACGTGGAAATTTTACTGACAATATGAAAAATATCCAGAATTGTTCCGGATGCGTTTCTAAATGTGCGTTTTTTGTGCCTTCTGGTTTGTTTTTGATGCGTTTCCGGATGCATTCCAGATGCTTTCTTCTTATTCATTCCTGTTTCTTTTTCACCGGACTGAGGTCCGGTGTGTTTTGTTGCGGTCCAGTGCATTTTTCCCGCATTCAAGTACAGTCCAATGCAGGAAAAATGCAGCATGTTCTACTTTTTTTTTCTGGAATGGGAAAGCCCTGGAACAGACCATACTGTTGTGAACGATGCCATTGGAAACCATATAACTTACTTTTCATGCGTTTTTGATACAGAAAAAAAACCGAACCTGCCTGCAAGTGGTGTGAACTGACCCTATGGCCAGTTTAATGCTTCTCCCTGCTGAAGGAATTTATAGAACAGAACATTACACTGAAGGAGCTCTTTATGGAAAACAAACTGAAGTTTTGTGTTTATATGCACTGTGCAATAAAACAAGCCCATTCCTTGACTGTCCACCTTCATTACCCCCAGTGCTAAGACACATCCAGTGCCTGGTGTGAAGATGCCAAATGGCACCCCCCTTCCCCAGTGGTGCATTTGATGGGCACAATGGCAGCATTCGATGGGCACAATGGCAGCATTTGATGGGCACAGTGGCGGTATTTGATGGGCACAGTGGCGGCATTCGATGGGCACAATGGCAGCATTCGATGGGCACAGTGGCGGCATTTGATGGGCACAGTGGCGGCATTTGATGGGCACAGTGGCAGCATTTTATGGCCACAGTGGCGGCATTTGATGGGCCCAGTGGTGGCATTTTATGGGCACAATGGCAGCATTTGATGGCACAGTGGCAGCATTCGATGGGCACAATGGCAGCATTTGATGGGCACAGTGGCGGTATTTGATGGGCACAGTGGCGGCATTCGATGGGCACAATGGCAGCATTCGATGGGCACAGTGGCGGCATTTGATGGGCACAGTGGCGGCATTTGATGGGCACAGTGGCAGCATTTTATGGCCACAGTGGCGGCATTTGATGGGCCCAGTGGTGGCATTTTATGGGCACAATGGCAGCATTTGATGGCACAGTGGCAGCATTTGATGGCACAGTGGCAGCATTTGATGGGCACAGTGGCGGCATTTGATGGGCACAGTGGCGGCATTCGATGGGCACAGTGGCAGCAATTGATGGGCACAGTGGCTGCAATTGAAGGGCAAAGTGAGGCTGCAATTAATGCAATTTGGAGCACCAGCCACCACTGGTAACAGGGTGGTTGAGGTGTGACAGAACGTGATAATTTTTGCCATACCTGCAAATGCTTTACATGTGTACAACTCCTTCCGGTAGCCAAGGTAGATTATGGGATGCGAACCGCTAAACCAGCCTTTCTCAAACTTTGTACCTCAAAAGAACCCTAAAATAATGTTCAGGTCTCAGGGGAACCCCTGTTAACACCAGTCAGTAAGAAAAATAGTCCTTTACATTGGTGTTCAGTGGGAAAATCATTGGTATCATGTAGATGGCACTGACCCACCATCAAATTGGAGATCAGACACAATCGGTCCAAAGGGAGGAAAGCCAGTGAATAGGTGACAGGGTCATGGGCGGTCAAGGCTAATTGATGTACATGGGGAGTGAAGGCTGGTCTGTTTAGTACGATCCAATAGAAGAGCTACTGAAGCTAGAATTGCTAAAAAGTTAATGCTGGTTCTGATAGGAAGAAGTCAGGACACAATTGCATCAGGGCCGGCCTTTGGGGTGTGCGAGCTGTGTGGCCGCACAGGGCGCAATGGGCAACAGGGGCGCCGTGAGGCCATCACAGCTTGCAGAATGTGAGTAACCCCCCTCCTCTCTCTCCGTCACCCCCTCCCCTCTCGCTATAACCCCCCTCCTCTCTCTCCGTCACCCCCCTCCTCTCTCTCCGTCACCCCCCTCCTCTCTCTCCGTCACCCCCTCCTCTCTGTCACCACCCGTCCTCTCTCTCCGTCACCACCCCTCCTCTCTCTCCGTCACCCCCCCTCCTCTCTCTCTGTCACCCCTCCTCCTCTCTCTCCGTTACCCCCCTCCTCTCTCTCTCTCTCTCTCTCGGTCTTCCCCCTCTCTCTCTATCATCCCCCTCTCTCTCTCTGTCACCCCCCTTCCTCCCTGTCACCCCTCCTCCTCCCTCTCTGTCACTCCCCTGCTCTGTCAGCACCCCCTCCTCTCTGTCCCTCTCTCACCCCCTCTCCTGCCTCCTCCCCCCTTTATCTCACTTCCCTTCTTGCACCTCTTTCCTTCCTCAGGGGATGGGGGCTCCATGAGGTAGGCTGTATGGGGCCCCAATTATTGCTGACAGCCACCCTATGAGTGAGTGCAACAGTTTGGATGTGTCTTGCCGACACACTTTGTGTATAGGTGACCAGGGTGCGAGGGGTGAAGATTGGGGGGGGGGGGGGCGCCACAGGATTAGCTCGCACAGGGCGCCTGAACACCTAAGGCCGGCCCCGAATTGCATGGATTTTCTGCAAAATCCTGTGCAGCTCTTCATAGAAACCAATCAGCTTCCAGGTTTTATCGGCAAAACTTTATTGAACAAGCTGAAGTTAGAAGCTGATTGGCTACCATGCACAGCTGTGCCAGATTTTGCGCTCTCCAGTTTTAGTAATACAAAACAGAGCATTGCTGCCGCAAATTACAAGGGTTCAGAAACAGGTAAGGGGGACCTGTTTTAAAGTTTCCTGTTAAAAAAACCCACCAAGTGCTAGATTTAGGTACGAGAGCCTATCTTTGTGCGGGCGTAGCGTATCCTATTTACGCTATGCCTCCGCAACTTTGACAGGCAAGTGCATTTTTCACAAAGCACTTGCTCCGTATGTTGTGGCGGCGTAGTGTAAATTGGCCGGCATAAGCCCGAGTAATTCAAAGTAGGTAGGAGGTGGGGGCGTCATCTATGGAAATGAGCCGTGACCCCATGTAAATGAAGCGCCGATCGTACGGCGCATGCTCAGTATCACGTAATTTTTTTTTACCTAAGTTACCCCGGCTCAATGCCTGTGTCGTGAACGTAACCTAGGCCCAGCCCCATTCCCGTACGACTTACGTAAACGACGTAAAAAGATACGCTTGTTCCGACGTCCATACTTAACATTGGCTGTGCCACCTTTTTGGTGGTTTATCTTTACGCCTGAAAAAAGCCTTACGTAAACGGCGTAGCTTATTGCGACGGGCGTACGTATGTTCGTGAATAGGCGTATCTAGCTAATTTATATACTCCCCTAGCGGCCAGCGTAAATATGCAGCTAAGATACGACGGCGTAGGAGACTTATGCCGGTCGTATCTTAGCAACAGTTAAGCGTATCTCAGTTTGAGAATACGCCTAAAGATACGGTGGCGCGGATTCGGACTTACGACGACATCTACTGATACGCCGTCGTAAGTCTTTCTGAATCCAGCAGCAAATCCCTGCAGCAATAATACAGGTGGTTCTCAAAAAATTTGCATATTGTGATAAAGTTCATTATTTTCTGTAATGTACTGATAAACATTAGGCTTTCATATATTTTAGATTCATTACACACAACTGAAGTAGTTCAAGCCTTTTCTTGTTTTAATATTGATGATTTTGGCATACAGCTCATGAAAACCCAAAATTCCTATCTAAAAAAATTAGCATATCATTACCACGACCGCTAAATCTTCTTTAGGGATAAACGGAGTGAGTCTGCGTAGTAGGCGCAGTAGATGGTGAGATCCACTAACTACTGATCCTATTTGAGCGTCCATTGTCATAAAGGAGTCAAAAATGACCCCTAGGCTTTTGACTTTGGCGCTAGGGGTGATGAGCTTGCCCAGAATGGGCGGGGGGGTCCACGCTGTTGAAAGTTGATTCCTGCGCTTGGCATGAAACAGGAGAAGTTCTGTTTTTGCTCCATTGAGTTTAAGATAACTCTTTGTCATCCAGTCCTCTATCAAAGAGAGGCATGTCTCTAGATTGAGGCGGTGATCCTGTCTGTTGCAGATGCGGAAATACAGTTGCGTATCATCTGCATATGAGTGGTAAAGCAGTTTTTGGCTGCTAATAATCTCAAAGAGAGGACGAAGATATATGTTAAACAGCACTGGTGACAGAGGCGATCCTTGAGGGACTCCGCATGTTACTGTGCGTTTGTCAGACGTGAAAGGTCCTAACTTCACTGTTTGCGATCGGTTTTCCAGAAAAGAGGAGAACCAAGATAGATCGCCTTCTGCGACTCTGGCTACTTCAGCAAGCCGAGTCAGTAACAGATTGTGGTCTACAGTGTCGAAAGCGGCACTTAGGTCCAACAGAACTAGAAGACAAGATTCTCCTTCGTCTGCGGCCTTGAGAACATCGTCCCATACTTTCAGCAATGCTGTTTCCGTCCCGTGTCTGGGACGGAAGCCTGATTGCAATGGGTCAAGTAGCTTGTAGGTATCTAGATGCTGTTGCAGCTGTTGTACCACTACTTTTTCCATTATCTTTGAGAGTACGTTGAGGCTTGTTATGGGGCGGCGGTGGAGTGGATCCTTGGGGTCCAGGGAGGGTTTCTTCATGATGGGTTGGATTATACCCTCTTTCAACTGTGAGGGCACTATGCCTTCCAAGAAAGACTGGTTGATAAGCTGCGTGATGGGAGGAGCCAGAATGTCGGCGCATTCCTTCAGCAGTTTAGTGGGGATAATGTCATTTGGCGCTGTGCCATTACGCAGAGTACAAATGACATTCTTAGTGGTCTCGATGGAGATGGGTTCCAGGGCGAACTTACCTGATATAGAAGAATTACTATGGGTGTTGTGTGAGAGGCTGCAGGGGGGGCTGAGGGGGGAATTGTTTTGCTGAATGCTTTCACGGATTACCTCGATTTTATTAATGAAGTAATCCGATAGTTCATTGCAAAATTCTTGTGTGTCCGAGCTGGGGGTTTCAATGCATCCTGGCTTCATGGTCTGGGTGACCATCTTGAAGAGTTCGCGGGGGGCGGTTTAGGGCGCCGTTGATAGCCTCCGAAAAATACTTTTTCTTAGCTTGGAAAATTCCTTTGTGGTATTTTCTTGTAGTCGCCTTGTAGATGGATAGGTTTAGCTCTGAAGAACATCTTTTCCAGGCAGATTCGGCCCTTCTGCGTTCTTGCTTCAGTAACGACAGTTGGTTGTTAAACCAGCTGCGGTTGATTTTCCGAATGCGGGTTCGTCGCTTCGGCGCTACCAAGTCGGCTGACTGTAGCATGGCCGAGTTTATGGCTTCCAATGTTTCAACGGCCGTTTGATGCGGCAGAGTTGTTTCTATTTTTTTCCTTAAGGTGGTTTTGAAGAGTTCCGAGTGGAGCTTCTTCTGACATCTAGTCCAGTGTGTTGTCACTGGATTTGATGTTTTTGTTGCAGGGGGGATGGTGGAAATACTGAATCTAATTGCATGGTGGTCTGTCCATGGCAATTTTTCATTTTCCCAAATTTTTATTTCCAGAGCTTGTCTGAAAATAAGATCAAGTGTGTGACCTGAAGCATGTGTAGGCCCACATACTAGTTGCTGCAACCCTAATCCTTCCAGGTGGTCAATACAGGCGTCGGCAATGGGGTCCTGTGAGGAGTTGGCCCAGAGATTGAAATCCCCGAGCAGCAAAAGATGTTTGCTGTTGACGGTATAAGTGGAGAAGAAATCCGTCCATGATGATAGCAGCTGCGATTTTGGGCCGGGCGGCCTATAGCAGAGCAAAATGTGGACGGTCTCCTTTGAACTTGCTTGCAGTTGCAGGGTAAGGGTTTCCATGAATGGAAGAGGGTTTTGGCGGACTGGTTTGGTGATCGTAAGATGAGTCTTGTGGATCACCGCCAGGCCGCCTCCTCTTTGCCCTATTCTGTTTTCCGTTATGATACGGTAATTTTCTGGCACCAGTTCTCCTAGAATGGTGTTACAGTCGGCTGTGAGCCAGCTCTCTGTAATAAAAAGACAATCTAGATCTTTTTGTTGAATGAAGTCGCGGATTTCAAGTCGGTGTTTTACTGCCGATCTTGTGTTGATCAGAGCACATGACATGTGCTTGAGCTGGGGTAAATGGCTGAGATGACTGACCGTCGATCTATGATCGATTCTCAATAGTCGCTCAGTTCTTAGGGCCTTTTTGGTGATGGCTGGCAGTATTGCGGCGCATTGCCTCAAACTCCAAATGGTTTCGGCAGAATATTGCCTACGTGCCATGATCGTCAATACACGGGGGGGGGGGGGGGGGATTTCGGGGTAGTGGGGAGAGGAATTGGCTAACTCCTCTCTCCTGGCTTGGTCCAGAGGAAGGCAAAAAACCCTGGCGGCGCTCGGCCAATATGCTCCGGCAGGGAAAAAATTCCTTCCTGACCCCTGTAAGAGGTGATCGGGTAACCCCTGGATCAGGCTTCTGTGCTTTGGAAAGACAGGGGGGGGGGGCTGGGGCTGTGAGGGGGACCCTGTTGCTGGTCAGGCGGGATGGCTGTTCAGGCAGTGGGATGAGGGCTGACAGGGTGATTCTTTAATTAAACAGGGGGCTGAGGGGGTGGGAGACAGGCCGGGTAACTGTCCTTCTGGGGTAAGGGGGGTTTCCTGGGGCTGAGAGAGGACCACAGAGGCGTGGGGAGCGGCGCGCCGTTAGGCCGCAAGTGAAGCCGCGGTCTTTCCTAGACCGCGGCCCCGCGATTCAGAGCGGCCTGGCGCGGTGCCCTCAACAGAGCCCCAGAACGGCGAAAACTTCACGGGCGGAGGATAGAGGAAGGGGGCCCTTGGGGATGATGGAGGTAAGGGAGGTGAGGGAGTGCAGGGAAACCAAGGCTGGGGAAAAAAAGAAGATTCCTGTCTCTCGGGATAGAGAAGACTGCGGCTTGTCCTGACAAGGACGGCCGCTTTTAGTCCCAGGGAGAGCAGGCAGACTTACCTTCAGAGGATGGGGGCTGGAGCAGGGAAGGAGCTGGAGCAGGAACGGGGGTGGCCAAAAAACCCTGCCTATCCAGGGAGTATGAGCCACACGTCCCACTGCTGGGATCCGTGCGCCAGTATCTGCTACTCCCTGGTTCAAGCCCTAGGAGAGAGAGGGGGCCGACACAACCAGCAGTAGACACCTGGTCGTGAAATCAGCACAGAGAGAGGAGAGAGCACGTCTTGCTGCACGTCTTGCTACACTATTACTGTGCTCAATTGGCCTGCCAACTCTCCTGACCTGAACCCCATAGAGAATCTGTGGGATATTGGGAAGAGAAAGTTGAGAGACGCAAGACCCAACACTCTGGATGAGCTTAAGGCCGCTACCGAAGCATCCTGGGCCTCCATAACACCTCAGCAGTGCCACAGGCTAATTGCCTCCATGCCACGCCGCATTGAAGCAGTCATTTCTACAACGAATTTGAGATGTTGACTTGGCCTTCGAATTCTCCAGATCCCAATCCAATGGAGCATCTGCTGAAAAAACAAATCCAGTTTAAGGATCCCTTCACACCGATATACGCCGGAAGAATGGCACGGCTAGGCACAAGCACGTACCTGTACGTGTTTCTTTAACCACTTCAATACCTAGGCCGTCAATTGACGTCCTGGCTTTCAGTGGGGATATCTGAATGATACCTGTCAGTGTCCCGCGATCGGTCACGGGAGCTGAAGAACGGGGAGAGATGAGTGTAAACACACCTTCCCCGTTCTTCATTGTGGCAGTGTCCGTGATCGTCTGTTCCCTGATATAGGGAAAGACGATCATTGATGTCACACATCCAGCCCCGCCCCCCTACAGTTAGAAACACATATGAGGTCACACTTAACCCCTTCAGCGCCCCCTAGTGGTTGACTCCCAAACTGCAATTGTCATTTTCATAGTAATCAATGCATTTTTATAGCACTTTTCACAGTGAAAATGACAATGGTCCCAAAAATGTGTCAAAATTGTCCGAAGTGTCCGCCATAATATCGCAGTCACTAAAAAAAAAAAAAAAAAAAAAAAAAAAAAAAAATCGCTGATCGCCGCCATTAGTAGTAAAAAAAAAAAAATTATTAATAAAAATGCCATAAAACTAGTCCCTATTTTGTAAACTCTATACATTTTCTGCAAACCAATCGATAAACGCTTATTGCAATTTTTTTTATACCAAAAATAGGTAGAAGAATACGTATCGGCCTAAACTGAGGAAAAAAATAGTTTTTTTATATATTTTTTGGGGATATTTATTAAAGCAAAATGTAAAAAAGATTGCATTTTTTTTGTTAATTGTCGCTCTATTTGTGGGAAGAAAAGGACGTAAATTTTGTATGGGAGTCACGTTGCACGACCGCGCAATTATTGGTTAAAGTGACGCAGTGCAGAATCGCAAAAAGGGGTCAGGTCCTTAACCTGCATAATGGTCCGGATCTTAAGTGGTTAGAAACCCCCTTACATCAGAGTTCCCCTTTACACCAGAGTCCACAGCGTCCCCCCTAAAAAAATAATAATTCTGCAGTGGCTTAAAGAAAACGTGGCATCCCTAAGTGTGGCACGTGGGGAGCATGGGAAGCGCGATCCTGGGAGGACGTCATATGATGTCCTCCCAGAACAACAGTGCACCGCTCGGCTATCATTTTACAATAGAGTGGATGGGAAGAGGTTAACTAGCATACAGTTTGTTAAGTAGCTCCTAACTTGCTAATTCCTGCTACCTGCTCTGACTAGGTTGGCACAGCCCCTTATACGTCTGAACTCACTGTGTGTATGTGACGGGTACTCACTACATACAACAATATGAAAAAAAACAGTAATCACATAGAACTACATTTTATTTTTACAATTAAAAATGACCTCTGTAATAACATGACAGAATACATTACCATAGCTCCCAACTGTTCCAGATTTGGAGGGTCTTTCCTGGATTTGGAGGGTCTGTCCCGGATTTGGAGGGTCTGTCCCGGATTTTGAAAAAAGTCCCTCTGTCTCTCTTTCCTCCTAAAATTCACTTTTTTTTTAATTAACAGTGTTTTTAGAGTGCTAAACCTTTCATCCATTTTCTAATTGGCTGTATTTGTAAATGTCACAAGCCAATATAAAGGAATAGTAGCTGTAAAAAAAAAAAAAAAAGCACTTGTGGGTTTAACTAATCTTTTTTGTATAATTTTCCTTTAAGGGGGTGTGGCAGGGGGTGTGTCCTCTGCCTACATACATTTTCTGATAGGTGTCCCTTGTGCCCATCTGTGCTATACATTTTCTGCTGCACCATTGCCATAATTATATCATCTTAGTCCTCTCCATGAAATTATCAGAAATTTGAGCTTAACCACCTGTCCACGGGAGGACGTCATATGACGTCCTCCACTTTGTGCGGTGATATCTGAATGATGGGTGCAGCTACAGGCATCATTCAGATATCGCCGTTTTCAGCCGGTGATTCTGTGCAAGATAAGAACAATCAAAGCAGTGTTTCCGCCGCTTGATCCTTCTCATAGGCAGTGGGAGGGGACGTCCCCCCCTCCCGCTGCCATCCGGTGCTTCTCAGGCTCTCCCGTGCCATCAGGGGCCGGAGAGCGAATCGGCCGGCGCTCGCTGGGTTAGCATAGAGATGACGTGACCAGGCCCGTCGGAACAAGACAGGCAAAACAAGCAATTGCTTGGGGCCCCGAGCTGGCCTGGGCCCCCCAAGCAGGAGCACGTTCGTGCCGCTGCAGGGATGGGGGCTTTTGTTTGCTGAGGGGAGAGAGAGAGAAGGAAGAGGCAGCCTGAGACTGTGGACTGCCCCACCCTTGCCTATCCAGGAACAGAGAGAATGTAGGGAGGCGGAGCAGACACTGCTGACACCAAGTGAGAGAAGGTCGTGGGGGAGGAGCTGCAGAGACAGATGGAGCAGAGGGAGCCGAGATTGACATGAAGCCATGCAGGGGAAACCAAGGGTACACTGACAGAAAGTAAGTGTCTCTGATTCCGGCACCCAGCGCTGCCAATGTACCCAGTCAGTCCCCATCACCACAGACACTCATCCCACCAGCACAGCCACTCATTCCTACCCCCCCCCCCCCACTGCCACTCATTCTTACCCCCCACCACTGCCACTCATCCCTACCCCCCACCACTAACACTCATCCCCCCACCACTGACATTAATTACAACCCCCACCAGCACAGCCACTCATCCCCAACTCTGCTGGGGACACTTGCTGTGGGGGGGGGACTCTGATGGGCACACCACTTGCTGTGGGGGGGGGGACTCTGATGGAGACACCACTTGCTGTGGGGGGAGAGGGACTCTGGTGGGGGCACCTGCTGTGGGGTGGGAGGGGGAGGGGGGAGTAATAAGTATGTTGGATTTAGTGATTGTGCACTTTTTCTATGTATATTGATTTTATGGTACAGTGGTGTTTTTTGCAAATGTTCAATTGTTGAAAATGTACAAATTGTATGCACATTATATGCAACAGCAGTATTTGCACTGTAAACATTTTTTATTTATATAACGTGTGGGTGAACTTAAACTGTATTTCTATGCTGTGGTTCTTGTAGGCTTTGCGTGCGTGTGCGCGCGCGGGGGGGGGGGGGGGTTCTGGGGCCTCCATATCCATTTTGCTTGGGGCCCCCAAATTCCTTCAAATGGCCCTGCTGGTGACCAAATGGTCACAGTCATCTGTATGACCGTTGGAGGCCGGGGCGCGACGTTATGACATCACACCCGGTACCCGGAAGTAAACAAAGCCGCAACCGAGGCTGTCGGCATGAGTTCAGTGATTTTTTTTTCACCAATTTCATGCTTGGAAGCCTGGAGGAGAGATGTGGGGTCCCTCCATAAAGAGGACCTGTCACACACTATTCCTATTACAAGGGATGTGTACATTCCTTGTAATAGGAATAAAAGTGATAAAAAAAAAAAAAAATGTAAAAAAAGTGTAAAAATAAAAAAAAATTAAGTAAAATAAAATACATTTTTTTCCCAAAACGCCCCTGTCCTCGTTATCTCGCACGCAGAAGCGAACACGCATGCAAGTCCCGCCCACATATATAAATGCCGTTTAAACCCCACATGTGAGGTATCGTCGCACTAGACCTCCTCTGTAACCAGTAACCTGTAAAAATGTTTACAAATCTCAATAGGCGATGCTTTAAGTACCAAAGTTTGGCGCTATTCCATGAGTGTGCGCAATTTTAAAGCGTGACATGTTAAATCTGATCCGATTCCTGTCCGAACTGTTAATTCGCACTGCGATATGCAAACTGAAATGGGGGTGTCATTAACAATGTCTTGACACTCTCAGCAGTTCGTATATGACAGTGTGAACTGCCTTGCGAGTCGGGTGAGATGCGGGACTCCGCAGTGGATTCGCAGTGTTCCCGCATCGCACCCAAGTGAACCGAGGCTCATCGGCTTACCTGTAGGTAAAAATAACATAGCGGGGTTTACAAAAACTTTTAATTCCTGAGAAGGATAAAAAAAAACAACGCTCCAGGAAATGCCAAACGCTTTACTGTTAGATTTGGGTGAACTGATAAAACTGCAACTGACTGCACAGAATGAAGCATACAGCACAATATGCAGTATTTAGGGTTGCCACCTGTCCGTGATTGACCCGGAAAGTCCTGGTTTTGAATTAAGATGTCACACACAAATTTGTTGCCATTCAGGAGCTTTGGAGGCTATCTGGGGGGCAGGTGTGGCATCACTGGGGGGCAGATGATGTCAGCAATTTAGTCTAAGGTGACCAGATTTTTTAAATGAAATCCGAGGACATATTTTTTCTTTACTAGTAATGGCAACAATCGGCGACTCTCTGCCCGTCGCCGCCCGCCTCACAGCCTCTTAAGTCTTACTCTCCAGGCCCCGGCTACTACTGGATGGGGAGAGGAGGAAGATCACTCCGCCAGCGAAGGCAGCTGGCTGGCCAGGATTTCAGCCAAGGCAGAAGAACATGCGAGTGAAGCTGAATGGGCATGCGCCCGAAACTGAAGAAATATTCCCTCCGCTCCGACCAGCACGTGATCTTCAGAAAGGGGCACAGATAATGGGAAAAATACAACCCCCCTATGCTAGTAGGCACGGCGTAGCGGGGGGGGGGGGGGGGGTGTAATTCTAATTATTATTTTTTTATTCTGCACTGATTGGGCCAGATGCAGATACAATCGTGTATCTTTCCGGCGAAGTAGCGTATGCTATTTACGCTATGCCTCCGCAACTTTTACAGGCAAGTGCCTTATTCAGAATGCACTTGCTCCGTAAGTTGTGGCGGCGTAGCGTAAATTGCCCGGCGTAAGGGCGCCTAATTCAAATTAGGCATGTAGGGGGCGTGATCTATGTAAATGAATCATGACCCCACGTAATTTACGTTTTTTTCTGAACGGTGCATGCGTCGTCCGTGGACGTATCCCAGTGCGCATGCATGAAATCACGTCGCAAGTAGTCAATGTAAACAACGTGAACGTAATTTACGCCCAGCCCCATTCCCGAACGATTTACGCAAACGACGTACAATTCGACGCTGTCCCGACGTCCATAAGTAACATTGGCTGCGCCTCATATAGCAGGGGTAACTTTACGCTTACGCAAACGACGTAAAATACGATGCCCGGCCGCAAGTACGTTCGTGAATCAGCATATCTAGCTCATTTGCATATTCGACGCGTAAATCGACGGAAGCGCCACCTAGCGGCCAGAGTAAATATGCAACTAAGCTATAACGGCGTAAATGACTTACGCCGCTCATAACTTAGCTAAATTCCGGCGTATCTTGTTTTCTGAATACAGAAAAAAAATACGCCGGCGCAGATTAGAAGTTACGCGGCGTATCTCTAGATACGCCGACGTAAACTCTATCTGAGGAAAAAACAACAGTGTGACAAAAGAAAAGCTGCGATCATAAAGTGTTATACTACACAAGAAGACAATGTACCAAAAATGAGATTGCGCTAAATGATATAAGTGTAAACTAAGAATGCTGGTTAAGCATATACATAGGTAAAATAAAATTTGTGAGAAAATCACAAAATAAATAAGTCCATCAACATAGTGAAAAAATTCCTGGTCAAGTGATCCCACAAGTGCCAATAAATCAAATAGAAAAAGTGTTGGTATAGATGAAACCTCCACCGAAATCACAAGAAGCCTCTTACCAAAAATCAGTGATTTCTTAGTGATAGGAGATCAAATAAAGCATGATACGGTCTGTAATACTCGGTAATGGTCAATGGGAAGGTTCAATAGAGACAGCCTGGTTCTCAGATATATGAATATCTCCCGATAGGTCATCCACAGGTACATAAAAAACAAATGCCTCACATAGCATAAAACCTTCATTTATTGGATTAAAAGAATAGACTTGCAATTACATCAAAAGAAGATAACATCGCGTAAAACATATCAGCTGGCCGGCTTACAACAAACGACCCGTATTCCGGGTAGAGAGATTTAGAGTGCGCGGTGACGTCAGAACGTCTCCTCCCTACGTTTCGTCTGAAAGACTTGATCACGAGATACAGGCGACGTTCTGACTCACCGCAATATATGCAAAAAGACGTCACATGCAGCCTCGATGTGGATGGAAACACCCAGCCGCACTGTCGCCATATTGGTTTCTGGAAAGGAGCCAGGCAAGAGTAGCGATGTTAGCCGCGCTCTGCCCATACTCGGATATACACAGAAAAAAGGAAAAAGGAACTGCTTAAAACTAACTAAACAAGAGAACAGTCAGTGAATGTATGACACTCTTTAAAGACTGTAATTAAAGAGTGTCATACATTCACTGACTGTTCTCTCATTTAGTTAGTTTTAAGCAGTTACTCTAAATCTCTCTACCCGGAATACGGGCCGTTTGTTGTAAGCCGGCCAGCTGATATGTTTTACGCAATGTTATCTTCACTTTGATGTAAGTGCTAGTCTATTCTTTTAATCCAATAAATGAAGGTTTTATGCTATGTGAGGCATTTGTTTTTTATGTACCTGTGGATGACCCATCGGGAGATATTCATATATCTGAGAACCAGGCTGTCTCTATTGGACCTGCCCATTGACCATTACCGAGTATTACAGACCGTATCATGCTTTATTTGATCTCCTATCACTAAGAGATCATTGATTTTTGGTAAGAGGCTTCTTGTGATTTCGGTGGAGGTTTCATCTATTCTATACCAACACTTTTTCTATTTGATTTATTGGCACTTGTGGGATCACTTGACCAGGAATTTTTTCACTATGTTGATGGACTTATTTATTTTGTGATTTTCTCACAAATTTTATTTTACCTATGTATATGCTTAACCAGCATTCTTAGTTTACACTTATATCATTTAGTGCGATCTCATTTTTGGTACATAAACTCTATCTGAATCTGGCCCATTGTCTTTGAAATTGTCCCTGCCCCCTATTAAATCCAATCCGGGGCCAAAACCAGGACAGACTTGGTCCGGGGACAGTATCCTCAATCAGGGGACTGTCCCCTGATACTGGGGATGTCTGGTCACCCTAATTCAGCCACACCCACTGTTTGCTGTGGCACGCTATGCGTACTGCATTACCCCTCTCCTTGGGGCACCCAAGGGCGTGCCAGGCAACTAAAGTGTTTATGTTTGGCCGGAAGAAAAGGTGGCAACCCTAAATATATTCCTAGTTGGTAATTGTCACTGATCCATCATAAACAGCGATCACAAGATGGAGGGGCTCGGTGAATGTGATGGTGAAGGTGAGGAGGTGTCTGATGGGGTCGCTCAGCTCATAAAAGGAGATTCGCCCGGCCTCATAATCCAGACAGATCCGGAATTTATGGCTGGTAGGCTTTTGAAGAAGTGGCATCAATTTATTTTCATGCATCTTATTATACTCATGGATATGTCTTTGCAAACACCAGGAATACTTATTATCCCCAATATATGATTTCCTGTCCATACTGGGATAACACAACCCAACTCTCCAGCTAGTAGAATTACTCGTCTCCACCTCCCAGGAATGCCGTCCTGAAGAAAAACTCCTCCTGCTTAGAACGTGATATTCCTTAAATCTTTTGGAAGTTTCCGGACGATCTAATTTTACTGATGACAAAGACGCAGTTTTCAAATCGCCTGAAATCTGTATATAATTCAAAGCCGTTTCCTCATCAAGTAAAACACCTTCTGGTTGCTGAATACCGACGGGAAAATCTTTTATAAAGTCAAATAATTTGTGTAATCTGACTGTGATGGAATTCTCATCACCTTCACTCGGAATCATTGCGTCCATTTTATCCTCCTGCTCGGTATGACAGATCTCCTCTCCGTCGGAGTTCTGATCCTTTAGGACGGTCATTGGGTCGGAGGTTTTGCACAATTCTTTAATGTGACTCATCTTCCTGGACAACTCGTCCTTCTGTATCTCCAGATGTTGGATTAGATTGGACACAGATTGTGAGATCTTCTTCTCCTCCATGGAGACCTCAATCAGGACTCTCTTCTCAAGTTCTTCCAGCTCTCTCCTGATATCTCTGAACAGGGCAGTGACTCTCTCTACTTTATCTTCTACGTCTGTCCGGTGTTCCCGCAGACTCCGGACTTGTTTCTCAGCCCATGCTTTCTTTGAGGTCATCATCTCCAGATCTTTCCTCAGCTTCTCCTTCTTCTTCTCAGAGGCCTCATCCATTGAGTCCACCAGGTGCCCTTTGTGTTCTCCAACGGCAATACAGTAAACACAGATACAAACCCTTTCCTCGGTGCAGAAATACTCCACAATCTTTTTATGCATTGGGCATTTTCTGTTCCCCGGGGAGTTGGTGGGATTGGATAAGACGTGTTCTGGTGACTTGACATGGACTTTCAAATGTTTGCCACATAGAGAACTTTCACAGAGCAGGCAGGATTTTATGGCTGGTACAGGAGCGTCCACACAGTAAGAACAATAGATTCTCGTATCTTCCAGAACGGGCTGAGAATTGAGGAACATCTCCGCTATGTTCCGTAGAGCTCTAGCGCTATACAGTACAGGTCGTTCCTGGAACTTCTCTCTGCACTCCGGACAATTATAAAGTCCAGACGTCTCCTGAGTGTCCAGCACACGGTCAATACATTCCCGGCAGAAGTTGTGTCCACATCTCAGTGTTATCGGATCTGTATAAATGTTCAGACAGATGGAGCAGCTCAGATCCTCTCTTAGATCAGCAGACGCCATTGTAGCCTGCAGGAGGAGAAATGAAAGTGAAAGTTTGTTCAACTTCTGCTAAACAAGATGTGTAAAATAATATACGGGAAGAGTCACCGGAGCTCTACTTGCATATCTCCTAACCGTCCCGGATTCTGCGGGACTATTCCGTGATTTGAGGTTAACCGCGGATCTGGGCTGGAGTCCCAGAACTCAGGTCTGTAACAAGTTCAAGCCCTGGGCTCCACTCCGTAGTGGTATCCTCAATGGGTGCATTGTGTGTTCACACACGGCACCAAGTGAGGATTATTGGGAGAATATCTTGCCAGCAATCTCTGCTCCTCCCCTCCTCAATGTAGTTGCCGGTTGTTAGGACCGCCTGCATCCTAGCAACTGATGACATCATTTTTAGGCCACCTCTTAGCTCTGCCCCCTCTTCGACTCCCGATCCTGCCTCCCATCTGCCACCATGCCGGCTCTCAGTAGTCCAGACCCTACCTTTTATCTGCCCCAATGCCGGCTCTGAGCTGCCTCGGTCCCGCCTCTCATCTGCCCCAAAGCCGACTCTCAGCGGTCTCGATCCAGCCTCTCATCTGCCCCAGTGCCGGCTCTCAGCGATCCAGATGCTGCCTCTCATCTGCCACCATGCCAACTCTTAGCGGTCCCCATGCCATCTGCCAGTGGCCTGATCCTGCCTCTGAACAGCCCCAATTCTGCCTGTCAGAGCTGGTGAAAGGTAACAGCATTTTCTCACACAGAAACGCTTCCTTTGGTTCTGTGTATTTCGTTTGCACCAGGCATCCAGGGGGTACATGGCTCACATTTGCTGATGGGTGCCCTGGGTCCCGGCACTACAACAGCCCACAAATTGTGGATGCCGGAGGTGTCTTTCCCCACCTGTCAGGACAGTAGCATGGAGCTAGTGAAGTGCTGTGAAACTCTCTGCTCCATGCTACTGTCAGTGACACCTGGAGCTGTCAGCAGCACTGTGCCTAAAAAAGCACCTACCCACCATTCTGAATTTGTGAGAGAACTGGGGGGGGGGGGGGGCATTAGTAAGAGAGTATTGGGGGAGTGGGGGGCACTAGTAAGAGAGAAGGGGGAAGTTGGTGGGGGGAAGTTAGGAAAATGGTGGGCACTAGTAAGAGAAGAGGGGGGAGCACTAGTAAGAAGAGGGGGGAGTTGGTGGGGGGCACTAGTAAGAGAGGAGGGGGGGAGTTGGTGGGGGAAAGGTAGGAAGATGGGGGCACTCGTAAGAGAAGAGGGGGGAGTTGGTGGGGGACACTAGTAAGAGAGCAGGGGGAAGTTGGTGGGGGGAGGTAAGAAGATGGGGGGGGCACTAGTAAGAGAAGAGGGGGGGCACTAGTAAGAGAGGAGGGGGGAGTTGGTGGGGGAAGGTAGGAAGATAGGGGGCACTAGTAAGAGGAGAGGGGGGAGTTGATGGGGGGGCACTATTAAGAGAAGAGGGGGAGCACTAATAAGACAGGAGGGGGAGTTGGTGGGGGGGGAGGTAAGAAGATGGGGGCACTAGTATAAGAAGAGGGGGGAGTTGGTGGGGGGCACTAGTAAGAGGATGGGAGAGTGGGGGGGCACTAGTAAGAGAGAAGGGGGGAGTTGGTGGGGGGAAGGTAAGAAGATGGGGGGCACTAGTAAGAGAGGATGGGGGAGTTGGTGGGGGGCACTAGTAAGAGGATGGGAGAGTGGGGGGGCACTAGTAAGAGAGAAGGGGGGAGTTGGTGGGGGGAAGGTAAGAAGATGGGGGGCACTAGTAAGAGAGGATGGGGGAGTTGGTGGGGGGCACTAGTAAGAGGATGGGAGAGTGGGGGGGCACTAGTAAGAGAGAAGGGGGGAGTTGGTGGGGGGAAGGTAAGAAGATGGGGGGCACTAGTAAGAGAGGATGGGGGAGTTGGTGGGGGGCACTAGTAAGAGAGGGGGCACTAGTAAGAGAGGAGGAAGTTGGTGAGAGAGCTGGGGGGGCATTAGTAAGAGAGGAGGAAGGAATTGGTGAGAGGCCTTGGGGGGGGGGGGCATTATTAAGAAAGGAGGGGTGAGTTGGTGAGAGAGCTGGGGGGCTTTAGTAAGAGTGGAAGGGCAAATTGGTGAGAGAGTTGGGGGGCATTGCTGCGAAAGGTAGGTTGGGGCATCTGTGAGAGAGCTGGGGGGCATTGGTGAGAGAGCTGGGTTTTAACTATATCCCTTAAGCCCCTCCCACCATTACGCCTTTGGCCACACACACATTTTGCCGTTACGCGCGCCGCAGCTCCCTCACTCCCTCAATTGTCCCTCTTTCTGAAGTTCAAAAGTTGGGAGGTATGTACTTGTCCAACTCACCTTTGAAAGACCTGTCCAGGCAACCCCTCGGAGATTTCAAACACAGTTTGCAGTTTTCTGATCTTTGCCACCTTGTAGCAGCTCTGGGTGGATTTATCGCATTTCAGTTTTTCAAGTCCCCCAAATAATAACTTCCTTTGTATCCATTCAAAAATGAGATCTCACCGCTCTTTGGGGTCATTCATTGTCTTCAGATCGCTCTCTTTGCGATTATTTTCCGGCTTTCCCCTCCGCAGTCAGAAACACTTCGACTTCCTCGTCATGTGACCACTGCCCCACCCACATAGGTCCTTAAAGGGACAGAGCAACGTCTAGGAAATAAAGTGACATGGTAAAGGAGGAGAATCTAAATTTGGGTTTAAAGGGATGAGGTGGCAACCCGAATTTAAATATCTGCAGTAATATAAAACTGCTGTATAGAAGGCATGCGGGTTCGGCAGGTTTTTTACTAACAATATGTGAAAAATTTACTGACTAAACACAATTTTACTGACAATATTAAATGTGATAGAAAAGGAATGTAGAGAACAGAACATTAAACTGAGCTGTGTGTTTATCTGCAATCAGGACGGATGTATCGTCACATATGGCTCCCCATCACAGTTTGCTCCGGAAGTGACTTACCGCTGTAAAAGTGGCGCACTGCGCATGCGCGACCCTGCCATATGCGTTCCAACACTTTTACGACAAAACAGCAAACTAACAAAATTATGGATAGCTGAATGTGACGAAACACCGCCATCTTGCTACACCCCGCACTCCTCCACCCTAAGGATACAGTGAAAAGGGGACAAGCGGCGGACATCTTTGTACACCCCCCAGAGTTTTACATTTTACACTTATTTATAACATTAAACTGAGGTTCTATAGTGAAATCCAGTACTTAGAACTCAGTGTGACTGTTTATATGTTACATTTTAAAAGCAGCGGCAAGCCTACTGATCTCACAGGTTTTCTAATCTGACAGAAGTCCGCTGCTTTTAACCACTTAAGACCATTATGCAGGTTAAGGACCTTGCCCCTTTTTGCGATTCGGCACTGCGTCGCTTTAACTGACAATTGCGCGGTCGTGCGACGTGGCTCCCAAACAAAATTGGCGTCCTTTTTCCCCCCACAAATAGAGCTTTCTTCTGGTGGTATTTGATCACCTGTGCGGTTTTTATTTTTTGCGCTATAAACAAAAATAGAACAACAATTTAGAAAAAAAAATGCAATATTTTTTAATTTTTGTTATAATAAATATCCCCAAAAAATATATAAAAAATTTTTTTTTCCTCAGTTTAGGCCGATACGTATTCTTCTACCTATTTTTGGTAAAACATCGCAATAAGCGTTTATCATTAGTTTGCACAAAATTTATAGCGTTTACAAACTAGGGGATAGTTTTATTGCATTTTTTATTAATATTTTTTTTTTTTACTATGAATGACAGTGATCAGCGATTTTTTTGTGACTGCGACATTATGGCGGACACATCAGACAATGTAGGGGTTAAGTGTGACCTCATGTGTGTTTCTAACTGTAGGGGGGCGGGGCTAGACATGTGACATCAGTGATCGTCTTTCCCTATATCAGGGAACAGACGATCACTGACATTGCCACTGTGAAGAACGCGGAAGGTTTGTTTACACTCACCGCTCCCTGTTCTTCAGCTCCTGTGACCGATCGCGGGTCACCGGCGGCGATCGGGTCCGCGGGACCCCACGGGCGGGGTAACGGAGCTTAGGATCGGATCGCGAAGTGCAAAATCTGTTGCAGCTGTGCATGGTAGCCAATCAGCTCCAGGTTTTCTTGTCAACCTGACGTTAGAAGCTGATTGGCTATCATGCACAGCTGCACCAGATTTTGCACTCTCCAGTGTGAGCAAATCAAGCCTCTAATCTTAGCTCTCTTTCACACGGGCGGACCGTATGTCCGCTTTTTCATTTTTGAACATCCGCTGACATCTTATCTCGCAATCCTCCAATTCTGCAGACGGAGGAAACCCTATTTTTCCATCCATCTGGCGGATCGGATCGGGTGAACACTGACAGGCGGTCCGTGTTCATCCGATCCCCCCCATAGAGGAGAGCAGAGAAAAGACAGGGCGGTCCCTGCTGCACAGTGTGTGGGGACCGCCCTGACATCCGGCGGCTCAGTGTGGCTCAATAGAGCGATCCCCGCTGAGCAAGCGGAGGTTCACGGGGCGGATCAACACCGATCTGCCCCGTGTGAAAGGGGCCTTACTCATGTGTATGCATTCAGCAGACAGTGTTCTACTCACCTGGCATCCTTCTGTGGGGGGGAGAACTAGGGCCAAGCCATTAGCCCACTGTCACACTGAACTCACACAATTTCAAGCCGGCATTTCAGTTGGGGGACTGTACTGGACCGCGGTAAAACGCATCAACAAATACACCAGGAACGCACATGTCCACAAAAAAGCACTCCAGATCTGTCCTGGAAGTGTTTCTGCATGGGTGTTTTTTTTAATGCGCCTTTGACATGTTCCAGTGCGTTTTTGATGCGTTTTCGTATGCTTTCCATATGCTATTTTTCTTATATTGCCCTGCTTTCTTCTATTTTTCCACTATATTTGGGGTCCAGTGCGTTTTTGATGTGTTTTACTGCATTCCAGTACAGTCCAGTGTCGGAAACATGCACTTTGGGCCGGTTCACACCTCATGCAGTCCAGTGCGTTTTTTTTTCTTTTCCTGCATCAGAAACGCATTGGATAGTAGGTTATCTAGTTTCTAATGGCATAGTTCACATCAGGGCGGTCAGTTTGAGTGTGATCCGGTTCCAAAAAAAAAAGTAAAACAGAAGTGTCAGGGCGCCCACTAACACACAGCTCCTTTCTCTATCAGCCACGTAGAGAGCATCCTGACTCTCCTGTAGTCCAAGGGAGGGGGCGAGCACGACACTCCACACCAGGGAGAAAGCCTAGCATTACTGTGTGGAGTTACAGACAGAAGAACAGGAAGTGAGGATTTCTCAGAAGAAATAAGGACATTTAACCACTTGCTTACTGGGCACATATACCCCCTTCCTGACCAGGTGAAAATTCAGCTGCGCCGCTTTAACTGACAATTGCGCGGTTGTGCGACGTGGCTCCCAAACAAATTTGACGTCCTTTTTTCCCCACAAATAGAGCTTTCTTTTGGTGGTATTTGATCACCTCTGCGGGTTTTATTTTATTGCGCTATAAACAAAAAAACAGCGACAATTTTGAAAAAAAAAGTCAATATTTTTTACTTGTTGCTATAATAAATATCCCTTTTTTTTTTTTTTTTAAACTGTTTTTTTTTTTTTCTCAGTTAGGCCTGATACGTATTCTTCTACATATTTTTGGTAAAAAAATAAATAAATAAAAAAATCGCAATAAGCGACTGGTTTGCGCAACAGTTATAGCGCTTACAAAATAGGGGAACAGAATTATTATTAATTTTTATTATTTTTTTTTTTTACTAGAAATGGCGGCGATCTGCGACTTTTATTGGGACTGCGACGTTATGGCGGACACATCGGACACTTTTGGCGCCATTTTTGGCGCCATTCACATTTATACTTCGATCAGTGCTATAAATATGCACTGATTACTGTATAAATGTGACTGGCATTGAAGGGGTTAACACTAGGGGGTGAGGAAGGGGTTAAATGTGTACCCTGAATTGTGTTCTAACTGTGGGGGGAGGGGGGGTGACTGGGGGAGGTGACCGATCTATGTCCCTATGTACAAGGGACACAGATCGGTCTCCTCTCTCCCCTGACAGGACTTGGAGCTCTGTGTTTACACACAGAGCTCCACGTCCTTGTCCTGTAACTGGCAATCGCGAGTGCTTGGCGGACATCGCGGCCACCAGGCACGCGGATCGGCATCTCAGGGATGCAGCGGGCGTGCGGCGGGCCGCCGGCGGCGCTTGCGCGCCCTTTAGTGGCCTGGAGGAGCGGAGGCCGTAAAAACATGGCCTCCCAGAGAATTAGAGCCACCCTGTGGCCGTACAAAGTCGTACGGCCGTCGGGAAGTAGTTAAAAGCAAAATGGAAGGATGAGGTAAGTGAAGGAGGACTGCACTGAGGGAAAGGAAGAGATTTAGGAAAAAAAATTCCTTTACAACCCCTTTTTAAGTCATTGCCAGATCAATCGTATTGGTTGGAAATCATCTATTGTCTGTGGGTGCCCTGACCTCTAAGGCTGCATTCACACCTTTGCGTAGGGGATTTGCGGCGACAAAAAAAATAGGCATTTTGTCCCGCGATTTGCAGCGACAAAACGCGTCGTATTTAACCGCGTTTTTTTTTACATTCATTGTCGGCAATGCCGAACGCCGAAGCCGCCCGATACGCGCGTCGAAAAAGGGTCCGGGACTTGTTTGAAAGTCGTCGTTCGGCGTTCTATCGACGTACGGCGTTCTCTATGAAGACTGTTCACATCTCCCAAAGCAGAACAATGCAATTTCGACCCTCCGGCGTATTGTAGCGTCGCGCTTTAGGCGTAAAAACGCCTAGGTGTGAATGGAGCCTAAAGTCTTCGCCCCACCCATTGTTCATTTTCTGGGCATACAATTTAAAATTTCCCATTA
The DNA here is from genome assembly GCA_029574335.1 of Rana kukunoris. NCBI lineage: Eukaryota > Metazoa > Chordata > Amphibia > Anura > Ranidae > Rana > Rana kukunoris. The sequence continues at coordinate 147,999,065 of CM056060.1, forward strand.
TGCATCATGGAATAAAAAAGAAACGCACATCGTTATGAACATAAACATTGTTTATTAGAAAATTCGTTCTTTGTGTCCTTACAGATACACTTACAGCCCATTCATAAAATGCAGGCCACAATGTGGAGCCTATGATTGGAGGACAGAAGGCTGACAGATCATGTGACCGGGCTTCCTCCTTTCTTTTTTTCCCTCCAATATGTTTATTGTATCAGTGCTCAGCCGGGACTCTCGGAACCGGACCAGGAAGATTGGCGCTAGTGGGGAACTTTCACACTGATCTCTGCAAAACTGCGTTTGCGGTGCGGTTTTCAAAGGACATGCGATTCAAAAGCCGCACCAAAAACACGATTTTGCTGCATTTTTCATTGCTTTTAATGGAAAGGTGCGTTTGTTGCAGTTTGTACCCGCTCCCCGCGCATGCTCCAAAGATGCTGCAAGCAGGATTTTTTTCACCGCAATGGAAGCGCACCGCCCCAGTGTAAACACCTCCAGACTGCATTTACACCTCAGTGTTTGGAAACAGGAGGGGGCAGATTTGCTGCGATTCTGCCCGCGATTTAAAAGCGCCGAGGTGCGAATGACAAATCGCAGAACGCACATCTCAGATGACAAATCGCAGAACGCACATCTCAGATGACAAATCGCAGAACGCACATCTCAGATGACAAATCGCAGAACGCACATCTCAGATGACAAATCGCAGAACGCACATCTCAGATGACAAATCGCAGAACGCACATCTCAGATGACAAATCGCAGAACGCACATCGCAGAACGCACATCTCAGATGACAAATCGCAGAACGCACATCTCAGATGACAAATCGCAGAACGCACATCTCAGATGACAAATCGCAGAACGCACATCTCAGATGACAAATCGCAGAACGCACATCTCAGATGACAAATCGCAGAACGCACATCTCAGATGACAAATCGCAGAACACACATCTCAGATGACAAATCGCAGAACGCACATTTGAGATGACAAATCGCAGAACGCACATCTCAGACGCCATTCATTTAAATGGCACCTAGAATCGTGATGCGGTTCTGCTGCGATAAAATGCGCTGCAATCGCGGCAACCCGCATTGTGTGAAGCTGGTCGCCCAAAAAAAAAAAGTTCAGGAGCTACATGCTACACGTGATGCGGTTTGCCGCGCGATTTATGTGCCTTCTGCGATTTGTCATTCGCACCTTGGCGCTTTCTACCCAAAAATTGAACTTCTGCTTTTTGGAACCCTCACCCCCCCCCCCCCTCCGGTGTCACATTTGGAACCTTTCGGGGGAGGGGGAGTGCAGATACCTGTATAATACAGGTATTTGCACCTCAGGGCATAGACTCCCGTCACGCCACTCCCCCCCCCCCCCCGCTGTCACCTGGGAAACACACTGTTCCCAGGAGAGAGCGGGGACTAGTGACAGCGCGCCGCGCTACTTGCGCATGCGCAGTACGGAACCAGGCAGTGAAGCCGCAAGGCTTCATTTCCTGATGCCCTCACCAAGGATGGTGGCGGCAGCATCAGAGCGATTGCTCGTCCTCATCTGCCGACATCGCTGGTGCCCTGGACAGGTAAGTGTCCATTTTTTAAAAGTCAGCAGCTGCTGTATTTGTAGCTGCTGGCTTTTAAAAAAAATTCAAATCAGGTGGACCTCCGTTTTAAAACACCAAGGTGTCAATGCGGTCTCAATAATTTAAAGGGATGCATTTTTCTTGCGATTTCTTTTTTTAGTGCCCCTCAGTGTAAAAGCAGCCGCGCTGTAGTAGCTCCAACTACTACAATGATTGTCAACTTCCTCAGCGGTCCATCAGGTATAGGATAAGCATACTAATATACCAAAGCTGCAACAATGCAAATATACAATATATAAAAAAATAAAATAATGGATCATATGCTGAACACATCGCCCCCTACAGTGTAAGCAACGCAGGCAGCATGCATTAGTGATCGATCACACCCAATTGTGATCCATAGGTGTGCGCACCCTAAAGCTCAAGCACACTTCTCTTATGGCAGAGCCGGTAAGAAGGAGAACTTTCCCATCTTCCTGCCGGCACACAGAGTGACAATGTGAATGTGCATGGGGTGATAAGGGCGTGCCTGGGCACAGCCGGCGCACCCTGTGCGCACACCCGTGGATTGACCACTACTACTGTATACATATTTTTATGCAGTCTACACAATAGGATGACATTTTGCTCTGTTTGATTTAAAAGCGCAACCGAGATACCAAAAATGTACCGTGTAGCTTTAGCCAAACAATCAAATACACAAGAGAGCCTGGTGGGCCAAGGAAAAAAAAAAAAGGCATTTTTTCCTTGCACATGATTGGATGATGGAAGTCAGCAGAGCTTCTGCCTGATTTACTAAACTCCGGAGCAGCGGAACTGCGGCCGTTTACGTGCTTTTATCAGGCCATAATTCCCCCAACTGACACCAACGATGAGGCACAATTTCTCCCAATGACATGAACAATGGAGCCCAATGACACCAATAATGGGGCACAATTCCTCCCACAAATACCAATGATAGGGCACTATTTGTCCCACTGATGTGCCCCATCATTGGTGTCAGTGGGAGGAATAGTGCCCCAGCATTGGTATTTGTGGGAGGAATTGTGCCCCATTATTGGTGTCATTGGAGGAAATCATGCCCAATCATTGGTATCAGTGGGAGGAATGGTGCCCCAATTTCTTCCTAGGACATCAACAATAGAGCCCAATGACACCAAAGATGGGACACAATTCCTCCCACAAATACCAATGATAGGGCACAATTTCTCCCAATGACATCAATGATGGGGCACTATTCCTCCAAATGAGACCAACAAGGGGCCCAATGACACATTTGGAGAAAGTGTCACATTTTTTTGTGTGACATTGAACCCCATTTTTGGTCTCATTTTAGAGAAATAGTGCCCCATCATTGGTGTCATTGGACCTCATTGTTGATGTCATTGGGAGAAATTGTGCCCCATCATTGGTATCAGTGGGAGGAATGGTGCCTCAATTTCTCCCCATGACATCCACAATGGAGCCCAATGACACCAAGGATGGGGCACAATTCCTCTCACAAATACCAATGATAGGGCACAATTTCTCTCAAAGACATCAATAGAGCACAATGACATCAATGATGGGGCACTATTCGCCCTACTGATGTGCCCCATCATTGGTATCAGTGGGAGGAATAGTGCTCCATCATTGGTTTCATTGGACCTTGTTGGTCTCATTTGGAGAAAGAGTCCCATTTTTTTTTTGTGTGTGATTGAACCCTATTTTTGGTCTCATTGGGAGAAATAGTGCCCCATCATTGGTGTCATTGGGCTCTATTGTGGATGTTATTGGGAGAAATTGTGCCCCCTCATTGGTGTCATTGGGCTCTATTGTTGCTGTTATTGGGAGGAATGGTGCCCCAATTTCTACTCATGACACCAACAATGGAGCCCAATGACATCAATGATAGGGCACTATTCCTCCAAATGAGACCAACGAGGGGCCCAATGACACAAATGATGGGGCACTATTCCTCCAAATGAGGCCAACAAACGGCCCAATGATGGGGCACTAGTCCTCCAAATGAGACCAACAAGGGGCAAAATGACGGGGCACTATTCCTCCAAATGAGACCAACAAGGGACTCAATAACACCAATGATGGGGCACTATTCCTCCAAATGAGACCAACAAGAGGCCCAATGACACCAATGACGGGACACTATTCCTCCAAATGAGACCAACAAGGGGCCCAATGACGGGGCACTATTCCTCCAAATGAGACCAACAAGGGGCCCAGTGACGGGGCACTATTCCTCCAAATGAGACCAACAAGGGGCCCAATGATGGGGCACTATTCCTCTAAATGAGACCAACAAGGGGCCCAATGATGGGGCACTATTCCTCCAAATGCTACCAACAAGGGGCCCAATGATGGGGCACTATTCCTCCAAATGAAACCAACAAGGGGCCCAATGATGGGGCACTATTCCTCCAAATGAGACCAACGAGGGGCCCAATGACACAAATGACGGGGCACTATTCCTCAAATTGAGACCAACAAGGGGCCCAATGACACAAATGATGGGGCACATTTTCTAAACTTCAGCTGGCTCACACCAGATGCTTTTCAGTGCATTTTTTTAAACTGCATCCAGGATTGCATGCACAGTGGTCGCCATGTATTGCAATGGCCTTAGTTGACACCAGTGCAGTCAGTTCCAGTGCTTTTAACAAAAGAATAACCTGCTCTAATTTTCCCCCCATCTGGATGCACATTTTTCTAATGCAAAGTGTCAAAAAAATAATAAAAAAAATAATATGGGGAAAGAGGTGAAAAAAAAGAAGGGGGAAATGGAAAGAGGTTAAAAAAAAAAAAAAAAAAAGAAGAAAAAGGGGGAAATGAAAAGAGGTAAAAAAATAAAACGAATAATTAAAATAAAAATAAAAAAAATGCACGTATCTGCCTATACAAAAATGCATTAGAAACACCAAAATTGTAACGCGAATAAACCCCAAAAAGCGCTCAGTGAATGGTGGCAGCGCCGAGTGAGCAGCCCCTCCGGTATGAGATGGACCAAGTTTTCAACAAAGATCATTCCTGGAGTTTCACTTTAATATCCACCAGAAATTAAAGCGGAGTTCCACCCAAAAATGTAACTTCTGCTTTTCGGAAACGCCCCCCCCCCCCCTCCCCTCCGATGTCACATTTGCCACCTTTCGGGGGGAGCAGATACCTGTATAATAAAGGTATTTTGCTCCCACTTCTGGGCATAGATACCCGAGCCACCTGTGGGTGTCTACGCCACTTCCGGCGCCCTCAACCATGCTGTCTTCTGGAAAACACACAGGCCCCAGAAGACAGCAGGGACCAGTGGGATAGCGCAGTGCATGCGCATTAGGGAACCAGGAAGTTAAGCCGCGAAGATTCACTTCCTGATTCCCTTACCGAAGATGGCGGCAGCACAGGAGAGCCGAGCGATAGATAGGCTTTGGGTGCCGACATCGCGGGCGCCCTGGACAGGTAAGTGGCCTTATTTTAAAAGTCAGCAGCTGCAGTACTTGTAGCTGCTGACTTAAAGGGGTTGTAAAGGATTTTTTTTTTCCCTAAATGTCTTTCTTTACCTTAGTGCAGTCCTCCTCACTAAGGATGAGCTCCAGCGTGTTCGCATGGAATACGTGCAGAGCCTGCCAGGAAGACAGCGCGGCGCCAATCACAGCCAGGGAGACATTTCCCGATCTCTGCAGCCGAGCATCGGGACAATGTCTCCCCAGCTGTGATTAGCGCAGCGCCGCGCTGTCTTCCTGGCGGGTTCTGCACGTGTTCCATGCGAACACGCCAAAGCTCATCCCTACTCCTCACTGACCTCATCCTTCCATTTTGCTTTTAAGTGTCCTTATTTCTTCTGAGAAATCCTCACTTCCCGTTCTTCTGTCTGTAACTCCACACAGTAATGCAAGGCTTTCTCCCTGGTGTGGAGAAAGCCTCTTGAGGGGGGAGGGGGCGAGCAGGCAAGTCAGCACACTCTCTACTTTGCAGATAGAGAAAGGAGCTGTGTGTTAGTGGGCGTCCTGACACTCCTGTAGTCCAAGGGAGGGGGCGAGCGCAACGTTCCACACCAGGGAGAAAGCCTTGCATTACTGTGGAGTTACAGACAGAAGAACAGGAAGTGAGCATTTCTCAGAAGAAATAAGGACATTTAAAAGCAAAATGGAAGGATGAGGTACCGTATTTATCGGCGTATACCGCACACTTTTTTCCCCTTAAAATAAAGGGAAAATCGTGGGTGCGCGATATACGCCGATACCCACGCTCAGTTTGAACTGAGCCGCCGACACATGCAGTACACTCGGTTACATTCGGCTAGGCTCGGCTTCGCTCGTGCTCACGCATAAACGTCACAGAGCGTGAGCACGAGCGAAGCCGAGTGTACTGCACTCGGTATATGTCGGTGGAGGCGTTCAAACTGAGCGCGGAAATTCGACTCGAGGCGCGTGCTGGAGAAGCCGGGAGGACACCACTGATGCCGAAGACGGACAAGGCACCAAAACTGTAAGTACTAAAAAAAAAAAATGTTTACAGGTCCACATTAGGAGTGCGCGCTATACGCCGGAGCGGGCGATACCCCGATAAATACGGTAAGTGAAGGAGGACTGCACTAAGGTAAAGGAAGATATTTAGGGAAAAAAATAAAAAAAATTAGCGGACCTCCGCTTTAAGTCAAAATGAACAGAACGAAACTTGCAGAAAAACACATCCCTAGTTTAAAATGTTTATGGTTCCTTTCCAAACAGAAATTGCGGCATGGAGGGGCTCGGTGAAGGTGGTGGTGAAGGTGTGGAGGTGTCGGATTGGGTCGCACATCTCATAAAAGGAGATCCGCCCGGCCTCATAATCCAGATAGATCCGGAATTTATGGCTGGTGGGCTTGTATTGAAATGGAATACGTTGACACTCATGCACCTTATTATACTCGTCATGGTTACACCTTTGCAAACACCAGGAGTCCTTATTGTCCCCAATAAATGATTTCCTGCCCATACTGGGATAACACAACCCGACCCTCCAGCTGTTGGAATAAATGGTGTCCACCTCCCAGCAATGCCGCCCCGAAAAAAAACTTCTCTTGCTTAGAACCTGAAAGTTCTTGAATCTTTTTGGCGTTTCTGGACGGTCCAATCTCACGGTGATCGAAGAGGCCGTTTTCAGATCCCTTGAAATCAGTAGATCATTAGCGGCAGTTTCCTCGTCTAGTAAAACGCCTTCTGGTCGCTGTACACAGGTGTGAATATCTTTTATTATGTTGGATAATTTGTGTAATCCGTCTTTGATAAGATCTTCGTAGAAATTGCCTTCACTCGGAATCACCGCGTCCATAGTGTCCTCCTGCTCGGTATGACAGATCTCCTCTCCGTCGGAGTTCTGATCCTTCAGGACGGTCATTGGGTCGGAGGATTTACACAATTCCTCGATGCGACTCATCTTCCTGGACAACTCGTCCTTCTGCATCTCCAGCTTTTGGATCACAATGGAAACGGACTCTGAGATCTTCTCCACCTGTTTGGAAACCTCGTCTAGGACTCTCTGCTCTACCTCCTCCAGCTCTCTCCTGACGTCTTTGAACAGGACAGCGACTTTCTGTGTCACATGAGCCGCTTTTATTTGTACGTCTGTCCTGCGTTCCTCCAGACTCTGCACTTCTTTCTCAGCCCATGCTTTCTTTGAGGACAATATCTCCAGATCTTTCCTCAGCTTCTCCTTCTTCTTCTCAGGGGCCTCGTCCAGCGACTCCACCGGGTGTCCTTTGTGATCTCCAACAGCCATACAGTGAACACAGATACAAACCCTTTCCGTGGGGCAGTAATACTCCACAATCCGATTATGGATGGAGCATTTTCTGTTCCATGGCGTGTCGGTGGGATCGGTTAAGACGTGTTCTGGTGACTTGGCGTGGACCCTTAGATGTTTGGCGCACAGAGAACTTTCGCAAAGCAGGCAGGATTTTACAGCCGGTGCAGGAGAGTCCACACAGTAAGTACAATGGATTCCGGTATCTTCCGGAACGGGTTGAGAAAGGAGGAATTTCTCCGCTATGTTGCGTAGAACTCTAGCGCTAGACAGTACAGGTCGCTCCTGGAACTCCTCCCTGCAATCCGGACAGGTATAAAGTCCAGACGCCGCCTGAGAATCGAACACGCTGTCAATACATTCCCGGCAGAAGTTGTGTTCACAGCTCAGCGTTACCGGATCCGCAAAGATGCTCAGGCAGATGGAGCAGCTCAGCTCGTCTATCAGATCAGCAGACGCCATCGTAGCCAAACTGAAAAGTCTGTTCAATTTCCGTTAAACAAGACGCACAGAATAAAATACGGTCACCACTTGTGCCGCTCACCTTGTCCACAAAAACACGCCAAGGTCTCAAATGCTTCCAGTCCTCAGATCTCGGATCCTCGTTTCCTTGGTAGCAGTTTTGGGTGGATTTCACACATTCAAAAGGTGCGACCACGTCTACAATTCACCAATCAATGATTTCCTTTGTATCCGTGCAAACAACGATCTCACGGCTCTGGGTCATTCGATGTCACCTTCAGATCTTTCTCTTTTGTTTAGAGACTTTGCAGAGCTTCAGTTGCTTCCAGCAGTCTTCCCGCGCACTCTGCAATGGATTTTGCTTTTTATACCTCCCAACTAGGACCTTCCAGTCATGTGACCTCAGCCCCTCCCACAGAGCTGTAAAGGGACAGAGCTGTAGCTAGGATTTAAAGTGACAGCGACACAGTTTAACGCTGCAGAAGAGAGACCCTTATGCCGCGTACACACGATCACTTTTTGTGATGAAAAAAAACGACGTTTTCAAAAACGTCATTTAAAATGATCGTGTGTGGGCAAAACGTTGTTTTATGTCTTCAAAAAAACGACCAAAAAAAATTTCGAACATGATTGTGTCGTTTTTCAAAATGTCATTTTTTGTGTCATAAAAAGTGGTGTGTGGGCAAAATGACGTTGAAAACAAAGTTTTTAAACCCACGCATGCTCAGAAACAAGTTATGAGACAGAGTGCCGTCGAACGTGGTGTACGTCACCGCGCTTTGCTAGAGCATTTTGGAAAAACGATGGTGTGTATGCAACGTCGTTTTGGAAAATTAAGTTTGAAAAACGTTGTTTTGTTTCGTCACATAAAACTTTTTTTTTCATCGCAAAAAGTGATCGTGTGTACGCGGCATTATGGCTAAGTGCCGGTTCACACTTCGGCGAGTTGATAACGAATGCGATGCGTCAAAAAGAAAAAAACTAGATTCGCATGTCATCCAAAAGTCAGTGGGCCAGATTATCGTAGCAGTTACGTCGGTGTATCTCGAGATACGCCGCGTAACTTCAAAGATGCGCCGGCGTATCTATTTTCTGTATTCAGAAAACAAGATACGCCGGAATTTTGCTTACATACGAGCGGCGTAAGTCTCTTACGCCGTCGTATCTTAGTTGCATATTTACGCTGGCTGCTAGGTGGCGCTTCTGTCGATTTACGCGTCGAATATGCAAATGAGCTAGATACGCCAATTCACGAACGTACTTGCCCCCGGTCGTCGTATTTTACGTCGTTTGCGTAAGTGTAAGTCCGGCGTTAAGTTACCCCTGCTATATGAGGCGTAGGTGAGGCATACGCAATGTTAAGTATGGACGTCGGGACAGCTTCAAATTTTATCCGTCGTTTACGTAAATCGTTCGCGAATAGGGCTTTGCGCAAGTTACGTTCACGTCGAAACCAATGAGTACTTGCAGCGTAATTTTGAACATGCGCACCCGGATACGTCCACGGACGGCACATGCGCCGTTAGGAAAAAGCATCAATTACGTGGGGTCACGATTCATTTACATGGATCACGCCCCCCTACCTGCCTATTTTGATTTAGGCACGGTTACGCCGGCCCATTTACGCTACGCCGCCGTAACTTTGGGCGCAACTTCTTTGTGAATACGGCACCTGCCTCTCAAAGTTGCGGCGGCGTAGCGTAAATCAGATACGCTACGCCCGCACAAAGATAGGCGTCCCGAGAATCTGGCCCATTGTTTTCAATGAAGGTCGTTCACATCCAGGGCTTTTTTTCAGGGGGAACTTGGGGGAACTCAGTTCCACCACCTCTGGCTCAGACTCTTTGGTGCCTGCTCACCACAATCACTTGTAAACGCAGAAGTCCGGTTTCTGTGTTTACAAGTGACATCTCTGCACTCTGTGTGTAACCCCCTGAACTCTGCACTCTGTATGTAATGCAATCATGGTATTTAATGCCCCTTTAAGACCATTCTACTGTTTTGGGTCGTGGTTGAGTTCCTGGACCTATTTTCTGAGAAAAAAAGCTCTGTTCACATCTATGCGTTGCGATTCCTCTACCGATGCGATGCGATAATAAACCGGGTCTTGTGCGAGTTTACAGCGTTGCGTTGCAAATTTAGTCTCCGTAGACATCAACGTAAATCGTTCTGGAATCGAATTGTTGGTTCAGATATGTGTGAATTCCACCACACTACTCTCCACAAAAACCAGGAAGTAAACACTTTTTTTTTTTTTTACATTGTGATTCCATTGACTAGAACAACAATCACAGCTATGTCCCACTCCTGAAATTCGCGGACCGCGGTAAAATTGCCGTAAATTCGCACCTCACACGGGACAAAAAAAAAGAAACAAATTCACAGCGCAGCAGTGTAAACCGAGCCTAATGCCGCGTACACACGGTCGTTTTTTGCGATGAAAAAAAACGATGTTTTCTGTGAAGTAAAAAACGACGTTTTTGAAACGTCACTTTTCAAAGACAATTTTGCATACACACCATCGTTTTTTTCACAAAAAGCGAGGTTACGTTCACCACTCTTTTCCATTGAAGCTCGCTTCATAACTAGCTTCTGGGCATGCGCGGGTTGAAAAACGTCGTTTTAAACGACGTTTTTGCTACACACGGTGACCTTTTGTGAAACAAAAAACAACGTTTTGAAAAACGACACAAAAAATTCAAGCATGTTGGAATTTTTTTTGGGTCGTTTTTTTTTAAGATAAAAAAACGACGTTTTGCCCACACACGATCAATTTAAATGACGTTTTAAAAAACGACGTTTTTTTTTCATCGCAAAAAACGACCGTGTGTACGCGGCATTAGACCAAACTTCACAGCAGACAGAGGTAGCAAACCCACACAGGGGCTGTGATAGCATGTAGTTAACCACTTAAGGACCAAGCCTCTTTCTGAGATTTGGTGTTTACAAGTTAAAAAACTTATTTTTTTGGCTAGAAAATTACTTAGAACCCCCAAACATTATATATATTTTTTCCAACACCCTAGAGAACAAAATGACGGTTGTTGCAATACTTTATGCCACACCGTTTTTGCGCCGCGTCTTACAAGCGCACTTTGTTTTCACCCCCTTCCTGCCCAGACCAATTTTTCCTTTTCAGAGCTGTCGCATTTTGAATGACAATTGCACGGTCGTGCGACGTGGCTCCCAAACAAAATTGACATATTTTTCTTCCCACAAATAGAGCTTTCGTTTGGTGGTATCTGATCACCTCTGCGATTTTAATTTTTTGGGCTATAAACAAAAGAAGAGCGACAATTTTGAAAAAAAAACACAATATTTTTTACTTTTTGATTTAATAAATATCACAACGTTTATTTTTTTAAAACAATTTTTTTTCTCAGTTTAGGCCGATATGTATTCTTCTACATATTTTTGGTAAAAAAAAAATCACAATAAGCGTAGATCGGCCCGAAAAACAGCTCCTAGTACGCATGCGTTGGATTCCCTCCCGACTCATGCGCAGTGCGGCACAGAAAAACGATCTCCTAGTACGCATGCGTCGGATTCCTGCCCGACGGACGCATGTGCAGTATGGCCCGAAAAAAACAGCTCCTAGTACGAATGCGTCGGATTCCTGCCCGACGGACGCATGTGCAGTACGGCCTCAGAAATTTTTTGAATCAAGGCTGTGGAAGGTGAACAGTTTTCCGATCTGTACTGGGAGCCGAGGATGAGAGAGAGAGCGGACAGGAGGAGGGCTGAACCTCCGGTCCGCTCTTCTGAGAGGCGGGGCTTCCTCTATTCATAGTGAATGGTGCCCGGAGATCTGCCCCATAGAGGAGCCATTACCAAGAGCGCCCCCTACAGGCCATCTACCACATACCGAGTCTTCAGTACTACACAGCTATAAACCCCCCAAATATTTCTACTATACACCCCCCCTATATATACCTACTATACACTTCCCTATTTACTATGCACCCCCCATATATATATATACTGTGGCAGTAGGAGCTACTGTCCCGGTAAAATGGACAGTATGCTGGACACAGGGTATGCACATTTGCGAGCTACAGAGTGTAGACCTGGACTGGAGAAGACTGCCTTCGCAGCTTTCTCCAGGTTTTGGTATTCTGGAATGGGGCTCTGTAGTTTGGAGATTCCACAGTGTCTTGGGAGGGACGGGATCTCCAACCCTGTATCCAGACTTTGTTAATTACCAGCAGAGTGTGTGCTCAGGTGAGCGCAGCCCTTATATTGAGTGTATGGGAAAACCTCATGGCTCCCAGTTGGAGACGGCTCCACACCAAGAGGCAGGAGGTCTCCAGAAGTCAGAGAGGCAGTAGGAGAAGGCCAGAACGTTTGTGACTGCAAAAGGCAGAGCTGTAGACACTAAAGGGAAGCCGTTAACTTTGAGGAGTCCGTTGGTCTGAGTAGTGACCAGGATAAAGTGCAGAAGTACTGCTACAGAGAGCCAGGTGGGCTAGCATTTCTCTTCTGTGTATTTGATGGAGAAGAACCCCTGCACGGGAAACCTTTGTTTGGACTTTTGTTTTGCCTTTTAATAATTTTGTAAAACAGTTAGCCTCAACTTTACATAATAATTAACCTCCAGCTCATTACTGTGGTGGTCAGTTTTCCCATTACATTAATGGCCAGAGTGCCCATTACAGTGGTGGTCAGAGTGCCCATTACATTAGTGGTCGGAGTGCCCTATGAAATTAAGAAAAGGCTCTGATTTAAAAAAAAAAAAAGTGGTCAGAGTGTCCATTACATTGACAGTCAGTGTGCCAATTAAAATGGTGTTCAGTGTGCTCTTTACATTGGTGGTCAGTGTGCACTTTACATTGGTGCTCAGTGTGCCCATTACATTGGTGGTCAGTGTGCCCATTACATTGGTGCTCAGTGTGCCCATTACATTGGTGCTCAGTGTGCCCATTACATTGGTGCTCAGTGTGCCCATTACATTGGTGGTCAGTGTGCCTATTACATTGGTGCTCAGTGTGCGCATTACATTGGTGCTCAGTGTGCGCATTACATTGGTGCTCAGTGTGCCCATTACATTGGTGCTCAGTGTGCCCATTACATTGGTGCTCAGTGTGCCCATTACATTGGTGCTCAGTGTGCCCATTACATTGGTGCCCAGTGTGCCAATTACATTGGTGCCCAGTGTGCCCATTACATGGGTGGTCAGTGTGCCTATTACATTGGTGATCAGTGTGCCCATTACATTGGTGCTCAGTGTGCCCATTACATTGGTGCCCAGTGTGCCCATTACATTGGTGCTCAGTGTGCCCATTACATTGGTGCCCAGTGTGCCCATTACATTGGTGCCCAGTGTGCCCATTACATGGGTGGTCAGTGTGCCTATTACATTGGTGATCAGTGTGCCCATTACATTGGTGCTCAGTGTGCCCATTACATTGGTGGTCAGTGTGCCTATTACATTGGTGCTCAGTGTGCCCATTACATTGGTGGTCAGTGTCAGAGTGCCCCTTATGATCTGTTTTTCATGTCTTATGCATGGCCATACCTCTTTAAGTCCTCGGTCCATCCAGCTTCCTCAAAAGACAGCTCAACTCTCCAATAAGACACAGCAGTTTAATCCAAAGTAGTTTTACTTGTCATAATACAATATATGGGTGTTAACTGGTCAAATCAAAATGTAAACGGACGATAATCTTCTATACCTTGTCCCCACTGTGAAAGCTGGAAACTAAGGAAACAAGAAGAGGGCGTGGCCTAGCTAAGGACTAATTAAACTATTGCAGACATGCAGGTAAACTGGATTGTACCATTTTACAGACATTACAAGTTGTAGTTGCACTGAAGCTCTAAGGAAGGAGGCGTGTCCCCCGAAACGCATCAGCCTTCCAACCCTGTGATATATGTTCAGATTACATCACCTACGGATGGAGTTGATATGTGATACTCCTGTTGTTGTTCTTCATGTTTGCGAGCATGCAATCTTTTTTTTGGCTTTAATAAAGCTGTATGGTGGTAATGCACAAGGCGTTTGAACCCTTCTGTGTGTGTTTTTGCAATAGTCCTTAGTTTGCTTTATGGAATCTTCTTGTTCTGCTGAGAGAAAACAATCTGGATTGTTACTTTGCTAGGGCAGCTACTCCCTTCTGTCAGGGATATGCTATAAAGTCTGGCAGCTTACCGGTCTCCATGTGTTCTTTAGAGGCCTGACTTTCCTCCTGGCTGTCTTTTATCACCTTCCTCCCTGTATGGCTCCACCCCAGGCCATCCCAGGAAGCCTATATTAACTGTGGCACTGCAAGTCTGCAGTGCTGTTCAACCTTGTTAGCTTTAGTTCCTGTCTGCAGTGTGCTTCGTTTACCGTCCTGTGTACCGATATTGGCTCGTCCCTGACTTCTGTCTGCCTGTTGCCCTGACCTCGGCTTACCCATCACTATCGCTTGTCCTGTTTGTTGCTTCCCCTCTCTCCCTGTGGAGCGTGACCTAGGGGATCCCAGGGGTCACGACCTGGATCCAGCTGCAGCGAAGGCCATCCTCACCACTAGAGGCTCTGGTGAACACAAAGCTGGGTCTTAGACTCCGCGCCCTGGGGAATCTTGTGTTCACACTTCCTCTCTGATCGCAGCAGTCGGCTATAGGGTTTACTACCCTGTGGTGCATCCCTGACCCCAACGGGGTGCACTTGTCACCTGGCCACAGGTGACCTGACACCTTCTTTTCCATTTGGAGAATCTTTGAGCTTCCTTCACCTCTGCCTCTTTGGCTTTAGTTTCTGCTTCTTTTTAGTAAAGTATTTTGCTCCTGAATTTGCGTGGGCCTCCATATAGCTTATCACGTAACGGTGACCTCCTGGAACCAGAGGATCTAAGAGATTGTGCTCTGAGTTTAGCTGATTTGGATGTATGGGATCTTTTTCTCTTGCTCTTGTGCAAAATTGTATTCTGCACATGGACGTTAACCGGCTATATCAAAGTCTAAATGGGCAAGGGTCTTCTACGCCTTGTGCCCACTATAAAAGCCGGAAAATAACTGAGAGAACAAAAAGAAGGGAGAGGTCTAGCTAAGGACTAAAACAACTAATGCAGTTTCAGACATTACAAGTCGTAGTTGGGTTATGACTAAGGCCTTGTAGGCTGAAATTAGTCAACTGCTCTTATGTGCGTTTCTTCACTGGGGTTTGTCAATAAAAACAAAGATTTTTTTAAAGAGCAACGACCGGAGTGGGGGTCATCTTTTCCTCATTGCAAGTTGTAGTTACACGAAATTACCACTAGATGTTTGCATAAGAGTATGGCTGAGATCGTAATTGGTTTCCATGGGTCACAGACTGACCTGGGGAAGTTTGTACTGGGGGTCCCCTAGTACACCCCCCCCCAGGGCAGTCTGTCCCCCAGTACACTAATCCATCAGTTCAGTCTGTCCCCAGTACAATACCCTTCCAGGTCAATCTGACTGACCTGGGAGTTGTACTGGGGTACAGACTGACTGACCTAGGGGGGGGAGGGTTGTACTGGGGGACTGACTGACCTAGGGGGGGAGGGACAGAGTGAGCTGGTGGATTAATGTACCGGGGGACAGATTGACTTTTGTGGGATTTTACTGGGGGACAGAATGACCTAGTGGAGGGGGTATTGTATTGGGGAATTGTGGACAAACTGACCGGGGGGGCTATAATGGGGGATAATATTTTGGAGGAAGGGATACCTCCATCTAATTTGTGATTTCTTTTTTTTTTTACAAAACAAGAAAAAACGACCTGTCTATTGTCAACTTAAAGCGGAGTTCCACCCAAAAGTGAAACTTCCGCTTTAAGGACTCCTGACCCTCCCCCAGCACACCACATTTGGCATGTCATTTTTTTGGGGGGGGGAGCGGGTACCTAGTTTTGACAAGTACCCAGCTCTCACTTCCGCTTTCGCCGCCTAGGCGTCTCGAGTGGAAGTTCTCCTCCCTCCCGGCAATCGTCTGGGATATGTCACAGATCTCAGAAGATTGTCGGCTATTCAGGATGAGCAGCGTGACCCACGCATGTGCAGTGCGCACCCGGCTGTGAAGCCGCACGCTGTCACAGCCGGGTTCCCACACTTACTATGCCGACTCCGAGGAGAGAACTGAGGTTTCGGGCAGCCGCATCGCTGGATCACGAATTCCCGCTCATTAACATATTTTTTGAGCGTAAATCGGCGGGAACGCCCCCGGCGCCATTTTTAAGTTGAAGTAACGATGCGATGGCGAAATTCAATTACGCCGATCGCATCGGAACTCCAACCCGGCGTTTCTTGTTTTCTGGTTACAGAAAACAGAAACGCCGGCTTAAAGTGACAGTTAGGCTGGCGGATCCATTGATCCGCCAGCCTAACTCTACCTGAATCTGGCCCTATATTGTAAATTATATACTCCTGCACTATATTGTACATTATACACTTCTGCACTATAGACACAATATTGTACATTATATACTCCTGCACTATATAAACTATATTGTACATTACATACTCCTGTACTATATTGTACATTATATACTCCTGCACTATAGACACAATATTGTACATTATATACTCCTGCACTATATTGTACATTACATACTCCTGTACTATATTGTACATTATACACTCCTGTACTAAATTGAACATTACATACTCCTGTACTATATTGTACATTACATACTCTTGCACTATAGACTCTATACTGCACATTACATACTCCTGCACTACAGACACAATATTGTACATGACATACTCCTGCACTGGTTGCTAAGCAGTCATTGACTATTTTAAAGATGGTCTTTTTAAGGTAGGCTCAGATAAAAAGCTCTCTGACTATTTTCACTGAATGCAAATTCATATGTATTTTTTTTTTTTTTTTTA
The DNA here is from genome assembly GCA_029574335.1 of Rana kukunoris. Lineage (NCBI taxonomy): Eukaryota > Metazoa > Chordata > Amphibia > Anura > Ranidae > Rana > Rana kukunoris. Next base: position 148,015,709 of record CM056060.1, read on the forward strand.
CATGGTTGTGCTGAGGTTTATATGACTCTTACTTGTGGCACAGCAATCTAAACATATTTTATGGGTACAAGAATGCCTTTGTTCTATTTAAACATGCCCCTTAAAGCCCCTCCCACTGTAAATGCAATTTGGCCACACCTACTTTCACTGCGACAAGCTAATCAATGCCCATCTGTAGCCTCATAATTGCCCATCATTGCAGCTTGATCAATGCACATCTGCAGCCTCACAATTGCCATGAATGCAGCCTGATCAATACCCATCTCACCTCAGATTACTGCTGACTCAGAAGGGACAGGTAGGGGGCGGAATAAGCACCGTCAGACTACATACAGCTAGAATCTCCTGTTTACTCGGCGGCCTCTTTAATACAGTTCAGGCTTCTATGATAAACAGAACACTGGTCCAATGCCAGCCCAGGAGACGGGACTTCCTATTACAGAGGCCGCTGAGTAAAAAGAAGCGTCTCGCTGTATGTAATCTGACGGCGCTCGTCCCACCCCAATCCCCGTTCTCTCCCAGGTAGCCCAAATTGCAGTATCGGTGTACAACACGCACTATTTGCAACTGATTTGCAGGGTGAAAAAGTGAGTGTCATACGCCAATAAATACATTAATTCAGAATTGCATGAACTGGACAGAATAAAACTTTCAGTAAAATATGTCCCTAGTTTATAATGGTTATTGATCCTTTCCAAACAGAAATTGCGGCATGGAGGGGCTCGGTGAAGGTGGTGGTGAAGGTGTGGAGGTGTCTGATTGGGTCGCTCAGCTCATAAAAGGAAATCCGCCCGGCCTCATAATCCAGATAGATCCTGAATTTATCGCTAGTTGGCTTGTATTGAAATGGAATACGTTTACATTCATGCACCTTATTATACTCGTCATGGTTACACCTTTGCAAACACCAGGAGTCCTTATTGTCCCCAATATAAGATTTCCTGTCCATACTGGGATAACACAACCCGACTCTCCAGCTACTTGAATAACTGGTGTCCACCTCCCAGGAATGCCGCCCCGAAGAAAAACTTCTCCTACTTAGAACCTGATAGTATTTAAATCTTTTGGGAGATTCTGGACGATTTAGTTTTACTGCTACTAAAGATGCCGTTTTTAAGTCCCTTGAAATCTTTATATCATTAGCAGCCGTTTCCTCGTCAAGCAAAACACCTTCTGGTTGTTGTATACAGATGGGAATATCTTTTATTAGGTCAAGTAATTTGTGTAATCTGTCTTTGATGAGATCCTCATGGAAATCGCCTTCACTCGGAATCATTGTCTCCATATTATCCTCCTGCTCGGTATGACAGATGTCCTCTCCAACTGACTTGGGATCCTTCAGGACGGTCATTGGGTCGGAGGTTTGACACAATTCCTCGATGTGACTCATCTTCCTGGACAACTCGTCCTTCTGTATCTCCAGTTGTTGGATCAGATTGGTGACAAATTGTGAGATCTTCTCTGTCTCCATGGAAATCTCACTCAGGACTCTCTTCTCGAGTTCTTCCAGCTCTCTCCGGACATCTCTGAACAGGACAGTGACTCTCTCTATTACACCGGCTGCTTTTTCTTGTATATCAGTCTTGCGTTCCTCCAGACTCCGGACTTGTTTCTCAGCCCATGCTTTCTTTGAGGTCATCATCTCCAGATCTTTCCTCAGCTTCTCCTTCTTCTTCTCGAAGGCTCCATCCAGTGACTCCACCGGGTGTCCTTTGTGTATTCCAATGGCAATACAGTAAACACAGATACAAACCCTTTCTCTGGTACAGTAATACTCCACAATCTTTTTATGCATTGAGCATTTTCTGTTCCCCGGGGAGGTGGTGGGATTGGCTAAGACGTGTTCTGGTGACTTGACGTGGACTCTCAAATGGTTGCCACACAGAGAACTTTCACAGTGCAGGCAGGATTTTATAGCCGGTACAGGAGAGTCTAAACAGTAAGTACAATAGATTCCGGTATCTTCCGGAACGGGCTGAGAAATTAGGAACTTCTCCGCTATGTTCCGTAGAGCTCTAGCACTAGACAGCACAGGTCGCTCCTGGAATCTCTCTCTGCACTCCGGACAGGTATAAAGTCCAGACTCCTCCTGAGTGTCCAGCAAACAGTCAATACAGACCCGGCAGAAGTTGTGTCCACATCTCAGCGTTACCGGATCGGTATAAATGTTCAGGCAGATGGAGCAGCGTAGCTCGTCTATTAAATCAGCAGAAGCCATTGTAGGATGCAGGAAGATAAATAAAACTGAGAATTTGTTCTATTTTTGTTAAACTCAACGTGTAGAATAATTAATGGAAAGAGTCACAGGAGCGCCACTTGTCCAGCTCACCTTTTCGAAGAAGCAGTTCAAGATCTCAAATGTTTTAAATACAGTGTGCAGTCATCTGATCCTTGTTAGATTGTCGCAGCTCTGTATGGATTAAACGCATTCCAAGGTTGTGAACACGTCTGCAATTCCCCAAATGATAATTTCCTTTGCATCAGTTGAAGCAATGATCTGTCTCGCCTCTCTTTTTGGATCAATAATTTTCGGGTCTCTTTCTTTTGTTTTCAGATTGTTAAGAGCTTCAGCTGCTTTCGGGAAGGTTCCAGCGTTGCTTTGCAGTTTACATTTTTATACGTTCCAGCAAGGACTCAGTCTCTAGTCATGTGACCTCCGGCCGGCCTACCCACAGAAGGAATTAAAGGTACAGAGCTGTAGCTAGGAAATAAAGTGACAGTGACATGGGAGGATGTTATGGCTTTGACCAAGCTTTGCAGCAGATGGAGCCATTAATCCCCACACACGGGCTGATGGTTTACGGAAAGGTCACATTGAAATTGAAACAGGCAACATGCCATCTGTGCACTTTATAGCATATCTCTTTTCATCGATTGAAACTATCTTGCAATTCCAACAAAAGATAAAATAAAAATTGTGCTTGTTCCAATAAATTGCTGATGACTTATTGAATACCTGCTGCCACTAGGGTGACCCGGAGGAGGAAGAGGTGAGTTGTGGACAGGGAGGAGGAAGAGGTGAGTTGTGGACAGGGAGGAGGAAGAGGTGAATTGTGGACAGGGAGGAGGAAGAGGTGAGTTGTGGACAGGGGGGAGGAAGAGGTGAGTTGTGGACAGGGGGGAGGAAGAGGTGAGTTGTGGACAGGGGGGAGGACGAGGTGAGTTGTGGACAGGGGGGAGGAAGAGGTGAGTTGTAGACAGGGAGGAGGAAAAGGTGAGTTGTGGACAGGGAGGAGGAAGAGGTGAGTTGTGGACAGGGAGGAGGAAGAGGTGAGTTGTGGACAGGGGGGAGGAAGAGGTAAGTTGTGGACAGGGGGGAGGAAGAGGTGAGTTGTGGACAGGGAGGAGGAAGAGGTGAGTTGTGGACAGGGAGAAGGAAGAGGTGAGTTGTGGACAGGGGGGAGGAAGAGGTGAGTTGTGGACAGGGAGGAGGAAGAGGTGAGTTGTGGACAGGGAGGAGGAAGAGGTGAGTTGTGGACAGGGAGGAGGAAGAGGTGAGTTGTGGATAGGGGGAGGAAGAGGTGAGTTGTGGACAGGGGGAGGAAGAGGTGAGTTGTGGACAGGGGGGAGGAAGAGGTAAGTTGTGGACAGGGAGGAGGAAGAGGTGAATTGTGGACAGGGAGGAGGAAGAGGTGAGTTGTGGACAGGGAGGAGGAAGAGGTGGACAGGGGGGAGGAAGAGGTGAATTGTGGACAGGGAGGAGGAAGAGGTGAGTTGTGGACAGGGAGGAGGAAGAGGTGAGTTGTGGACAGGGGGGAGGAAGAGGTGAGTCGTGGACAGGGAGGAGGAAGAGGTGAATTGTGGACAGGGAGGAGGAAGAGGTGAGTTGTGGACAGGGAGGAGGAAGAGGTGAGTTGTGGACAGGGAGGAGGAAGAGGTGGACGGGGGGGGGGGAAGAGGTGAGTTGTGGACAGGGGGGAGGAAGAGGTGAGCTGTGGATGGGGGATAAGAGGTGAGCTATGGACAGGGAAAGGAAAGAGTGGCGTAGGGGTCACCCTCAAAATCCATACCAGACCTTTCAGACCTGGTATGGATTTTAAGGGGAACCCTGCGCCCAAAAAAAAATGGCGTAGGGGTCCCCCCACAAATCAATACCAGACCCTTATCCGAGCGTGCAACCTGCAAGAAAAGAGGGGGGGTAAGATAGCACCTCCCTCCTGAACAGTACCAGGCCAATGCCGTCAACATGGGGAGGTTGCTTTGGGGTCTGGCCCCCCCATGTGAATTGGTAACGGGGTACATTGTATTCCTACCATTTAACCCAAAAAAGTGTCAAAAATTGTAAAAAAAATGAAGAGACAGCTTGGGACAAGTCCTTTAAATAAAAAAATAAAAAATGACAGCGATGTAATTCCATCTCGTGCCTGCGGCCAAAGAACAAAAAAAAAAGACACAACAAATGCGCCTCCATAGCTGAAAGCGGGGCCGCCCAGTGACGTACATGGGTGACCCCGCCCCCTCTGACGCCATGGAGTTTCCCCGTGGCGTCAGAGGGGGGTGGGGTCATCTGTTTACGTCACCAGGTGACCCCGCCCTTAGTTACCATACAAAGTATAATACCATTACTCTGCTGTCACCTTGTGGTTGATTTTGGTAAGACTCCCCCAGTGTTACCATGTTCACAATATTACGATCACTCTGCTGCTGCCTTGTGGTTTATCCTTTTGGGACTCCTCCACTGTTACCATACACAGAATATTATTGTTACTATGCTATCGCCATGTGGTTTTATCCTTGTAGGACTCCCCTTGTTTTTTCTTACACACTATATTACTGTCAATCTGCTTTAAATTTGAAACTGGTAATATTCCCTCTGCATTCCCATTTACACAATATTACGCTTTGTGGTTAAAACTGGTACAGTTCCGCCAGAGAAATATTACCATCACTCTGCTGCCACCTTGTGGTTGATCCTTGGTATGATTCAAGGTATGTGCGGAGAATGAGGAAGTCGTACAAAATGCAGTACAAGCCTTGTTTTCTCCAAAGTTTGCATGTTGGTAAGAAAGGTCAGATTTAAATCTCAAAGCACAGCTGACAGAAAACTGTCCAATCTACAAGCAGAGCAGTGAGAGCATAAATCTCCTACAGCCACAATCTTCAAAGGCTTCTAATGAGGCGTGTTATAAATGGCAAGGTCGTAAAACAGTGTGGAGAATCATCATGGGCCCCTGGGCAAATTAATGCTCTAGGGCGCCTACCAGTGGCGGCTGGTGCTCATTTTTGGGGTGGCGCAAAGGAAAAGAAAAATTGCAGTCTCACTGTGCTCAAACGCAGCCACTGTTCCATGCCATCAAACTCAGCCACTGTGCCATCAATTGTCACCACTGTGCCATCCATTGTCACCACTGTGCCATGCCATTAAACGAGGCCACTGTGCCATCCATTGTCACAACTTTGCCATGCCATTAAACGCAGCCAGTGTGCCATCAATTGTCACCACTGTGCCATCCATTGTCACCACTGTGCCATGCCATTAAACGAGGCCACTGTGCCATCCATTGTCACAACTGTGCCATGCCATTAAACGCAGCCACTGTGCCATCAATTGTCACCACTGTGCCCTTTAATGGTCGCCGCTGTGCCAATGGTCGCTGCTGTGCCAATTGTCCCCACTGTGCCCTGTAAATTGCTTTCTCCCCCCCCAGCCCGGCACTTACCTTTACTGGAGTCAGGCATCCACGTCCCACGATGTCTTCTCCCGCCCTCGATGACTGACAGGCGTCTCAGCCAATCAGGTTAACGGAAGCCAGAACCGGCCAACCTGATTGGCTGAGACGCCTGTCATCTTATCTAAGGGGCGTACAGTCTGTCCCCCCCCGAGGATAAGCTTCCGGGACCCGAGGGCTGTACTGGGAAAGCCTATCAGAGCTGTTGGCTCTGATAGACATTTCCGTACAGCCAACAAGCTGGCGTTATTCAGATGGCCGGACATGAGCGCCGACCATCTGAATAACAGCGGCAGCGGCGATAAGAACATAGATTTGTGCAATGCATGAATCTATGTTATTAGACTCAGTGGCGGTGAGAGCACCCTCTATGGACGAACCGCCACTGGCGCCTACAATGATGATAGTGCAGAATGCAGATCAAAAACAGACATCAAGTAGGTAGGTAGGAGGCAGTCTGCCTCCCCTGTGCATCTATCTCTCAGTGCCATCATGGGGCCTCCAATTTTGGGGCAGCGTGGGTTTAAGGACCAGCTGCTTTGGGGAAAGTGCAGGGGCCCCCTATGCAGCTGGGGCCCCTGGGCAGTGCCCAGGTGTGCCCTCTCATTAAGACAGCCCTGCTGTAATAAAGTTGCCTTCATAGCAAGTGGTTACATGAATGGATAAGAAGACACCCATCAGTTAGACACCGAACACACCTATATCACAAGGTACGGAAGGCCAATAAAATACACTGGACCTCATAGGAGAATTGTACATAGGATCCATATCATGTTTGATGTCTAACTAATTTTAATTTCATTCTCTTAAATAATTTGTTGGTTGTCAGATTATGAAACCTTGGATAAACAGTACATACACTCACCAGTCACTTTTTAATCAGCCAATCACATGGCAGCAACTAAATGCATTTAGGCATCTAGACGTGGTGAAGACAACATGCTGAAGTTCTAAGCATCAGAATGGGGGAAAAAAGGGGATTCAAGTGACTTTGAACATGGCATGGTTGTTGGTGCCAGACAGAGGTATACTGTGTATCTTCACATGTTCTAAAAAAACAACATTTTTTTTTCTTGTAGCAGAAGAAAGAGATCTGGGACTTTAAATGAGCAGTGTTAATTTTGTCGACTAAAACTGACTAAAATACAAAAATACAACTAAAAACATTGAGATGACAAAAATATGTCTAAAACTAAAATAGCATTTTAGTCAAAAGCCGAAGACTAAATTGAAATTTGGTGTCAAAATAACACTATCGTATGATAAACAATACCAAAGGTTAGGCAAAAAGAAGGCAAATTCAATGTAATGATAATCATATGGATATATATTAATAATGGATACAAGCAATGATAATTAATGAAAAGAATAAACATACAAATCAAATAAACAATTAATCGTGATGGATGTAAACAGATAGAAAATGTTGGCAGAATTCATGATTTTAAGCAAGCTTGACTTGGCACCCTTGAGTGTAGACTCGACGCGTTTCATGGCGTTTACAGCCATCATCAGGAGTAGGGTACATGAATTTTGGCTACAAAATGGAATAAATAAATAAGTAAATAGTCTCAAATGATACACCATGCTTTCTAAAAGAGAGCAGGAACCAATAATTGGTACATTACCTGCGACATAGCCCATATGCGTCGCCCATTCATAAATTTAGGCCAATATGTATTCTACGACATGTTTTAAATAATAACAATCATAATTCTGTCCCCTATTTTGTAGGCGCTATAACTTTTGCGCAAACCAATCACATTGGCCCGGATTCACAGACATCGGCGCACATTTATGCCTCCGTAGCGTATCTCTTTTATGCTACGCTGACGCAGCTCAGAGAGGCAAGCATGGAATTCACAAAGCAAATGCTCCCAACTCTGCGCCGGCGTAGCGTATATTTCGTAAGTGGAAGTAGGTGGAAGTGGGCTGGAAGTGGGCGTGATCCATGCTAATAAAGAGTGACCCCATGCAAATGATGGGCGGGGTGCCAGACAAGTACTTAAAATGAACTGAGCATGCGTCGAGACGTAGACGTATCCCCGTGCGCATGTGCACAACCACGTCGGAACAACTGCCTAAGATACGCCGGATCACTGTGTACGCCGTTAACGTAACCTACACCCAGCCAGATCCATGTCGGCCCATATTCACAGACGTCCAACCTACAATACATAGGCTTGTGTTTCCTGGTCCATACCTTTGCATGGGTTAGGCCTCATCTATGGGGAATAACTTTACGCAAACCGCTTAAATCATGCGCCGGGCGCAAGTATGTTCATAAATCGGCGTATCTCCCTCATTTGCATATTTTGAATAGAAAGTCAATGGGAAAGCCACATGCATCCAGCGTAAATATGCGCCCACTCTACGCCGGCGTAGGCAAGTTACGTCGTTGGGACAAAGTCTGTTTTTAGGCGTATCTTAATTTTTGGGTCTGGCGCACAGATACAACGGTGCATATTTGTACTTACGCGGCGTATCTGGAGATACGTCGGGGCAAGTGCTTTGTGAATCCGGGCCTTTATTTTTTTTTTTTACCAAAAATATGTAGAAGAATACGTATCGGCCTAAACTGAGAAAAAATAAATATATATATATATATATATATATATATGTGTGTATGTATATATATTTTAAATGGGATATTTATTGTAGCAAAAAGTTAAAAATATTGGGCCAGATTCTCAAAAAATCGCGTATTTGCGGCGTATCCCATTTACGCTACGCCTACGCAGTTTTTACGGGCAAGTGCTGTATTCTCAAAGCACTTGCTCCCTAATTTGCGTCGGCGTAGCGTAAAGGGGACGGCGTAAGGCCGCGTAATTCAAATAGGGAAGGAGGGGGGCGTGCTGTATTTAAATTAAGCGTGCCCCCGTCCTGAACGAACTGCGCATGCGCCGACCTTAAACGTAGGCCACTGCGCATGCTCCATAGTACACCGCAAATACAGCGATTACGACGGCAACATAATTAACGTATAGGCCTATTCGCGAGTTACGCAAACGACGAAAAAACACGACGCTGTCCCGATGTCCATACTTAACATTGCTTACGCCGGACCTACGCAAGGTTACCCCTCATATAGCAGGGGAAACCTTAGGCGTACGCAAACTACGTAAACTACATCGACGCGGCGCAAAACGTTCGGGAATCGGCGTATCGGCTCATTTGCATATTCGGCACAGAAATCGACATAAACGCCACCTAGCGGCCGGCGTATTATTGCATTTTAGATCCGACGGTGTAAGTGACTTACGCCAGTCGGATCCTAGCGTAATTCCAGCGTATCTTGTTTTCTGGGTAGAAAAGAATGATACGCCGGCGGGAAATTAGAATTATGCCGGTGTATCTGTAGATACACCGGCGTAATTCTTTTGAGAATCTGGCCCAATGTGTTTTTTTTTTTTCAAAATTGTCGCTCTTTTTTTTTTTGTTCATAGCGCAAAAAATAAAAACCGCAGAGGTGATCAAATACCACCAAAGGAAAGCTCTATTTGTGGGAAAAATGACGTAATTTTTGTGTGGGAGCCACGTCACACGACCGCGCAATTCGCCTGGGCAGGAAGGGGGTGTATGTGCCCAGTAAGCAAGTGTTTAAAAGTATAGAAGAGCAATAATTAAAGATACTCACATGCTTACAATAGTCTATTCATCAGGCCAACACAAGCACATAAGATGGAGAACACTATTACAGTCTTTGTCCCAAAAGAATGGCCGCCTGAAAAGTAGAAGACGTCTGAGTGAGAATTGTAGAAAAATAATAAAGACTTATAATTATAAATAAATTCACAAGGAATTATTCTGCAGCTTTCAGATCTCGAATGGCGCTCACCGCATTTTCTTCTATTTTGATTTGTGGTACTTTACTAATACATTGGTTGAGTCCACTGCTCTTTTCAAAGCTGGGAAACCAACATTTTTTTTTTCACTTTGATTTTCAGGGGGGCCTTTGAATTCAGCCCCCTGTAGGTGGATAATTTTCATTTCCATCAAATGATGTGGCATCCTTTTCTTCCTAAAACATTACCCAGTCCATATCAGTATAGACCAGGGATCCTCAAACTATGGCCCTCCAGCTGTTGTGGAACTACACATCCCATGAGGCATTGTAAAACTCTGACATTCACATGACTAGGCATGATGGGAATGGTAGTTCCTGAACAACTGGAGGGCCGTAGTTTGACACCCCCAAAAAATACTGCCACATTGCTGCTTTAGCCCTGGTTCACACTGGGCTGCGGGAGTGAAATGGCGCGATTTCAGCTGATTTCGCGCGATTTCACTCCCTCTGGCAGTCCCGATTTCGGCGCGATTTAGGAGACATCTGTGCAGGGTTCTGCACAGATGTCAATGTAAATCGCGTCCTGAAATCGCAAAAAGTAGTACAGGAACTACTTTTTGAAATCGGTGCAGCGCCGCAGATGCGGCGTCGCACCGATTAGGACGGTGTCATTGCCGGCAATTGCCGCCGATTTGAGATGCGATTTCACATGTGAAATCGCATCTCAAATCGAACTAAATCGTACCCAGTGTGAACCTGGACTTACTCGCAGACAGTACTTGGCCTGGCCAGGAATGTCTGTAGAGGTACAATTCCCGTCCCCTCTTCGGGGGCATGATCAATTCTTCTGGGTAGGCGCGCACCCGCCGTTACAGCACAAGCTGATTTTTTGGGGGGTGTCCCTGAATGGCAGTTTAGAAAAGTGTTACATGGGCAGCAATAAGCTATACATCCACTGTTGTGGTGGGAAGGTTGTTGGATGAAGTAATAACCATAAAATATAAGGTCTCCTGCGGTTTGAGTTCGATTTATTGTGGTTTACCTGAGTAGATATGGGTTCCACATCCTAAAAAGTCCACGTTTTGGTCTTTGATAGTCATGACGACGTTGCAGTAGTAGACGCCCAGGTGGGTTTCTTTTATCGTTTTCCTGACAGTCACTGTGTAGGTAGGAGGCTCTCCACTGATATTGATGTTTGGATTGGGAATACGTTCGATGGGGGGGATCGCAGCCAGAGTTATGGAATCTTTTTCCAATTTGATGCTGAAATTACAACTACTGGTGGTCACTACTGTGCAGGTGAACATCATCTCTGGTGATTCCCGCAGCTCTCGAGGATTCTGGTCAATTGAGACCGTACCACACGCTGAAAAATAACACAAGGAAATGTTTGTTTTTATCATGAGATACGAATACCGAGGAATCGGGATTACCCACAAGTACAACAAAGGTGTCGGATCCACCATACATACAGAAGTTCATCTGAAAATGTTCTCCACTTAAAATATTAAATAATACTTAACAGCCCAACAAAAGTGAAAGTAAAACATTTTTTTGCTGAAGAAAAATACCAGGTTTGCACATATGCGATACGGGAACCAGTGTGATTCATCCTCTTGCAGGCGGCTCACTGATCACCAATGTAAGGAACATTCTTCTCACTGATCACCAATGTAAGGGACATTCTTCCCACTGATCACCAATGTAAGGGACATTCTTCTCACTGACCACCAATGTAAGGATCATTCTTCTCACTGATCACCAATGTAAGGGACATTCTTCTCACTGATCACCAATGTAAGGGACATTCTTCCTACCGACCACCAATGTAAGTGACTTTCTTCTCACTGATCACCAATGTAAGGAACATTCTTCCCACTGATCACCAATGTAAGGGGCATTCTTCTCACTGATCACCAATGTAAGGAACATTCTTCTCACTGATCACCAATGTAAGGGACATTCTTCCCACTGATCACCAATATAAGGAACATTCTTCTCACTGATCACCAATGTAAGGAACATTCTTCCCACTGATCACCAATGTAAGGGACATTCTTCTCACTGATCACCAATGTAAGGGACATTCTTCTCACTGATCACCAATGTAAGGGACATTCTTCTCACTGATCACCAATGTAAGGAACATTCTTCCCACTGATCACCAATGTAAGGGACATTCTTCCCACTGATCACCAATGTAAGGGACATTCTTCCCACTGATCACCAATGTAAGGGACATTCTTCCCACTGATCACCAATGTAAGGGACATTCTTCTCACTGATCACCAATGTAAGGGACATTCTTCTCACTGATCACCAATGTAAGGGACATTCTTCTCACTGATCACCAATGTAAGGAACATTCTTCCCACTGATCACCAATGTAAGGGACATTCTTCTCACTGATCACCAATGTAAGGGACATTCTTCTCACTGATCACCAATGTAAGGAACATTCTTCTCACTGATCACCAATGTAAGGGACATTCTTCTCACTGATCACCAATGTAAGGGACATTCTTCTCACTGATCACCAATGTAAGGGACATTCTTCTCACTGATCACCAATGTAAGGAACATTCTTCCCACTGATCACCAATGTTAGGAACATTCTTCTCACTGATCACCCATGTAAGGAACATTCTTCCCACTGATCACCAATGTAAGGGACATTCTTCCCACTGATCACCAATGTAAGGGACATTCTTCTCACTGATCACCAATGTAAGGGGCATTCTTCTCACTGATCACCAATGTAAGGGGCATTCTTCTCACTGATCACCAATGTAAGGAACATTCTTCCCACTGATCACCAATGTAAGGGACATTCTTCTCACTGATCACCAATGTAAGGGACATTCTTCTCACTGATCACCAATGTAAGGGACATTCTTCTCACTGATCACCAATGTAAGGGACATTCTTCTCACTGATCACCAATGTAAGGAACATTCTTCCCACTGATCACCAAGGTAAGGAACATTCTTCTCACTGATCACCAATGTAAGGAACATTCTTCCCACTGATCACCAATGTAAGGGACATTCTTCTCACTGATCACCAATGTAAGGGACATTCTTCTCACTGATCACCAATGTAAGGGACATTCTTCCTCACTGATCACCAATGTAAGGAACATTCTTCCCACTGATCACCAATGTAAGGGACATTCTTCCTACCGACCACCAATGTAAGGGATATTCTTTTCACTGATCACCAATGTAAGGGACATTCTTCCCACTGATCACCAATGTAAGGGACATTCTTCTCACTGATCACCAATGTAAGGGACATTCTTCTCACTGATCACCAATGTAAGGGACATTCTTCTCACTGATCACCAATGTAAGGAACATTCTTCTCACTGATCACCAATGTAAGGGACATTCTTCTCACTGATCACCAATGTAAGGGACATTCTTCTCACTGATCACCAATGTAAGGGACATTCTTCTCACTGATCACCAATGTAAGGGACATTCTTCTCACTGATCACCAATGTAAGGGACATTCTTCTCACTGATCACCAATGTAAGGGACATTCTTCTCACTGATCACCAATGTAAGGGGCATTCTTCTCACTGATCACCAATGTAAGGGACATTCTTCCCACTGATCACCAATGTAAGGGACATTCTTCTCACTGATCACCAATGTAAGGGACATTCTTCTCACTGATCACCAATGTAAGGGACATTCTTCTCACTGATCACCAATGTAAGGGACATTCTTCTCACTGATCACCAATGTAAGGAACATTCTTCCCACTGATCACCAAGGTAAGGAACATTCTTCTCACTGATCACCAATGTAAGGAACATTCTTCCCACTGATCACCAAGGTAAGGAACATTCTTCTCACTGATCACCAATGTAAGGAACATTCTTCCCACTGATCACCAATGTAAGGAACATTCTTCCCACTGATCACCAATGTAAGGGACATTCTTCCTACCGACCACCAATGTAAGGAACATTCTTCCCACTGATCACCAATGTAAGGAACATTCTTCTCACTGATCACCAATGTAAGGAACATTCTTCCCACTGATCACCAATGTAAGGGACATTCTTCTCACTGATCACCAATGTAAGGGGCATTCTTCTCACTGATCACCAATGTAAGGGACATTCTTCTCACTGATCACCAATGTAAGGGACATTCTATCTCACTGATCACCAATGTAAGGGACATTCTTCCCACTGATCACCAATGTAAGGAACATTCTTCCTCACTGATCACCAATGTAAGGGACATTCTTCCCACTGATCACCAATGTAAGGAACATTCTTCTCACTGATCACCAATGTAAGGGACATTCTTCTCACTGATCACCAATGTAAGGGACATTCTTCTCACTGATCACCAATGTAAGGAACATTCTTCTCACTGATCACCAATGTAAGGGACATTCTTCTCACTGATCACCAATGTAAGGGACATTCTTCTCACTGATTACCAATGTAAGGAACATTCTTCTCACTGATCACCAATGTAAGGAACATTCTTCCCACTGATCACCAATGTAAGGGACATTCTTCTCACTGATCACCAATGTAAGGGACATTCTTCTCACTGATCACCAATGTAAGGGACATTCTTCTCACTGATCACCAATATAAGGGACATTCTTCCCACTGATCACCAATGTAAGGGGCATTCTTCTCACTGATCACCAATGTAAGGGACATTCTTCTCACTGATCAACAATGTAAGGAACATTCTTCTCACTGATCACCAATGTAAGGGACATTCTTCTCACTGATCACCAATGTAAGGGACATTCTTCTCACTGATCACCAATGTAAGGGACATTCTTCCCACTGATCACCAATATAAGGGACATTCTTCCCACTGATCACCAATGTAAGGGGCATTCTTCTCACTGATCACCAATGTAAGGGACATTCTTCTCACTGATCACCAATGTAAGGAACATTCTTCCCACTGATCACCAATGTAAGGAACATTCTTCCCACTGATCACCAATGTAAGGGACATTCTTCCTACCGACCACCAATGTAAGGGACATTCTTCCTACCGACCACCAATGTAAGGGACATTCTTCCCACTAATCACCAATGTAAGGGACATTCTTCTCACTGATCACCAATGTAAGGGGCATTCTTCCCACTGATCACCAATGTAAGGGACATTCTTCTCACTGATCACCAATGTAAGGGACATTCTTCCCACTGATCACCAATGTAAGGGACATTCTTCTCACTGATCACCAATGTAAGGAACATTCTTCCCACTGATCACCTATGTAAGGAACATTCTTCTCACTGATCACCAATGTAAGGGACATTCTTCCCACTGATCACCAATGTAAGGGACATTCTTCCTACCGACCACCAATGTACGGAACATAATACCATTACCTCGACCCAATCCCTAAGATTGATTATGCTTAGAACCTTATTGTGTAGATATTTCCCCTCTTACCGTTCACACAACTCTGACTCATTGATAAAAGCAGACATTGTATGTAGAATGCAGCGTACATGGTGGTCCTCTCAGTGTGAGCTGCCACATGCGTCCTGGCAATATTCTGACTGTGATAATATAAACTCTGCAAAGTGAGCTGCCTGGGCAGTTATAAATATAAAAAGAATCTGCGGCACTCACAGCAGGATGAGGGGGGCGGGGGGATGGATGGCGCCGCAACCAAACAAGGATCCACCTGAAGGGTTCATGTGCCTCACGAGTGACCATTCCAAGGATAAGGATATGAAGTAGATGAGATCCCGGAGCACTGACAATCACGATTTTCCATTGTACAGGAAATAGACGGGAAATGATCAGGAAATGCTTGTTGGCCAAAGAAATTTCTTCATTGTTTTTGGCCTTTGCTGTTGCCACATAGAAAGAACTCTGGGAATCGGCTGCGGAAGACTGTTGAAGAGTTAATTTGTTAAATGAAAAATCCAGCAACACAAACACACCGCTCATTTACACTGTTTGAGGACTTTAAATTCTTTTTTTTTTTTGCATCATTTCATTTAAAAATAAAATAAAAATGTACATCTTTTTTTCACAATGCTGTTGGGGGGCTTTGGTGAAATATCAGGGGTTTAAACATACCCCTAGTGTCTGGCTTCTGAAAGCCAGAGAGCGGGACTGAGGACATAGATCCCCAATCCTTTCTCTGCAGCCTCAGCTGTACTACAGAGGAATGAACAGGAAGTGCTCTGTACAGAGGAATGAACAGGAAGTGCTCTGTACAGAGGAATGAACAGGAAGTGCTCTGTACAGAGGAATGAACAGGAAGTGCTCTGTACAGAGGAATGAAAAAGAAGTGCTCTGTACAGAGGAATGAACAGGAAGTGCTCTGTACAGAGGAATGAACAGGAAGTGCTCTGTACAGAGGAATGAACAGGAAGTGCTCTGTACAGAGGAATGAACAGGAAGTGCTCTGCACAGAGGAATGAACAGGAAGTGCTCTGTACAGAGGAATGAACAGGAAGTGCTCTGTACAGAGGAATGAACAGGAAGTGCTCTGTACAGAGGAATGAACAGGAAGTGCTCTGTACAGAGACATGAACAGGAAGTGCCCTGTACAGAGGAATGAACAGGAAGTGCTCTGTACAGAGGAATGAACAGGAAGTGCCCTGTACAGAGGAATGGACAGGAAGTGCTATGTACAGAGGAATAAACAGGAAGTGCTCTGTACAGAGGAATAAACAGGAAGTGCTCTGTACAGAGGAATAAACAGGAAGTGCTCTGTTCAGAGGAATGAACAGGAAGTGCTCTGTACAGAGGAATGAACAGGAAGTGCTCTGTACAGAGGAATGAACAGGAAGTGCTCTGTACAGAGGAATGAACAGGAAGTGCTCTGTACAGAGGAATGAACATAAAGTGCTCTGTACAGAGGAATGAACAGGAAGTGCTCTGTACAGAGGAATGAACAGGAAGTGCCCTGTACAGAGGAATGAACAGGAAATGCTCTGTACAGAGGAATGAACTGGAAGTGCCCTGTACAGAGGAATGAACAGGAAGTGCTCTGTACAGAGGAATAAACAGGAAGTGCTCTGTACAGAGGAATAAACAGGAAGTGCTCTGTACAGAGGAATGAACAAGAAGTGCTCTGTACAGATGAATGAACAAGTGGGTATCCCCTCCAAGAGCATACCAGGCCTTTAGGTCTGATATGGATTTTAAGGGAAAACCCCTACGCCGAAAAAAATGGCGTGGGGTCCCCCCCAAAATCAATACCAGACCCACATCAGAGCACGCAGCCCGGACGTTCAGTAAAAGGGGTGGGAACAAGCAAGCGCCCCCCTCCCCTCCTGATTCTACCAGACCGCATGCCCTTAACATGCGCCCCCCCACGCCAAAGCACCTTGTCCCCATGTTAATGAGGACAAGGGCCTCTTCCCGACAACCCTGGCCGTTGGTTGTCATTGTCCACGGGCGGGGGGGCTTATCGGAATCTGGGAGCCCCCTTTATTAAGGAGGCCCCCAGATCCTGCCCCCCACACCCTATGTGAATGAGAATGGGGTACATTCACCGTGCTCTCCAGTTCTTCTCCTGCTGTCTTCTGCCGGGTTCTTCTGCTCTTTTGCTAGCTTTTGCGCAGTCTTCTCCGTCATCTTCTTCCCTCTGCTCTTCTTTGGAAGTTGATGCAACGCTCTCTCGACTTATATTGGCATGGGGCAGGGTCACCGGATGATGTCATCCTGTGATCCCGCCCCTTATGATGTCACCGCCTGGGGCATGATGGGACTGTAGCAGTCCCCAGAGTCCCACTTGCCCTCTTATTTATACAAGCTCCTTATTGCCCTGGAACTCCCCATGTGACCCCCAACATACACCCCGATATAGACAAATTGATGGAGCAATGTATTATGCACATAGAGTAATTCCTCAGGGCTTCAAAAGACGATCTTGTTGGCACCAGGTACCGACACTCCTACACAAAATCTGACAGTGAGTCCCTCTTATATGTTGGCACTCCCAATCCCAAGCATGCTCCTCCATATTTTCGGGAACTGTGCCTTAATCAGCCTATTCTGGGAAGAAGTCCAAAGACTAATCCTCTGCCTGAAAGAATCCAGACAGCTATTTAGGTCATATCTTACCCTGATACGTAAAAGATATAAATGATCTCTTGTCATACATTTATCTATCAAATCCAGAGCAAGTATTCCCAACCTATGAAAAACACCGTAACCCCTCCTATGAAGGTTAGGCTCCCCAAATCAATAAAAGGAATATGGAAGACCTTACAGCCTCTCTTCACCATACAGCAGAACCTCAGATTACGGGCATAATCCATTCCAGGAGAATGCTTGTAATCCAAAGTACTCCAATATCAAAGCGAGTTTCCCCATAGAAGTCAATGGAAATGAAAATAATTTGTTCCGCATTGACTTCAATGGCATGCAATACCGCATGTGGCCAGAGGTGGGGGAGGGGCGCCCATGAGGCTCGAAAACAGCCTGAAAGGCCCGAGGACGGCTAACCTCGTCAAACCTCGGAAAGGCTCGGGAACGGAATATTTACAACACCTTGCACCTCTGGACCCCTTTACATTACACAGCACCCTGGACTCCTTTACATTACATAGCACTACACTTCTGGACCCTTTTACATTACACAGCACCCTACACCTCTGGACCCTTTTACATTACACAGCACCCTGCACCTCTGGACCCCTTTACATTACACAGCACCCTGCACCTCTGGACCCCTTTACATTACACAGCACCCTGCACCTCTGGACCCCTTTACATTACACAGCAGCCTGGACCTCTGGACCCCTTTTCATTACACAGCAGCCTGGACCTCTGGACCCCTTTACATTACACAGCACCCTGCACCTCTGGACCCCTTTACATTACACAGCACCCTGCACCTCTGGACCCCTTTACACTACACAGCACCCTGCACCTCTGGACCCCTTTACATTACACAGCACCCTGCACCTCTGGACCCCTTTTCATTACACAGCACCCTGCACCTCTGGACCCCTTTACATGACACAGCACCCTGCACCTCTGGACCCCTTTACATTACACAGCACCCTGCACCCCTGGACCCCTTTTCATTACATAGCACCGCACCTCTGGACCCCTTTACATTACACAGCCCCCCACAGTTTGTTACACAGACACCCCCTAACAGTTTTGGATCCCCTGCATGTTAAGCTGGGGGGAGACGTGACATGTGGCCCGCGGGCCACCACGGCCCACAGGGCATTTGCCCGGTATGCCCTATGGCCAGTCCGGCCCTGTTTTTATAGCACTGTATAAATGTCAATGGTCACAAAAATGTGTTCAAAGTGTTCACTCTTCCTGTGCCATTACTAGTAAAAATAAATAAAATGCTATAAATCTATCCCCTATTTTGTACCCCATCATCACTCGGGGGATCACTTATCATCGTAAACTGTCCAATGCAATGGGTACCAGACTTCGGCTGAAGTTGGTAGGTGGCACTCGGAGGTAGCACTGCGTAAACTGTCAGCGCTATATAAATCCTGTATAATAATAATATAATAGAACTGACTCCGGGAGATATCAGAACATGTTGCAGTTCATGGGAATATCCGGATTCCAGGTTTTATCTGCACTAAAGAAAAAGCACCTGACATTTCTCCGGTTAGATTATAAGATCCGCTGTAGAGTTTCTTCAGAAACTGAAGCTGATCAGGATGTGAATAAACACCAGGGGGCAGCACAGGACAAAAAAATGTTATGCCATCCTCATTGTGCCAATGTAATAATAATGTGATAGTAATAAAGAAAACAGAAATTGGGGAAATGAAAAAAATCCACTTGGCTGTACATGGACCTTTTAATCCTCTATCCATCTCTCAGCCTTCATAACCCTACACATATGACACTAGCAAAATATGACAAGTAAAGATTGTTTCTGGTGTCACCCTGTAGGGAGGGCTGGTGCAAGGATTTTTGACACCCTAGGCAAAACCTAATTTTGCCGCCCCCCCCCCCCCCGCTTGGCTCCACCCCTGACTCCACCCCCTTTCCCTGCCCATGTAAACCCCACCCTTTTAATGAAGCACCTATCAAATGCAGCCTCACCAGCGCCCATCAAATGCAGCCTACCAGCGCCCATCAAATGCAGCCTCACCAGCACCCATCAAATGCAGCCTACCAGCGCCCATCAAATGCAGCCTCACCAGCGCCCATCAAATGCAGCCTACGAGTGCCCATCAAATGCAGCCTCACCAGCGCCCTTCAAATGCAGTCTACGAGTGCCCATCAAATGCAGCCTCACCAGCGCCCATCAAATGCAGCCTACGAGTGCCCATCAAATGCAGCCTCACCAGCACCCATCAAATGCAGCCTACCAGTGCCCATCAAATGCAGCCTACGAGTGCCCATCAAATGCAGCCTACCAGTGCCCATCAAATGCAGCCTACGAGTGCCCATCAAATGCAGCCTCACCAGCACCCATCAAATGCAGCCTCACCAGCACCCATCAAATGCAGCCTACCAGCGCCAATTAAATGTAGCCTCACCAGCGCCCATCAAATGCAGCCTCACCAGGGTCCATCAAATGCAGCCTACCAGCGCCCATCAAATGCAGCCTACGAGTGCCCATCAAATGCAGCCTCACCAGCGCCCATCAAATGCAGCCTCACCAGCGCCCATCAAATGCAGCCTACGAGTGCCCATCAAATGCAGCCTCACCAGCGCCCATCAAATACAGTTGCCTACAGTTCTAATTTAAGCAAAAATTTCTGATAATTTTATGGAGAGGACTAAGAAGATATAAACATGCCAATGGTGCAGCAGAAAACATATAGCACAGTGAGGGAGGTTTGTGGTCCAGGATAATAGGACAGTCAAAATTAGAAGCAGCGCCCAACCCCCCCCCCCCCTCAAGTTGCGGAATGCTGGCCGGCCACATACCGGAAGCAGTGCGGCCGCTTTATGGGGGCGCTAGACTAATTTGCCTCTCAGTCTAGTCCACCCCATAAGACTGGCACTACCTTGAGGCCGCGTACACACGATCGGTCCTAACCGATGAAAATAGACTGAAGTTCAGTTTCATCGGCTCAAACCGATCGTGTGTATGGCCCATCGGTCTGTTGTCCTTCAGACAAATGTTTTAAAACTTGCTTTAAAATCGGACTGATGGACGCCTGACCATCGGTCCAAACCGATCGTTAGTACGCAAACGCATCGGTTCAAAAACCTGCGCATGCTCAGAATCAAGTCGACGCATGCTTGGAAGCATTGAACTTCGTTTTTTTCAGCACGTCGTTGTGTTTTATGTCACCGATTCTGACCCGATCGGATTTTGAACTCATGGTGTGTACGCACATCAGACCATCAGGCCACTTCAGCGGTGACCCGATGAAAACGGTCCGTCAGCCCATTCTCATCGGATGGCCCGATCGTGTGTACGCGGCCTAATAGTGTAGCGCAAAATGGCGGGATGCTTTCCTTGCTGCCCCCCTGCAAAGTGCTGCCCTAGGCCTGGGCCTTGTTGGCCTAGGCCAGGATTCAGAGTTGGTCCAATCCCATCACTGTGATCATCGCCAGTGACAGCTCTGGTCTCCACCACAAAATACAAACAAAGGGGCGGGGGTATACCCAGTGATCTCGTTGACCAAATACCCAGGGGCGGGGGTATACCCAGTGATCTCGTTGACCAAATACCCAGGGGCGGGGGTATACCCAGTGATCTATTTGACCAACGACTCAGGGTTGGGGTATACCCGATGATGTCATTGACCAATTATATCCATGGCCAAATCCTTGTCCTATTGACTACATTGCCAGAAATTCCTGGTCAGAAAATGAATACGACCAGGGGGCTCATGGCGGGTGCCATCACCTACTGTCCCTTTAATGACCATGGACAAAGAAAACTGTGATTTATAATATAGTAGCGGTAGAGAAAACTTTGTAAGAGGAAGAAAGGAGAGGGAAGATAAGGTACAGTAGAGGTGAAGGAAAAGGGAAAGTAAAAGGAAAGAATTTATAATAAATTAAATCCTTTTTTCTCTCTAATTTTATAATCTTTTTTTCTGTATTCTGGACAGCTCAGCGTCTGTCGGTGACATGTTGCAGTTTGTCTCGTCTTGCGCTGTAAATGGCGTTGTCGGTACAGGATGAGCGGTGTGACCTCTTGCTTTGTGCCCGGGGCAGTAGAACATTTAGTTGTGTCCCTGAGTTGGGATTTATTGCAGTCGGTGAATAATAAAAAGCCGGAGAGCGATATTCCATCCAGCAGCCGAGACATGTTGGGAGAAGAACTTCCTTCTGTCTGCCAGGAATTCACTGAATCTGATGGATCTGCCCGGCAGCCAAACATGCTGGAAGTTCCCTTGTAACGCTGGCATATAGGACTCTGGTGGTGCGTAAATCTGAGCTCACAAATTACCGAAGTACATAAAAGTAAATGGTGCAAAGCTTTTCCTTTTCCATGCCATGTCAATAGCTGCACTCCTCTCATACAAATTAAAGGGTACCCCCCCCCCCCAAATACACTATATTGTCAAAAGTATTGGGACACCTGCCTTCACGCACATGAACTTTAATGACATCCCAGTCTTAGTCCGTAGGGTTTAATATTGAATTGGCCCAGTTTTTGCAGCTGTAACAGCTTTAACTCTTCTGGGAAGGCCGTCCACAAGGTTTAGGAGTGTGTTTATGAGAATTTGACCATTCTTCCAGAAGCACATTTGTGAGGTAAGGCACTGATTTTGGATGAGAAGGCCTGGCTCGCAGTCTCCGCTCTAATTCACCCCAAGGGTGTTCTATTGGGTTGAGGTCAGGACTCTGTGCAGACCGGTCATGTTCCTCCACCCCAAATTCGCTCATCCATGTCTTTATTGACCTTGCGTTGTGCACTGCCATGCATTCATGTTGGAACAGGAAGAGGCCATCCCCAAACTCCTCCCACAAAGTTGAGAGCATGAAATCGTCCAAAATGTCTTGGTGTGCTGACATCTTAAGAGTTCCCTTCACTGGAACTAAGGGGCCAAGCCCAACCCCTGAAAAACAAAATGTTGGGAGGTATGTATCAGTTGTGAGGAGCCTTTGGTCGGAGCTCATAGACATTGGTGTGACCACACTTAGAAGACAAAGCAATAGGTAGAACTAAGTGTAGAGAGAGTAGACTCCGGAGAAGAAGAGATATCGGCCACCCACCTCTAAGGCCCTGTACACACGAGGAGACATGTCCGATGAAAACGTTTTCATCGGACATGTCATCTGGGATGTTTTGTTCTGATGTGTGTATACATCATCAGACCAAAATTCCCGCGGACAGAGAACGCGGTGACGTAGAAGTCACCGACGTGCTCTAACCAGGAAGTTCAATGCATCCACGCATGCGTCAAATCAATTTGACGCATGCGCGGGATTTCGGTCCGCTGGTTAGGCGTACTAACCAGCGGACATGTTCGACGGACATGCTTAGAAACTTTTGTCCGCTGGAAACCTGTCCACTAGGCAGTACACACGATCGGACATGTCCGCGGAAACTGGTCTGCGTACCAGTTTCAGCGGACATGTCTCCTCGTGTGTACGCGGCCTTAGGGTCTTACAAGAGCCATCCATGTGTTCTGTAGAAATGTTATCCACGACCACGAGTGACCAGGCCTTCTACACTTATTTATTCATATGAGCAAATAGATCATGACCATTGGACAAGCTGGCTTGCTCTGGAAGGACTTATCATATAATACAAAGCTCTCCGGGGGGATACCCAGAAAATGACTCAAAGCAGAAGCACTAAACCATGTTGTAAAAGGGTGTAAATTGTACAAATTAGAGGAATTCAGTTCCTCTAATCTTTCCTCATAGCTGAGCTCCTCCATGCCTCTTATCAGTTTAGTTGCCCTTCTCTGCACTTTCTCCAGTTCCCCGATATCCTTTTTGAGAACTGGTGCCCAAAACTGGACTGCATATTCCAGATGAGGTCTTACTAATGATTTGTACAGGGGGGAAAAATTATGTCTCTCTCTCTGGAGTCCATACCTCTCTTGGTACAAGAAAGGACTTTTCTCGCTTTGGAAACCGCAGCTTGGCATTGCATGTTATTATTGAGCTTATGATCTACCAAAACCCTGAGATCCTTCTCCACTACAGATTCCCCCAGTTGTACTCCCCCTAGTATGTATGATGCATATTCTTAGCCCCCAAGTGCATAACTTTACATTTATCAACATTAAACCTCATCTGCCACTTAGTCGCCCACTTAGACAGAGCATTGAGGTCGGCTTGTAAATTGGCGACATCCTGTAAGGACGTTATTCCAATGCATAGCTTGGTGTCATCTGCAAAGACGGAAATATTACTTTTGATCCCAGAACCAATATCATTTATAAAGATATTAAAAAGTAAGGGTCCCAACACCGAACCTTGGGGTACACCGCTGATAACCTTAGACCAATCAGAGTAAGAATCATTAACCACGACTCTCTGTATTCTGTCTTTTAGACAGTTTTCTATCCATTTACAAACTGCTATTTCCAATCCTGTAGACTTTACCTTACACATGAGCCGTGTGTGGGGAACTGTAAATGCAAAATCCAAGTATACCACGTCCACCGCCTCCCCTCTGTCCAAGGTTTTACTTACCTCTTCATAAAAAGAAATCAGGCCCCTGTGGCCGCGTCATTGGATTTGATAGACAGCAGCGGGAGCCAATGGCTGCGCTGCTATCAATCCATCCAATGAAGAGCTGAGAAGCGTGGGGAGAACGATGCAGGATCGCGCCCATGGAAGTTCGGGGCTCAGGTAAGTAAAACAGGGGCTCAGGGGGGGGGGGGTGTAGAGTGCAAGGTGCATAGGATGCATTAAGGTGAAAAACATGAAGGTTTACAACCCCTTTAAGTTAGCGCAATAAACGCAATTTACTGTGAACATGTGTGGGCGACCAGACAGCCCCACACAGACTCACCGTTATAATCCAGTTTTATTCTTCAATAAAAATCTTGTTTGGCTGTGAAGGAGATTAGAGAATAGAAAACGCACACAGCATATTTCAGAAGTAAAAACTTTATTGAATCATAAAATGTCAGTCTGGAGAATAGAAGGGTCTAGTGAGGCTTCCCACCTTTCAGGCTAACTCTTCCTTTAATAAAAAGCCATCTGTTTCATCTTCCTCGCACACACACAACGCACAATGCAGAGTCGCTCTTAACGCCTGACATTGTGTACCGCCGCCGAGAATGAATTGCTGCCGTCATGCCATGAGAGGTAGATGACAATGTATGTTTTTGAGTTCTACATTCGGGTATTGTTTATCAAAGCTTTCTAAAGATTCCATTAAAAATTTAGAACATAGATAAAGGATGGTGTGGGAGTTGGGGGGTACATTTACTCTTTAATCTATTCCAGCCCAGGCCTTGGGTGGTTTACATGATCCAATATGGTACTATTGGCATAGGACCTCTAGAATCCCATGGCTGTTTACTTTGGGAGACCACTGCACGACAACCCAGCTTGGCCTAACCAGTAGTCCCTTTGTACCTATTCCAGGCTTCGCCAGCAATGGACTCAGTTGTGACCCTAACTAATAGGACCAATTCACAAAAGAAGTCCCCATATAGGATAGAGGAGGAAGTAGTCCCTGTCACCTCCTTGTCTGTTGGAAAATTCTAGAACTTGAGGCCTGAATATTTATGGTGTCTCCTCCAATTCCTGGTTGAGGATAGTCCAGAAGGTGGAGAGCTTGCCCATAAATATTCTGGAGCCTGACCATTTGGGTGGCAGAGTTCATTGTCCAGTGGCCTGGAGGCACCTCCTATGCTGGTTGGCTCTACCCATGGGCGGACAGAAGGAGCCAGAGGAAGATAGATAGAAGCAGAATAAGCCTCACACCCTCTAGGCACAGAAGTCAATGCCCTGTTTAATTGGGCAACTATGTGACAGATGAGGTTTAATGTTGATAAATGTAAAGTTCTGCACTTGGGGGCTAATAATATGCATCATACATACTAGGGGGAGTACAACTGGGGGAGTCAATAGTGCAGAAAGATCTGGGGGAATCAATGGTGGAGAAGGATTTCGGGGAATTAATGGTGGAGAAGGATCTGGGGGAATCAATGGTGGAGAAGGATCTGGGGGAGTCAATGGTGGAGAAGGATCTGGGGGAATCAATGGTGGAGAAAGATCTGGGGGAGTCAATGGTGGAAAAGGATCTGGGGGAATCAATGGTGGAGATGGATCTGGGGGAATCAATGGTGGGGAAGGATCTGGGGGGAATCAATGGTGGGGAAGGATCTGGTGGAATCAATGGTGTAGAAGGATCTGGGGGAATCAATGGTGGAGAAGGATCTGTGGCAATCAATGGTGAAGGATCTGGGGGAGTCAATGGTGGAGAAGGATCTGGGGGAATCAGTGGTGGAGAAGGATCTGGGGGTGTCAATTGTGGAGAAGGATCTGGGGAAATAATGGCGGAGAAGGATCTGGGGGAGTCAATGGTGTAGAAGGATATGGGGGAGTCAATGGTGGAGAAGGATCTGGGGGAATCAATGGTGGAGAAAGATCTGGGGGAATCAATGGTGGAGAAAGATCTGGGGGAGTCAATGGTGGAAAAGGATCTGGGGAATCAATGGTGGAGATGGATCTGGGGGAATCAATGGTGGGGAAGGATCTGGGGGAATCAATGGTGGGGAAGGATCTGGTGGAATCAATGGTGTAGAAGGATCTGGGGGAATCAATGGTGGAGAAGGATCTGTGGGAATCAATGGTGAAGTATCTGGGGGAGTCAATGGTGGAGAAGGATCTGGGGGAATCAGTGGTGGAGAAGGATCTGGGGGTGTCAATTGTGGAGAAGGATCTGGGGAAATAATGGCAGAGAAGGATCTGGGGGAGTCAATGGTGTAGAAGGATATGGGGGAGTCAATGGTGGAGAAGAATCTGGGGGTATCAATGGTGGAGAAAGATCTGGGGGAATCAATGGTGGAGAAAGATCTGGGGGAGTCAGTGGTGGAGAAGGGTCTGGGGGAATCAATGGTGGTGAAGGATCTGGGGGAGTCAATGGTGGAGAAGGATCTAGGGAAATAATGGCGGAGAAGGATCTGGGGGAGTCAATGGTGGAGAAGGATCTGGGGGAATCAATGGTGGAGAAAGATCTGGGGAAATCAATAGTGGAGAAGGATCTGGGGGAGTCAATGCTGGGGAAGGATCTGGGGGAATCAATGGTGGAGAAGAATCTGGGGGAATCAATGGTGGAGAAGGATCTGGGGGAAATCAATGGTGGAGAAAGATCTGGGGGGAATCAATGGTGGAGAAGGATCTGGATCGAATCAATGCTGGAGATGGATCTGGGGGAATCAATGGTGGGGAAGGATCTGGGGGGAATCAATGGTGGGGAAGGATCTGGTGGAATCAATGGTGTAGAAGGATCTGGGGGAATCAATGGTGGAGAAGGATCTGTGGGAATCAATGGTGAAGGATCTGGGGGAGTCAATGGTGGAGAAGGATCTGGGGGAATCAGTGGTGGAGAAGGATCTGGGGGTGTCAATTGTGGAGAAGGATC
Organism: Rana kukunoris; assembly: GCA_029574335.1. Taxonomy (NCBI): domain Eukaryota; kingdom Metazoa; phylum Chordata; class Amphibia; order Anura; family Ranidae; genus Rana; species Rana kukunoris. The sequence continues at coordinate 148,042,644 of CM056060.1, forward strand.
TGGGGAAATAATGGCGGAGAAGGATCTGGGGGAGTCAATGGTGTAGAAGGATATGGGGGAGTCAATGGTGGAGAAGGATCTGGGGGAATCAATGGTGGAGAAAGATCTGGGGGAATCAATGGTGGAGAAAGATCTGGGGGAGTCAATGGTGGAAAAGGATCTGGGGAATCAATGGTGGAGATGGATCTGGGGGAATCAATGGTGGGGAAGGATCTGGGGGAATCAATGGTGGGGAAGGATCTGGTGGAATCAATGGTGTAGAAGGATCTGGGGGAATCAATGGTGGAGAAGGATCTGTGGGAATCAATGGTGAAGGATCTGGGGGAGTCAATGGTGGAGAAGGATCTGGGGGAATCAGTGGTGGAGAAGGATCTGGGGGTGTCAATTGTGGAGAAGGATCTGGGGAAATAATGGCAGAGAAGGATCTGGGGGAGTCAATGGTGTAGAAGGATATGGGGGAGTCAATGGTGGAGAAGGATCTGGGGGTATCAATGGTGGAGAAAGATCTGGGGGAATCAATGGTGGAGAAAGATCTGGGGGAGTCAGTGGTGGAGAAGGGTCTGGGGGAATCAATGGTGGTGAAGGATCTGGGGGTGTCAATGGTGGAGAAGGATCTAGGGAAATAATGGCGGAGAAGGATCTGGGGGAGTCAATGGTGGAGAAGGATCTGGGGGAATCAATGGTGGAGAAAGATCTGGGGAAATCAATAGTGGAGAAGGATCTGGGGGAGTCAATGCTGGGGAAGGATCTGGGGGAATCAATGGTGGAGAAGAATCTGGGGGAATCAATGGTGGAGAAGGATCTGGGGGGAATCAATGGTGGAGAAAGATCTGGGGGGAATCAATGGTGGAGAAGGATCTGGATCGAATCAATGGTGGATAAGGATCTGGGGGAGTAAATGATGGAGAAGGATCTGGGGGAATAAATGGTGGAGAAGGATATGGGGGAATAAATGGTGGAGAAGGATTTGGGGGAGTAAATGGTGGAGAAGGATCTGGGGGAGTAAATGGTGGAGAAGGATCTGGGGGTTTTGGTAGATAAGGTGCTTAATAATAGCATATAATGCCAAGCTGCGGTTTATGTATAAGAGGGAAAATTATCACCATGTATAAATACATAAGTGGTCCATATAGCGAACTTGGTGTTGAGTTTCACAGAGGACAAGGGGGCACTCATTATGTCTGGAGGAAAAGAGATTTAACCACTTTACCACCGGGCTTGTTTTTCAGATTCGGTGTTTACGAAACTAAAACTGTTTTTTTGCTAGAAAATTACTTAAAACCCCCAAACATTATATCTTCTTTTCTAACGCCCTAGAGAATAAAATGGCGGTCATTGCAATACTTTTTGTCACACCGTATTTGCGCAGCGGTCTTACAAGCGTACTTTTTTTGGAAAGAAATCACTTTTTTTTAATAAAAAAATAAGACAACAATAAATTTTGCCCAATTTTTTTACATATTGTGAAAGATAATGTTACGCCGAGTAAAATGATACCCAACATGTCACGCTTAAAAATTGCGCCCGCTCATGGCATGGCGTCAAACTTTTACCCTTAAAAATCTCAATAGGCGAAGTTTAAAAAATTCTACAGGTTGCATTTTTTGAGATAGAGAGGAGGTCTAGGGCTAGAATTATTGCTCTCGCTCTAACGATCGTGGCGATACCTCACTTGTGTGGTTTAAACACCGTTTTCATATGCGGGCGCTACTCGCGTATGCGTTCGCTTCTGTGCAAGCTCGTCGGGATGGGGCGCTTTAAACATTTTTTTATTGTTTTCTTATTTATTTTTATTTAGTTTATAGTTTTTTACACTGAAATAAAAAAAAATGATCACTTTTATTCCTATTACAAGGAATGTAAACATCCCTTGTAATAGAAAAAAGCATGACAGGTCCTCTTAGGCGGCGTACACACGATCGGACATATCCGATGAAAACGGTCCGCGGACCATTTCCATCGGATATGTCCGATCGGGAGTTTGATCCGATGGCGTGTACACACCATCGGATCAAATTCCCCGCCGCCGGACGGCGCGGTGACGTGGCGGTGACGCGGCGGTGACGTTGACGCCGCCGCGTCACCGCCACGTCACCGCACCAGGAAGTAAAACACTTCCGCGCATGCGCCGAATCCATTCGGCAGCGGCGCGGCGGCGGTGGGGGCCGACATGTCTGCTGGTAAGTGTACTAACCAGCAGACATGTCGGGCGGACAGATTCCCACCGGATAGATTTCAAAGCTTGCTTTGAAATCTGTCGGGTGGAGAAATCTGTCCGCTAGCCCATACACACGAGCGGAGATGTCTGCTGAAACGGTCCATCGGACCGTTTTCAGCGGACATATCCCCTCGTGTGTACGCCGCCTTAAATATGAGATATGGGGGTCAAAAAGACGTCACATCTCATATTTAGACTTAAATGCAAAAAAAAGAAGAAAAAAATGAAACTGTAATCTTTTCAAATGACAAAAAAAAAAAAATGTTTCTTTAAGACGCATGGGCGGGACTGACGTTTTGACGTCACTTCCGCCCAGCAGAGCTATGGGGACGGGTGAGTGCCCTCATTTACATCCCCACACAGCCAGCAAGAGGACCTGATCGCCTCCGCCGCTACCGACGGCTCCGGTAAGCGGCGGAGGGCGTGGGAGAGCGGCGGGAGGGGGGGCCCTCTCCCGCCACCGATAACGCCGATCTCGCGGCGAATCCGCCGCGGAGACCGCCGCTATCATTGATTGAGCAGCAGCTGCTGCCGTTACAGAGATATCCATCTTAAAAAAGAGGACGTCTTTTTACAATGGGCCCGTGGTCAAGTGGTTTAAATTCGGAAAGGTTTCTTCACAGTAAGAGCTGTGAAAATGTGGCATAGACTCCCTCCAGAGGTGGATCTGGCCAGACCATTTGATTGCTTTAAGAAAGATCTGGATTCTTTCCTAGATGTACAGAATATAACTGGATAGTAGCATTTATAGGAAAAGATCCAGGGAATATGCGACTGCCTCTCTGGGGATCGGGAAGGATTTTTTTCCACTGCTGGAGCAAAATGGATCATGCCTTCCTCTGGATCAACTGTAGGAATAGGATTGGGTTATAGGATTGTATGATTATTTTTAGGGTTGTCCCGATACCACTTTTTTAGGACCGAGTACAAGTACCAATACTCCAAATGCAGCCATGTCCCCAAACATGGGCAGCCATGTCCCCCCACATATGCAGCCATGTCCCCCGTACCTGATGATGATGATCCCGCCACGGCGGCGCGTTAATCACTGTGCGGCGAACATTACAGGCACCTTTAGTTTGAATAGCTGTTTTCCCTGCCGCGCCGAGTAAAGGACACTCCCCCTTGCTCGGGATTGGACAGATCCGTCCAATCCCGAGCAAGGGGGAGTGTCTTTACGCGACGGGGGAAAACATCTATTCAAACTAAAGGTGCCTGTAATGTTCGCCGCACGGTGATTAACGCGGCGGCTTTGCGATATGCATCGGCGGCGGGGGGGGGGACGGGGGGGGGCAAGTATTCTATTTAGGCATCGGGGGTATTTGCGGGAGTGCAAGTACAAGATACTGGTATTGGTATAACCCTAATTTTTTTTTTCCCTCTATTGGTTGAACTGGATGGACTTGTGTCTTTTTCCAATCAGAGTATGTAACTATCACTATAGTCCCAGCAGGGGGCGACAGGGGTCACTAAGGTTTGCGCATCATCGGCATTTCCAATGAGACTTTAAAAAAGCAGAAACATACAGATGGTGTTTCTAATGACCAGAAAGCCCCCGTAGCTGATGCGGTGTATTAGCAGAGGTGGACCGCCCCCCCCCCCCCCGTCCCCCGTCCCCCCCACCCGATAGCACAGCCAGTTTTTGAAATGTCAGCACTCATGGTGTGGATTTGCATAAAACCCGGCCAGATTGCAGGGGGCACACCAGGGCTCCACCTTAAATGATGGTCGCTCTAAAATAGTCAATCTCTGGCAGATTAAGGATTATTTCCACGCAAAGCCTCCGGCGTAATAAGATGTCTGTAATCTGCCTAAAGCCATTGTGCTGCTGGTGGGCGCCGGTGACATGAACTCGGGAGAGCCGACAGCAATAGTCAGCGCTTGTTCTTGGTGATGAAACGTGCGGAGGAAATATTAAGTGAGCCTTAGCGGGGATTAGGGGGGGAGAGCGTATTCCACCCGGATTATGTGATATGTGCAGGCGCGGTGAGGTGCCGGGTCATATTGTATTCTGGTATCACCGGCTGTCAATCTGTGATACAAGATCCCCATGTTGTAGACTAGACAGATGGAATACATACTGTATATATAGGAGGTGATTTCCCTACAAAGGATTTGTATTTCTGCCCATACAGTCCTGAGATATACACAGCTCTGCCACATGACACAGCCCCGTCTAGCAGGGGAGGAGACCTGATTTTTCTTCTGTTGTAGTTTAGAAACACTTATGAGTCTTGTCCATCCCCCAGCCTGTGACTGGACAATGAAAGGAGAAGCAGCAGACTATTGAGATCATCTGTCTATCACTCTGCTTTCTACTCCTATCAATAGTTTCCTTGAGAGCAGAGGAGCACATCCAACTAGCTCCTTGTGCTGCTTCTTTCTGCCTCAGGCTGAGCTCTGCTGCAAGGTAATTGCAAGAGACACAGGGCCAGATTCTGGTACATTGTGCGGCGGCGTAGCGTAAGCCATTTACACTACGCCGCCGCAACTTAACAGAGCAAGTGCCGTATTCTCCAAGCACTTGCTCCGTAGTTTGCGGCGGCGTAGTGTAAATGGCCCGGCGTATCCCCGCGTAATTCAAAGGGGGCGGCTTGTATTTAAATTAAGCTCGCCCCCACGTCGATCGAACTGCGCATGCGCCGGCCGGGAAAAAAGCCCAGTGCGCATGCTCCAGCTCACGTCGGAAAGCGTCGTTGAAACCGACGTCAAAACGACGTGATCATCTATTCGTGAACGACTTAGTAAAATGACGTAACCGATGGAAAAAGACGACGCTGACCGGACGCCATACTTAACATGGCAACAACGGAACTTCGTAAACCTACCCCTCATATAGCAGGAGTAGGTTTACTCTTACGGAAACAACGTAAACGACGACGGGGTGGCGTAAAAACTTTCGGGAATCGGCGTATTAGGCTCATTTGCATAGGCAAATGAGAAAACAACGTAAAGCCCACCTAGCGGCCAGAAAAGTAATTACATCTACGATCCGACGGTGTAAGTGTTTTAAACCTGTTGGATCTTCACTGTATCTATGCGTAAGTGATTCTAGGAATCAGACGCATAGATACCCAGGGAAAAAAACAGAGATACGACGGGGTTTCCTGCGATACACCATCGTATCTCTTTTGAGAATCTGGCCCATAGGCCCAGATTCACAAAGAACTTACGCCGGCATATCTCGAGATGCGCGGCGTAAGTGTAAATTTGCGCCGTCGTATCTATGCTCCGTACCCACAGAACCAGATACGCCTGAAAATAGGCTTCTTCCGACCGACGTAACTTTTCTAAGCCGGCGTAGCGTGGGTGCATATTTACGCTGGGCGCATCTTGCGCTCCCGTTGATTTTGGATTCAAATATGCAAATGAGGGAGATACGCCGATTCCCCAACGTACGTGCGCCCGGCGTTAGGCTTTTTCCGGCGTAAAGTTACCCCTGCTATATGAGGAGGACGCAATGTTAAGTATGGACGTCGGAACAGTGTCAAATTTTTTTGTCCGTCGTTTGCGAAAAACGTTCGCGATTAGGGCTTTGCGTAAGTTACGTACACGTCGAAACCAATGAGTATTTGCGGCGTAATTTTGAGCATGCGCACTGGGATACGTCCAGGGACGGCGCATGCGCCGTTCATTAGAAACGTCTTTTGAGTGGGGTCATGGTTGATTACTATACTAACTGTACTAACCAGCAGACATGTCGGACGGACGGGTTCCCAGCAGACAGATTTTAAAGCATGCTTTAAAATTTGTCTGCTTGAAAAACCCGTCTGTCCCCCCGTACATACGATCAAATTTGTCTGCTGAAACGGTCCGTCGGTCCTAAGCCTACTTTGAATTACCCGGGCTTACGCCGGCCAATTAACGCTACGCCGCCGTAACTTAGGACACAAGTGCTTTGTGAATACAGCACTTGCCTTACTAAGTTGCGGCGGCGTAGCGTAAAGAAGATACGCTACGCCCACACAAAGATGCGCCTAGGTACGTGAATCTGGGCCATAGCCAAGTCAAATTCAAATACCCTAACCCTAAGTGCGTGTCCATGAGCCATGTTCTACATTAGGGTAACTTGGCAAACACACTTGGGTTGGAGGGAAGTCACACCCCCCCTACCGTTGATCTCTGAAACCACACCTCCTGACATTTGACCTTCAAGGGAAAACCCTTATCCTAACTTGGCAAGCACACTTGGATGGAAGGAAACCATACCTCCTGACCTTTGAAGTTATGCTTCCTGACCCTTGGCCTTCAAGGGAAAACCCCCAACCCTACCCTAACCCTAACTTGCCTGCCTGTGATTGTCTATTTGCTGGATTGGACCATCTCTTTGCTGAATATATGAAGATGTCTCTTTGCTGGATTGGGCCATCTTTTTGCTGAAAATATGGATGTCGCTTTGCTGGATTGGGATCTCTCTTTGCTGGATTGGGATGTCTCTTTGCTGGATTAGATCATCTTTTTGCTTAACCACTTAAGCCCCGGACCAATATGCTGCTAAATGCCCAGAGGCGTTTTTACAATTCGGCACTGCGTCGCTTTAACAGACAATTGCGCGGTCGTGCAAAGTGGCTCCCAAACAAAATTGGCGTCCTTTTCTTTCCACAAATAGAGCTTTCTGTTGATGGTATTTGATCGCCTCTGCGATTTTTATTTTTTGCGCTATAAACAAAAGCGTCATTTTTGAAAAAAAAACAATATTTTTTACTTTTTGTTATAAGAAAAATCGAATAAACTAAATTTTAGTCATTTAGGCCAAAATGTATTCAGCCACATGTCTTTAGTAAAAAAAAATCGTAATAAAAAAAAAATTAGCTACCTAGCGGCAAAAGTGACACGAATACATCAATCAGAAAAACGATCGCTTAGTGACACTGGCAATAGGGGGTGAAAGGGTTAACTAGGACGGTGATCAAGGGGTTAAAACTTTATTATGGGGGGTATGGGGGCTACCCTGGACCTAACACTAACTGCCTGTCATCTAACTGTCACACGACACTAAATGCAGTGATCAGTAAATATATGATCACTGCAATAATTGACACTGTGACAAGGGGGTTGATCTGAAGGGGTTAATGTGTGTGGTGTCAGTGTAGTGTTGGTGCGACTTACTTGTGATGTCTTCTCTCCTCTCGGCGGATTTAAAATACCCCTGAGAGGAGAGCTGACATCACTTCCTCTGCCTGTGTTTACATTATACAGGCAGAGGAAGTGCAGGGCGGGGAGGACGTGGATTGGCTGGGAGCATTCCGGAGGGGGCGGACAAAAACGAACAGCCGCCCCCTCATCCCGGATCCCTCCCACAGCATCGGACCCCCGACCCACGTCTAGGCAGGGACGTACAGGTACGCCAATGTGCCTGTACGTGCCATTCTGCCGACGTGTATGTACATGCGGCGGTCCCCAAGCAGTTAATATATGTGGATGTCTCTTTGCTGGATTAGAATGTCGCGGCTGGATTGGTATGTCTCTTTGCTGGATTGGGATATCTCTTTTCTGATAGCTGCATTGCTCCAGTCTCCCTGCAGCAGCGGCGCAGCGATGTGGACAGTGCTGCCCTGCCCCATGGGTGTCCTCATTCTGAGCCTCAGGCTTCTATCACTGCCGGTAGAGTCTACTGCTTACAGGCGACTATTTGAGAGGGTCTCTCATTCTAACTCACTTGGTGCCAAGAGGTAAAGCTTTCCTGGGCAGATTAATAAAAATTCCTCGCTCCTCTCCTCCCACCGCACAGTGTCTATTGGGATCTGTAGTGTAAGGAGTCAATTGGCTACAATTTATGGCGGTCATCTCAAACTACAACTCCCAAGATTCTCAGCACTTTGCATAGAAGTCTATGGGCTTGGCTTTAGCTCTCCCCCTGCTGGCCAGATGGGAATGGTGCATGATATCGTCAGTATCATAGTGGAGAAGAGACAAATACAGGGCAATGTCTCCTTCTCCATATTGCTGTACCCCGTGAACCTGGTGAGAACAGACTATTAGTTAATACCTTTATTTCATGCGGTCACTGCTGTCAGGTGGAAATGAACAGTTGATCTCACAGTAAGACCTGAGAGTCGTCCAACCTTCCCCGGGCAGTCAGTGAGCTCATATCTGCTTTAGATGTACGTCAGCTGGGCTCTCATTGCCGGCCATAATCTCATCATTGGAGAAGACATCGGGCACCCGGAGCTGGCTGGTAATGCAGTTTATTTCTGTGACCCTGCTCATTGCAATTTCCCGCCACGTGGTGCAGCGGAGGTGCCAAACCATTTCAAATTTCTTTGTTACCGATGGTCCCAAATTACAACAGACGAAGACGCCAAGTATATCGTAAGCCCTGAAGATGGATGACTCATCCAGGGCGATACGATTAATTGAGGCGAGATGGAATCCGCAGGAAATGAGGCTTCGCCTGTAGTGACAATCGTTTTCACATTTAAGAACACAATTCAGATTCTCTGCGGGGAGCTGAAATGATTTGTCCACCGAGGGCCAGCAAAGTCTGCGCTTGTAACTCATAGAGCGTCATAGGTGCGTGCAACCGCCTTTCACAGGGACACTCGTACAGTACGGTGTGTGGGGGAGTACATTAACCTTATCGCAATACAATAATATCAATGAAAAAAAGCAACAAATGTAACAAAAATATAAAATAAATACCACCAAATTTCGCCTCAATATAATTTCTTTTTAGAATCAGAGCATAAAATAAAAAATGATTCAACATGGACACGCTCCCTTTTGCCCCCCACTCCCTCCATTGGGAAAAGTTATTTCGCTCATGACATGCCTGTAACAAGATCTACGAATGCAGGGGAGTCTCATCGGTGACATGATTCTCTCCCCAATCAGTGTGGAACACTGTTGGAAATTGGGGGCACTATAGAGGGCTAATGATACTGCAATATCAAGGGGGTCTCCGCAGGGGGCTGTAGGAGGTTAGAGGGCACCGTGGGAGTTTGGGGGTGCTATGGGGTGCTGGAGGTTCTGCAGTGGGCTGGGTGGGACTGTGAGAAGATGGAGAGCACCATGACAGGTAGGGGAGAGGGCACTATGAGGTCATAGAGGCTCTGCAGGGTGGCACAATGGGAAGTTGTAGGGCACTGTGGGAAGAAAGAGGGCACTGAATGAGGTTAGAAGGTGGCTGTTGGACACTGTTGGAGATTGGGGGCGCTATGAGGTAATGGAGGCTCTGCAGGATGCTGGGTGGCACTGTGAGGAGATGGAAAGTACAGTGGGAGGTTGGGGGGCACTGTGGGAGACTGGAGGGCACTGTCGGAGCTTAGAGAGGCACTGTTGAAAGTTAGGGGTCACTGTGGGAGGTTGGAGGCACTATGGGAGTTTGTGGGGCACTTCATTCCACTATGGTGAGTTGGAGGGCACTGTGGGAGGTTAGGGGGACATTGTTTATGATGGCATGATGGAGGACAAAAGGACCTGTAATAGGATGGAGGGCACTGTGGGAAGTGGGGGCACTGTGGAAAGTTGGGGGTCAATGTGGAAAGATGGGGCACTGTGGGAGGTCGTGGGGCACTTCAATCCAGTATGGAGAGTTGGGGGGCACTGTGGGAGGTTGAAAGGCACTGCACTCCACTATTGAGAGTTGGGGGGGGGGCACTGTGGGAGATTAGGGGGACACTGTGGGAGGTTAGGGTTACACTGTTGAAGATTAAGGGCATGATGGAGGACAGAAGGATCTGCAAAAGACTAGAGGGCACTGTGGGAAGTTGGGGGCACTCCACTCCACTATGGACAGTTGGGGACACTGTGGGAGGTTGGTGGGGGAGGAATGCACTCCACTATAGAGAGTTGGGGGGCATTGTGGGAGGTTAGGGTTACACTGTTAAAGACAGAAGGATCTGCAATAGGCAGGAAGGCACTGTGGGAAGTTGGGGGAACTGTGGATCTTTAAGGATCACTGTAGAAGGTTGGGGGCACTATAGGAGGTTGGGGGGCACTACACCTAATATGGAGAGTGAGGGGGCACTGTGGGAGGTTTGGGGGCACTGCAATCCACTATGAAGTGTTGGTAGTCACTGTGGGAGGTTGGGGGGCACTGCACTTCACTATATTTGGGGTGAAATGTGGGAGGTTGGGGGGGGGACTATACTCCACTATGGAGAGTTAGGGTGAAATGTGGGAGGTTGGGGGTCCCTACACTCTATTGTGGAGAGTTGGGGCACTGTGGGAGGTCGGGGGTCACTACACTCTATTGTGGAGAGTTGGGGGACACTGTGGGAGGTTAGGAGACCTGCAGCTGATTAGAGGCCCGGTTGGTTGGAAGGATGGTTGAGAATCGCCATCTTAGAACATCAACAATTTCCCTGTAATAAAACATGACCCAAACATTTATCTGTCCCTGCGGAGTGCCTCCTATTCGCCGGCAGTAGAAGAAAGAGGTGAAATTAGGTTTTCCTCTCCGCAGCTCCCCGAATTCCTACACTCAGGAGAACTGCAGAGCAGCCAATGAAAGGTAATTATATTATTTTTATGTTCTCCTAAAAAACATCATTATTGTGTAATGGGCAGTAAAACTGATGGCGCTGTCATGGAGTCCAGCTCTGCCGCAAGTAAAATTGCCATTTGTGGCGTATTAAAATGCTTTATTGATCAGAAGTCTCTGGCTTACAGCTCCATCATTGGGGCTCAAAGGTTCCGTTATTTTCAGCTGCGCCGCCACTTGGATTCAGAATATTTTTCATTATTAATTTAAAGAAATTCCAGCAAAAGGGGGAAAAAAAACTCCATTTAGTGAATACGGACATCTCTTAGAAAACACATTTAATATATATATATACATTTATATTCACATGGTGCTGTGTGCAAAGAGCTGCTCCTTGTATTCTATTTATTGTATATGTAACAGAGGGAAGGGAATGGGATTATAGCGGTGCTAGAGAATAATTAGTACATGAAAAAGGTATTTATAAAAAGTTTTGTTTTTTTATGTTACGGAAGGGCCCGTGGGACCCAGAAAGTATGAGATACTCCTGTTTCAACTTCACCGATGCCTCTTGTGTGTAGATCACCCTGTGTCTCTAATAGGGGCACAGGGTGAATGAGAACCCCACTATGGTCTGTGCTAGTCACATTTAATACGGTATATATTGTATATATATTGTGTGTTGGCTGATGTGTACTATAAAGCTTGCTGTGGTAATTAAGTCTGCTACTGTGATGTAAATGAATCTAGGTTGGCTCCTAAGGACCTTTCATTGTGTTGTGCTAATTGACCCTCTATTGTGTGAAGGTCTATTGATGATAATGTGTGTATTGCAAGTAGGGTTGTCCCGATACCACTTTTTTAGGGCCGAGTACAAGTACCGATACTTTTTTTCATGTACTCGCCGATACCGAATACCGATACTTTTTTTAAATGTGTCCCCAAATGCAGCCATGTATGTCCCCCACATATTGCAGCCATGTCCTGTCCCCCACATATTGCAGCCTGTCCTGTCCCCCATATTGCAGCCATGTCCTGTCCCCCACATATTGCAGCCTGTCCTGTCCCCCATATTGCAGCCATGTCCTGTCCCCCACATATGCAGCCATGTCCTGTCCCCCCACATATTGCAGCCATGTCCTGTCCCCCACATATTGCAGCCATGTCCTGTCCCCCACATATGCAGCCATGTCCTGTCCCCCACATATTGCAGCCATGTCCTGTCCCCCACATATTGCAGCCATGTCCTGTCCCCCACATATTGCAACCATGTCCTGTCCCCCACATATTGCAGCCATGTCCTGTCCCCCACATATTGCAGCCATGTCCTGTCCCCCACATATTGCAGCCATGTCCTGTCCCCCACATATGCAGCCATGTCCTGTCCCCCACATATTGCAGCCATGTCCTGTCCCCCACATATTGCAGCCATGTCCTATCCCCCACATATTGCAGCCATGTCCTGTCCCCCACATATTGCAGCCATGTCCTGTCCCCCACATATGCAGCTATGTCCTGTCCCCCACATATTGCAGCCATGTCCTGTCCCCCACATATTGCAGCCATGTCCTATCCCCCACATATTGCAGCCATGTCCTATCCCCCACATATTGCAGCCATGTCCTGTCCCCCACATATTGCAGCCATGTCCTGTCCCCCACATATGCAGCCATGTCCTGTCCCCCACATATTGCAGCCATGTCCTGTCCCCCACATATTGCAGCCATGTCCTGTCCCCCACATATTGCAGCCATGTCCTGTCCCCCACATATGCAGCCATGTCCTGTCCCCCACATATTGCAGCCATGTCCTGTCCCCCACATATTGCAGCCATGTCCTATCCCCCACATATTGCAGCCATGTCTTGTCCCCCATACCTGTAGTAGCTGCTGCCAGGTTAATCCCAGTGCAATACAGCGCGCATTACAAGCTTTCGTTTGTGTACTTGTAATGCGCGCCTCGCCATGTATAGACACTCCCCTTCTCGGGATTGGACGGATCCGTCCAATCCCGAGCAAGAGGGAGTGTCTATACACGGATCCGTGCATAGACACTCCCCCTTGTTTGGGATTGGACAGATCCGTCCAATCCCGAGAAGGGGGGTGTCTATACATGGCGAGGCGCGCATTACAAGTACACAAACGAAAGCTTGTAATGCGCGCTGTAATGTACGGGGATTAACGCGGCGGTATGCGGTGGCGGCTTTGCGGCGGCGATGGGGGGGGGAGAACTGAAGACCCACCTCTTCTGATGGATCAGGACGACAATGGATGCAAGTGCCTAGAGGCGATTTAGTTTGCATGTGCAGTGCTATACAAGTTCCTCACTCACTCACTCACTCAGGGCAGTAATGGTTTGGAAAACAAAATTGATTGGTGCTGAGGGATTTTAGACACAGTAATCACACCTCCTTGATTAGTGAACACAGAGAGAAAGCTCCCAGTACTGTGGTTATAAGGAAACAGACAACCAGGAAGTGTGGAGATCAGAGAAGGATTACAGCAACTTGAGAGCAAAAATTAACAATGAGGACATGAAAACAGCACTGCCTTAAGGTAAAGGAAGCTATTAAGATAAAAAAAAATCCTTTACAAACCCTTTAACAGACAGTCTAAAGGTCAGGTGTCTGAGAATTTAGACGTAGTTAATTAGCTCATGTAAATTATGTCAGAGCTGGTGCCAGAATGTCTACTAAAAGAATGTGTATTGTATAGCAGCTGAGAGGAGCCGGGATGTCTACCTTGAAAGGTCATATCTCTGAGTCACCTTGTCTGGGTAAATGATTAGTTAATTAGCTCATGTTAATTTATATTCTGGTTACCTCCTCTAACTGTATATAAGAGCCTGATTTTCTCATTAAAGGTCTATCTGTGTGGAACCTCAAACAGAGCTGTGTGTCTCGTTATTGGGGTTCGTTTACCTGACTGTGGGGTGTCGATAGCTGTCTTGGGTTTGGAATGGAATATCTTAAACGGCTTTAACCCCTGTCCCATTTGGGGTTCCGTTACACTTTATTCATATAAAAAAGACACAAGGGTTCAGATTAAAATTGGTCATTGAAGCGTATACTGCAAATGGTGGGTCGCTGGTATCCCAAAGGCAAAAGTAGTGGTCCCAGGAAGATGTCCCGTCCCTACATGTTTCGGCAAAAAGGCTTCCTCAGGGGATTTGTCTGGGACCGCCAGAATATATAACCCGGCTCTAAAACAGAAAGCAAATGAACAATTAATTAGTAGAAATTGGCCTGGACAGGAAGGGAGGGAAAGTGCCCAGTAAGAAAGTGGTTAATAGGAATAATGTAAATCAGGAAAATGCTGTATTATAGCCACTAGATGGCGTTAATGATCATAGTAAATAAACACCTAATTACTATGATTGACAGCTCCCTCTAATGGCCGTAATGCGGTATTTTCCCGAACCACCATAACATTCTACCTGGAGAGAAAACAGCCTCATAACAATTGCACAGAATTTTTTTTTATCTGCCCCCTGGATGAACATGCGGATACATCCGGCCCTGGGTGACTATGCAGTAAATCAGATTGAATATTCCACTTCAAAGGCCGGTGTTGTTCTCCCTCCTCCATAGCAGGTTTTCCCTCTTCTGTGTTCTTATTCATTCATCTTTCATTGTAAGGCGTCTTTGTGATCTGATGAAATCCTCGCAGCTCTTTAATGCTGATTGCCATCCTCTGCTGTGAATGAAGATACAACTGTAGTGTGGGGAAGGGATGTGATCGGGGGGGGGGGCTGAGCGGTTCATCGGCACTGACAGTCTGACAACTTCAAAGTAACCGTCAGCTGGAGCCAAATTCCCCGCCGGGGTCTGAGAGGGAATCAACCGTCTTTTCAAATATTTTAGATCTGGAAGTGGATGTGAGTGGCTTATAGAACAATCCTGGGTACTAGTCAATGACTCTCCAGCAATTGCTGAAGTTGTGCTAAAGACAGCAAGTTCATTAAAGGTACGGTTCTTTAACTTCCTCCATGCCAGCCCGTAATATTCCTTCATCTTCAGGCCATTCTTAGTATTATTGCTGTAATAGTTTGACTGACAATTACTCCATCATGCAAAACTGGACCCAAATTCATTTTAGATTATCGTATGCGACCGATAGAGCTTCTGGTGGAATTTATTGTAATGCACCCCACGTAGGACCTGCTGGTGAATAGGGATTTCCCATCCTGCACAGCCAGGCACACAGAATTTTCACAGGCACACTTAGAGTCAGTGAACACAGGGCTGTCTTAATAAGAGTCATCCAGCCTCCCTGAGCACTCACCCTTACCCAGATTCAACCCAGGCCTGGCTATACTTTCCTACACTACAAAAATGACGTACACCTAACACTGTACACTAGCGGGTGCTATATTATTATTCTCTGGGTACGTTAAAACTGGCGGTTGCGTGATGGTTTTAGTGCGCACTGCCCGAGGGCCCCATGCCACTAGGGGGCCCCATCAGGGTTGCCAGGCTCAATAAAACCAGGGACAGTATGTCAAAATCTGTGTTTTTTTTTTACATCTGTCCCTGATATGTCCGAAACTGACATGCTTTTGATGTGATGTGAAAATCCTGAGATTTTAGCTTCTCCGCCTCTGCACTGCCTCCTGGCGTAGTGGCCATCTGTAAGCCCGGGGGCCCCATAATCTTCTATTGCCCGGGGGCCCCATGAGTTGTCAGTCCGCCCCTGTCTAGCAGATATATATATATATATATATATATATATATATATATATATATATGCACAGGACAACTTTGTTACTTTATGTATGTAGCATTAGCTACATTCTTTGCTGTTCATGTAGCTAATGCGGAGCTCCACCCAAAAGGTGCCTCCTACCTACTTGATGTCTGTTTACCTGCACTGTCTCCATCGTAGGGGCCCCACAGCATTACTTTGCCCAGGGGCCCATGATGCTATTAAGACGCCCTGAGTGAACAGTCCGGCACCCGAGTCTCAGGCCCGAGGTCACCCCCCTTCAGACTAGGGGGTACCCTCAAGGGCCACCGACAGCCTCTTCAGCTCTCCATCGCCAGCTTCCATCCGACTGCCCCCTGCTGGCATGTCTCAGAGTATTTAGGAGGTGCCCACCCCATGCCAGCCCACTTACTGGGCTATTGGCTGGGGCCCTTCTCAATACTCCAGGCAGCTCCTCTTAACCTCCCACCCATTCTCCTGGAAGCTTCTCCAAGGTTCCAGCAAGTAGGGGGAGGTACCAGAGGTGCCACCTGATGAGTCATCCAGCCTCCCTGAGCACTCACCCTTACCCAGGTTCAACCCAGGCCTGGCTATACTTTCCTACACTACAAAAATGATGTACACCTAACACTGTACACTAGCTGGTGCTATATTATTATTCTCTGGGTACGTTAAAACTGGCGGTTGAGTGATGGTTTTAGTGCTCCCTGACCACCCACTTGAGAGCAGGGTGATCACATTTCCAAACTACCATTCAAGGACACCCTCCCTTCCCAGAAATCAGATTGTGCTCCTCCAGGCATTCCCGGCCATGACAAGTACTGTCAGTGAGTAAAGCAGTGATGTGGCGGCCTTTTTTGACGGCATCAGATTGACCCTGGGAGGTGGCTGTGTCAGTTTCATTCCGGGACACTGTATTGTCCTGGAATGAAGGTGCCCGGGACAGAACTGCAAAATGGCAATCCGGGACATGTGGTCACCCTACTTGAGAGATACCCGGCGTTTGTCTTATATGTACAGTCAAGCCTCAGGCAAAGCATTGTGATCCTGCCAAAAATTGAGCCCCCCCCACCGTAACTGTCGGCAAGCAGCACTTATACCAAACACAACCCATTCAAGTGAATCGGGCCAAACACAGCGTTTGCATACAAAATACCTGTGGCACCACAAGCGTGGTGTGACAAAACGCACTAAAATCAGAGCAAAAAAAATATTTGCCAACGCCAAACTCAACCGTCTCCGTGCCAAAACTTAGTACACAAGCTTCTTTGTTGCGGAGGGAAGCCTATTCAAATGAACGGTGCCGATCCAAAGACACGCCACAAAAAAAAACAACTAAAAAGAGATTTTTTTACAAATCCCTCCAAATGGCCCATTTCCGGAAAGATTGACGACGTAATTCTTGAATGGGATTTCTACATCCAGTATAATCTGGATCCAAGTTTTCTGAAATATTCATATCAAAGTATCGATTTGTATTCCAATGTATCAAAATAGAACCCACATTAGGATGTGATACATTGTAACACACAAAACACACCAAGGAATCCCATTCCCTGCAAGGTGTGCACACACAAAGAGACTCCCGCCACCCCCACCCCCCCTCCCCCTCAAGGTCATCTCGTTTTCGGAGTTAGTGTGCAGGTCAAAGACAGAGGGAGGCGGAGGGGAAGGGGTTAATGTACAGGACATAGACAGAAGGGGGAGGAGGGGAAAGGGTTAATATACAGGGCATAGACAGATGGTGTAGGAAGTGAAGGGGTTAACGTATAGGTCATAGACAGAGGAGGAGGAGAGGAAGGGGTTGATGTACAGGACATAGACCAAGGGGGAAGAGGGGAAGGGGTTAATGTACAGGACATAGACAGGGGGAGGAGGGGAAGGGGTTAATGTACAGGACATAGACAGGAGAAGGAGGGGAAGGGGTTAATGTACAGGACATAGACAGAGGGGGAGGAGGGGAAGGGGTTAATGTACAGGACATAGACAGAGGGGGAGGAGGGGAAGGGGTTAATGTACAGGACATAGACAGAGGGGGAGGAGAGGAAGGGGTTAATGTACAGGACATAGACAGAGCGGGAGGAGGAGAAGGGAAGGGGTTAATGTACAGGACATAGACAGAGCGGGAGGAGGAGAAGGGAAGGGGTTAATGTACAGGACATAGACAGAGCGGGAGGAGGAGAAGGGAAGGGGTTAATGTACAGGACATAGACAGAGCGGGAGGAGGAGAAGGGAAGGGGTTAATGTACAGGACATAGACAGAGGGAGGAGGAAGGGAAGGGGTTAATGTACAGGACATAGACAGAGGGAGGAGGAAGGGAAGGGGTTAATGTACAGGACATAGACAGAGGGAGGAGGAAGGGAAGGGGTTAATGTACAGGACATAGACAGAGGGAGGAGGAAGGGAAGGGGTTAATGTACAGGACATAGACAGAGGGAGGAGGAAGGGAAGGGGTTAATGTACAGGACATAGAAAAGGGAGGAGAGAAAGGGGTAAATGTACAGGATATAGACATAATAATATATAATTATTATTAAAGGGTCCAGAGGTAAAAAAAAATGTATATATTTTTTTATTTTTCTTTCTTTTTTTATATAAATATATTTTTATTAAAGGGCTCAGAGGTCCCCAGGGCCCCATGTCTCAAACCCCCTTTTTTATAAATGTTTATTTTTTTATTTTTGTTTATCATTTTTTTTTATTATTATTAAAGGGCCCAGAGGTCCCGGATGGAAACTCCCCTTTTTTTGTAATTTCTTTTTATAAAAAAAAAAGTTTATTAAAGGGCCTAGAGATCCCCAGGGCCCCAGATATTAACCACCCTTTTTTAAAAAAAATATATATATTTTTCTCTCTTTTTTCTTTTTATTAAAGGACCCAGAGGTCCCCAGGGCCGCGGATGACTACCCCCTTTTTTTATATATGTTCTTCTTTATTTCATCTTTTTTTGTAAAGGCCCCCCCCCCCGCTTCTCAATTCGCAGCAGCCCCCACCCCCCCCCCCCCCCGCTTCTCTCAATTTCAGACGGCAGCAAGCTGTGTAAGGGGCCCCCCATAATTCCTGATGGTGGCCCTGGGTTAATGTACAGGACATAGACAGAGGGAGAAGGAGGGGAAGGGGTTAATGTACAGGGCATAGACAGGGGGAGGAGGGGAAGGGGTTAATGTACAGGACATAGACAGAGGGAGGAGGGGAAGGGGTTAATGTACAGGGCATAGACAGGGGGAGGAGGGGAAGGGGTTAATGTACAGGACATAGACAGGGGGAGGAGGGGAAGGGGTTAATGTACAGGACATAGACAGAGGGAGGAGGAGGAGAAGGGGTTAATGTACAGGACATAGACAGAGGGGAAGGGGTTAATGTACAGGGCATAGACAGGGGGAGGAGGGGAAGGGGTTAATGTACAGGGCATAGACAGGGGGAGGAGGGGAAGGGGTTAATGTACAGGACATAGACAGGGGGAGGAGGGGAAGGGGTTAATGTACAGGACATAGACAGAGGGAGGAGGAGGAGAAGGGGTTAATGTACAGGACATAGACAGAGGGGAAGGGGTTAATGTACAGGGCATAGACAGGGGGAGGAGGGGAAGGGGTTAATGTACAGGACATAGACAGAGGGAGGAGGGGAAGGGGTTAATGTACAGGACATAGACAGGGGGAGGAGGGGAAGGGGTTAATGTACAGGACATAGACAGAGAAGGAGGGGAAGGGGTACAGGACATATAAAGAGGATGGAGATAAAAGGGTTAATATATTCTTATATATATATATATATGATATAATATTTTTTATACATTGAATAGAGTGAGTAGAAGGCCGTTGCCGCCATCACACATGCACATAGGTGGGTACTCCCAGTGATGGAAATGATGGAAGGCGTTTGTGAGCGTTTCTGTGATCTGGTTGCAGATCTTCTCTCCTCCATGCGGAGTTCCTCTTTAGGACGAGGTCAATAGGCAAACTCCACTGCATCCCCCGAGCAGCCGGGCGGCTCTTCTTATAATGAGATGCAGTTTTATGCCAATAATCTTCTTTCATCTCGTCGGCAGCCTCTGCAAAGATCCGGCATTGATAAAAGATGCTGGGGGTTTGTGTAGCTGTCCCAGCACAGTCGGGAGGGCCGCAGTTGGCAGGTGAGCCAGAAAATACAGGAAGAGGTGCTCCCCTCCCCCCCATTGCCAGCCTTCAGGATCCATTAGCTGCATGGCAGGGCTGCTGGGGCTGATAGTCACAAGGGGAGAGTGAGGGGGTGAGGACGGGAATGGGAGCAGCTGCCAGAGTTTCTAGAAACAGCAGAGAATTCACTTGGGAGCTCCGGCATTAGATATTGAGTGCTGAGCAAACAAATGTAATCTCCCGATAAACACCTCGGTTCCTCCATTCCACTCCACTCAGAAGAGGCTTCCTGGGGACGATGGAGGGGGGGGGGGGGGGCACGTTAGGCCAATAGTCATCCCTCTATGGTACATGGAGAGGGGGGCCCCCCCGTGATGTTAAGACAAGGGTCACCCTCTGCCTCCATTCTCTGTATTTGTGTAGCAATGCCCCCCTAATGAGCAGCTGGATTTATGGGCCCTCAAGGCCTTTCTATTACTGATTTGGACAGTTGAAGTGAAATGCGTAGGGATGGTGGCAGTGGCGGCTGGTGCTCAACATTTTTTGGGACGGCACAAACAAACTGAAAAATACTGAAAAAACATCATATGCAGCCACTGTGCCCATCAAATGCAGCCACTGTGCCCATCAAATGCAGCCACTGTGCCCATCATATGCAGCCACTGTGCCCATCATATGCAGCCACTGTGCCCATCATCTTCAGCCACTTGTGCCAATCAAATGCAGCCACTTGTACCCATCATATGCAGCCACTTGTGCCCATTATATGCAGCCACTTGTAACCATCAAATGCAGCCACTTGTGCCCATTATATGCAGCCTCACTGTGCCCATCAAATGCAGCCACTTGTGCCCATTATATGCAGCCACTTGTAACCATCATTTGCAGCCTTACTGTGCCCATCAAATGCAGCCACTATGCCCATCAAATGCAGTCACTGTGTCCATCAAATGCAGCCAATTGTGCCCATCAAATGCCGCCACTTGTGCCCGCTGCCTACCCGGCACTTACCCCATCTTATGGTGGGTCAGGCAGTGGGTGATGGCGGCAAGCTGTGGGACAGCTCCTGGGTCCTCAATACTGAAAAAAAGAACATCAATTGCAGCCTCACTGTGCCCATCAAATTCCGCCACTGTGTCCATCATATGCAGCCACTGTGCCCATCAAATGCAGCCACTATGCCCATCAAATGCAGTCACTGTGTCCATCAAATGCAGCCAATTGTGCCCATCAAATGCTGTCACTTGTGCCCATCATATGCAGCCACTTGTGCCCACCATATGCAGCCACTTGTGCCCATCATATGCAGCCACTTGTGCCCATCATATGCAGCCACTTGTGCCCATCATATGCAGCCACTTGTGGCAATCAAATGCAGCCACTTGTGCCCCTCAAATGCAGCCACTTGTGCCCATCATATGCAGCCACTTGTGCCCACCATATGCAGCCACTTGTGCCCATAATATGCAGCCACCTGTGTCCTCAATACTGAAAAAAATACATCAAATGCAGCCACTTGTGCCCATCATATTCAGCTACTTGTGCCCATCAAATTCAGCCATTTGTGCCCATCATTTGCAGCCACATTTTCCCATCAAATGCCACCACTTTTGCCCATCATATGCACTTGTGCACATCATATGTAGCCACTTGTGACCAAAAAATGCCAGCACTGTGCCCCCTGCCCGCTGCCTGCCCAGCACTTACTCCTTCTCAATGTTGGGTCAGGCAGTGGGTGACAACGGCGAGCTGTGGGACAGCTCCTGTGCCCTCAATACTGGAAAAAGAACATCAATTGCAGCCTCACTGTGCCCATCAATTGCAGACACTTGTGCCCATCATATTTAGGCACTTGTGCCCATCATATTCAGGCAATTGTACCCATCATTTGTAGCCACTTGTGCTCATCAAATGCCGTCACTTGTGCCCATCAAATGCCGTCACTTGTGCCCATCAAATGCCGCCACTTGTGCACATCATATGCAGCCACTTGTGCCCAACAAATGCCGCCACTGTGCCCCTCGCCTGCCTGCTGTCTGCCTGGCACTTACCCCATCTTTATGGCGGGTGAGGCAGCGGGTAACGGCGGCGAGCTGTGGGACGGCTCCTATGTCCTCCATGCATCTCTTCTTGCTCTGCTACGCTTCTAATAGGGGCACCTGTGCCTTCAGCCAATCAGGTGCTTCACGAAAACAACCCCGCCGCTGGACTTCATGCCCCGGTGTCCGAAAAGGGGCCAGACGCCTAAATAAGGGTTGGCAGCGGCGGCCATAGTTAGATTCATGCAATGGTCGGATTTTCCGACAACAAGCTCCCATCGAACATTTGTTGTCGGACATTCCGAGCGTGTGTGCGCGGCAATAGAGTTCTTCTTCAATTGTGTTAATCATTTAGCAATCCGGCTGAGATTCTGGATTCTGCGGGTTAATTTGATTTTTAGGAGTGAGACAGAGCTGAATGAATGTAGCCATCAGAGATTTCTGAGCCTCTCACATTAATAAGCCATAACTTCATTAATAGGGATGTCGGAACTCTGATAATAAAGACGCTGCGGCAGATGAGACAATTTATTTTAGCTTCTCAGAAAGACGGGAGAGAGAATGAAATTAACTCGACTGATGAAAAGAACAGCAGACAAGTTCGGTGACTGAGGATGGACCACTTACCTCGTGTTCAGCACTGAGCATGGATGGAGGAAGACCACCGCCATTGTGATGCCCCCTCTGTCAGGTCTCCACCATTGTCACAACCATTGTGATGCCCCCTCTGTCAGGTCTCCACCATTGTCACAACCATTGTGATGCCCCCTCTGTCAGGTCTCCACCATTGTCACAACCATTGTGATGCCCCCTCTGTCAGGTCTCCACCATTGTCACAACCATTGTGATGCCCCCTCTGTCAGGTCTCCACCATTGTTACAACCATTGTGATGCCCTCTCTGTCAGGTCTCCACCATTGTCACAACCATTGTGATGCCCCCTTTGTCAGGTCTCCACCATTGTGATGCCCCCTTTGTCAGGTCTCCACCATTGTCACAACCATTGTGATGCACCCTCTGTCAGGTCTCCACCATTGTGACAACCATTCTGATGCCCCCTCTGTCAGGTCTCCAGCATTGTCACAACCATTGTGATGCCCCCTCGGTCAGATCTCCACCATTGTCACAACCATTGTGATGCCCCCTCTGTCAGGTCTCCACCATTGTCACAACCATTGTGATGCCCCCTCTGTCAGGTCTCCACCATTGTCACAACCATTGTGATGCACCCTCTGTCAGGTCTCCGCCATTGTCACAACCATTGTGATGCCCCCTCTGTCAGGTCTCCACCATTGTCACAACCATTGTGGAGCACCCTCTGTCAGGTCTCCACCATTGTCACAACCATTGTGGTGCACCCTCGGTCAGGTCTCCACCATTGTCACAACCATTGTGATGCCCCCTCTGTCAGGTCTCCACTATTGTCACAACTATTGTGGAGCACCCTCTGTCAGGTCTCCGCCATTGTCACAACCATTGTGATGCCCCCTCTGTCAGGTCTCCACCATTGTTACAACCATTGTGATGCCCCCTCTGTCAGGTCTCCACCATTGTCACAACCATTGTGATGCCCCCTTTGTCAGGTCTCCACCATTCTGATGCCCCCTCTGTCAGGTCTCCAGCATTGTCACAACCATTGTGATGCCCCCTCGGTCAGATCTCCACCATTGTCACAACCATTGTGGAGCACCCTCGGTCAGATCTCCACCATTGTCACAACCATTGTGATGCCCCCTCTGTCAGGTCTCCACCATTGTCACAACCATTGTGATGCCCCCTCTGTCAGGTCTCCACCATTGTCACAACCATTGTGATGCCCCCTCTGTCAGGTCTCCACCATTGTCACAACCATTGTGATGCCCCCTCTGTCAGGTCTCCGCCATTGTCACAACCATTGTGATGCCCCCTCTGTCAGGTCTCCACCATTGTCACAACCATTGTGATGCACCCTCTGTCAGGTCTCCACCATTGTCACAACCATTGTGATGCCCCCTTTGTCAGGTCTCCACCATTGTGATGCCCCCTTTGTCAGGTCTCCACCATTGTCACAACCATTGTGATGCCCCCTCTGTCAGGTCTCCACTATTCTTCTCCTTGAGGTTTTCATTCGTTGGTGTGCCTCCAGCAGTAGGTTTTTCTGGCCATTTATACTAAGCTCCCTGTGACAGACCTAGCTGGGACAGAGGCTTTTGGAGAGAACTGAATGCTAGTCTCTTGCCCTGGATTTTAAGGGAACAATACTCTTTGTGAGGTGTATGCCTGGGGACCTTGAAGTAATGTTACATTGGATTCAAGTCCATGTCCCCCCACAAAACACACAGGCTCTGGGAACCCTGTATATGCCATATTATAGTGATGGCTTCATAATGTTGGGGCGCATAGAAGATGCTGATGTCATCAACTCCAGCCACCTATCTGTCTGTTGTCTGCTATCATGTGTTTATTGTAAATAAGGCTAGTGTGGGCTCTAAGCCTTTCACCCATATTTGTTTGTGTTAATTAACTCTGCTATTGTGTGAAGATTTTCTGTGTTTCTATTTATGATAATGTTGATTGTGTATTCTAAACTAAAAGACGACAAGTCTGTCCTAAAGGTCCTGCCTTAGTAGTCCTTTAGACAGCCTAGGTGACTCAGAGGCATGACCTTCAGGCTGCATTCACACCTAGCCGTTTTTACGCCCTACGCCCGACGCTCGTGCCGCTGGAGGGGTGAATTTACATTGTTGTCTATGGAGATGGTTCACATCTCCACGCCGAACGCCAAAACGCCGTACGCCTAAAGCTCAAAACAAGCCCCGGACCCTTTTTTCAGGCGGCTTTCGGCGTTCGGCATAGACAACAATGTAATGTAGAAAAAAAAAAAAGTTAAAACGACCCGTTTTGGCGCGGCAAATCGCGGTACAATACACCGCAATTTGTCGCGGCAAAATACGCGCGTTATAGTGTGAATGCAGCCTTAGGACAGACTTGCCGTCCTTTAGCTCAGGAGACATAATCAACATTATCATAAATAGAAACACAGAAAACCTTCACACAATAGCACATGTTAATTAGGTTTGTCGTTACAGTTTGTAGAAATTGGCAGTGAGTGGGAGAGATAGGATCAAAGGAAGGATTGAAGGGACCGAGGGGAGCACTTGCAAGACAACAACTTGACTTATGGCCTGGGCTCTATTGGGGAGTGAGACAAACCCAGGACTAGGTCTGCTGCCAATGCTTCCTCTCTCCAGAACCAGCACTATCCAAGACTCTTTAGCCCACCCAGTCACCAGACAACACCAGTCTTGGAGTACATCAGGAATACCCTCTTTATTTGAGATCTCACACAAATATATGCACAAGGATGACAATACAAACTGTAACCACAAACCTAATTAACATGTGCTATTGTGTGAAAGTTTTCTGTGTTTCTATTTATGATAATGTTGATTGTGTCTTCTGAGCTAAAGGACGGCAAGTCTGTCCTAAAGGTCATGCCTCTGAGTCACCTAGGCTGTCTAAAGGATTACTAAGGCAGGACCTTTAGCAAGGAAATGGCGATACATAGGGCCAGATTCAGGTAGAGTTAGGCTGGAGTATCAGTGATACTCCAGCCTAACTGTCACTTTAAGCCGGCGTTTCTGTTTTCTGTAACCAGAAAACAAGAAACGCCGGGTTGGAGTTCCGATGCGATCAGCGCAATTGAATTTCGCCATCGCATCGCAACTTTAATTAAAAAATGGCGCCGGGGGCGTTCCCGCTGATTTACGGTGAAAAAATATGTTAATCAGCGGGAATCGGCAATTCACGATCGTATTCGGGCGCGACGCAGTGACTTTCCGACGTTTCCGGAAGCGATACGCGGCGTAAAGATAAAGCAGCCCCCTAGTGGAGTATCCTATGTTAAGTATAGGCGTCGTCATCGCGTCGGAAAAAAAACAAATCGCGTCGCTTGCGTAAAAATTTCATGAATGGGGATGTGACGTCATTGACGTTCACTGACAGAATTTGGAGCATGCGCACTGGGATGCATTGACACTCGACGCATGCGCAGTACGTTCACCGCGGGATCGCGCTTAGTTTAAATAATACACGCCCCGTACCCGCCCAATTTGAATTCCGCCGGCTCATTTGCGATGCGCTGCCGCAACTTTAGGAGCAAGTGCTTCATGAATACCAGCACTTGCTCCTAAAATTTCGCCAGAGTAACGTAAATGAGAAGCGTTACTCCAGAGCAAAGATGCTCCCATCTACCTGAATCTGGCCCATAGTGGATGTCAGGCGCTGCACACCCCTGAATAGATTTTTGATGAAAAGGAAAAAGTACCCCTGGGGGCTTTGAGTTGCAGCTAATAATTCGATAAGAGTGTAAGAAAATATAATATACTTTATTAAAAAATAAATATATAAATAACAAGATGCAAGCACCCATCAAATACACATAGGAAACATAGACTCAAAAGTGTGAATCAAGCATTGGAAGAAAATAAGTAAATATAAATAGAGCAATTCAGTAATTTAACTTATGCGCAGAGACCCCGACGCGTTTCGACCCTTTGCTGGCATGGGTCCTCCTCAGGGGAAAAAAGAGTTTGCAGGCATAAGTTCTATAAGAAAAATATATGTACATAATAATGAGATTTGCTATGAAAAACAAAAAACAAACGAACATATAAATATTAAGCTATTAAAAATACAGTCATTGTTACAGACATCGGACCCTGCATTGGGGCGGAGGGGAGGGGGTCCGTTGCTTGCGACCCCTCGTGGGCCTGGGGGTTGTTCCACCTATTCCACTACTTGGTCTCTGTTGCAATTTTGACCTCTCCCTTCAACCTGGGTGTCCCCCGGGAATCCCCTGTTATGGCGGCATGGTCTGTGTCTGGCTACCGGGTCTGGCTCTCGACATTCATTCTGGTAATTACATGCTTTGATACGAATGTCTGTAACAATGACCAAGTAAGGTAGTATTGTGTGGCGCACAGCATGCTGCAGCAAAAAGTGTGACATCATCGCCCTGCCCCCCAGTGAAGCCGAACCTGCCCCCCCCCAATTCAGCAGCCTGGGACACCTTTGGGTTCCCCATGGAGAGTAGTAATGCGGTGGGCATAGCGTGCCGCAGCGAGCAGTGGGTATGGCCAAATTGCTCTTGCTGACATCATCGCCCTGCCCCCCAGTGATGCCGATCCCGCCCCCCCTCCCAATTTAGCAGCCTAAGACACCTTTGGGTGCCCCAAGGAGAGTAGTAATGTGGTGGGCATAGCGTGCCGCAGCGAGCGGTGGGTGTGGCCAGATTGCTCTTGCTGACATCATCTCCCTGTCCCCCCAGTGATGCCGAACCTGCTCCTAGACAGCCGCCCACAACTCCCAGATGGCAACAGATTTGTGTGTAACTAGCTTGGTTACTTGGGAAGCCACAGCCCGGTTTGAATAATGTGTCCGGGTTTCAGTCCACCTGAATGCTAGACAGGTGGCAACCCTAGGGGGAAGGTTTGATTTAACAGGAAAATCCCCAAAAATGTTACTGCAGTGCGTTTCCATAGTGCACGGGGGTGCCATTCAAACTGAATAACAATACAATGATCAATGCAGTGCGTGCGTTCCTGCAATACATTCATGTAATTGGGCCCCGAAGATTGTCACTGTATGGAAACTGTTAAACGTTATGTCATCCTCGTCAAGGTCCTTCTTCTCGCCGCCAACATAACTCGTCACCGCCAAGAACCTGATTTATAAATATCTCTCCAGTTGTGTTCACGCTTCTATCTCTGCTTTTGTCTTCTCCACTCATAATGAAAAAGCTTCTCCCGTCTGTCTGCATCCTCCGCCGGTGAAGCCGCGTGGCGGTGTAGGCAGGAACGGTGACAATAGGTGGGATAATAATTATAAAGAAGACTTTGTGATGGAACTGGCAGGCTGTAGGTGAGGCTCTTTGTCGGGAATCAGATAAGTGGGCTGAATCATCCCCAGGCGGCAGAGATGGAAAACACAAACTTCAGACGCTCATTATTCAAAATCCTCATTTAGACAGAGAAACTTTTCTATGGTCTGCAAGAGCCATGGAGGTCCCTATAGACCAGTGGTCTCCAAACTGCGGCCCGATGGGCCAGATACAACCTTTTGCTTGCTTTTATATGGCCCTTGGGGTGCTATTTTATTCATTAGCACCAGTGAAGGGCGCAATTCCTTCCAATGACACTAATGATGGAGCCAATTGATACCAATTATGGGGCAGAATTCCTCCCAGTGATGGGGCACAATTTCTCCCAATGACACCAATGATGGGTCACAATTCCTTCCAATGACACCAATGATGGGCCACAATTCCTTCCAATTACACCAATGATGGAGCCCAATGATACCAATGATGGGACACAATTCCTTCCAATGACACCAATGATGGGTCACAATTCCTTCTAATTGACACCACTGATGGGTCACAATTCCTTCCAATGACACCAATGATGGGTCACAATTCCTTCCAATTACACCAATGATGGAGCCCAATGATACCAATGATGGGACACAATTCCTTCCAATGACACCAATGATGGGTCACAATTCCTTCTAATTGACACCACTGATGGGTCACAATTCCTTCCAATGACACCAATGATGGGTCACAATTCCTTCCAATTACACCAATGATGGAGCCCAATGATACCAATGATGGGACACAATTCCTTCCAATGACACCAATGATGGGTCACAATTCCTTCCAATTACACCAATGATGGAGCCCAATGATACCAATGATGGGACACAATTCCTTCCAATGACACCAATGATGGGTCACAATTCCTTCTAATTGACACCACTGATGGGTCACAATTCCTTCCAATGACACCAATGATGGGTCACAATTCCTTCCAATTACACCAATGATGGAGCCCAATGATACCAATGATGGGACACAATTCCTTCCAATGACACCAATGATGGGTCACAATTCCTTCTAATTGACACCACTGATGGGTCACAATTCCTTCCAATGACACCAATGATGGGTCACAATTCCTTCCAATTAAACCAATGATGGAGCCCAATGATACCAATGATGGGACACAATTCCTTCCAATGACACCAATGATGGGTCACAATTCCTTCTAATTGACACCACTGATGGGTCACAATTCCTTCCAATGACACCAATGATGGGTCATAACTCCTCACACTGACATCAGTGATGGGGGATTTTGTACTCCTGTCCGTCCCCCTTAAAGTATGAAGGACTGTAAACGGGCCTTTTGTTTAGAAAGTTTGCAGACCCCTACTATAGACAACCAACAGACATATTGTATGAGGAGGGGTGCTTCCCTTCAGTCACTTGTAAAGGTGTTTGTTTAATTTCATGTCACAGCCAATGACAATGGTCCCAAAAATGTGTCAAAAGTGTCAGATGTGTCCGCCATAATGTCGCAGTCACAAAAAAAATCGCTGATCGCCACCGTTAGTAGTAAAAAAAATTATTAATAAAAATGCAATAAAACTATCCCCTATTTTGTAAACACTATGGGCCAGATTCAGGAACACTTGCGCTGGAGTATTTGGATATGCGCCGCGTAACTGTGATGATGCGCCGTCGTTTCTATGTGCCCGTACCCACCAAACTAGATGCGCCCAATAACGGGTCATTTGCGACCGGCGGAACGTTCCGACGCCAGAGTATCGTCAGCGCTTATTTTCGCTGGGCGCATCAGTCGCGCCCATTGATTTCCCCTGCAAATATGCAAATGAGGATTTTTTCCCAATTCACGAACGGATTAGCACCATACGCTGGCTACATGCGCCGCGCGTATCTCGTCCGTCCGGCGCAAAGTTATTTCTACAAAAGGCTGCTTTATCTTTACTCCAGACGGTCACAGGTCAGCAGGAGAGCAGCTACAGCAGCGTTACCGACGATAAGAGCTAGCTGAGCACCCCCACTTGCAGGACAACACCTCTGTCCATGCTTGTCTGTCAAATTTTACAGCCATGGAGGAAGACATCATAGGTCTCCATAGCCGAGATGACGGCTGACAGCTCCTGGCCATTAAAGTTCAGCTTTCTCCTGTGTGTTTGCGGGGAACGGGAGCAGCCATCTCAGAACAAAAGTAACATCACTGCGGGGAGGGGGAGCAGGATATACTTTAGTGCCGGAATGGCGCTTCTACGGGCGCATTTAAACGCCCAACGGAAGGCATTGCGCTGACGTTTCCCGTGAAGTGGTGCCGACGGAAGTTGTGAGCATGCGCACAAAGGGGGCGAGTGGAGCCTCACTCACTGCGCATGCTCCGTGGTTGATGCGCTGAACGTAAGCCTCTGCGCTGGGCTCCGCCCATCATTTACATATGATCACACCCACTTCCACTTGCGTCGGGTTACGCCAGCGCATTATCGTTACTCTGGCGCAAGTTTACGCGCAACTGCTATGTGAATTACAGGACTTGCGCTGAAAGGGTCTTCAGAGTAACGTAAATGAGAAGCGTTACTCCAGAGGAAAGATGCTCTCATCTACCTGAATCTGGCCCTATACAGTTTGGATAAACACGTATTGCAATTTTTTTTACCAAAAATATGTAGAAGAATATGTATCGGCCTAAACTGAGGATAAAAAGGTGTTTTCATATATTTTTGGGGGATATTTATTATAGCAAAAAGTAAAACATTTTGCATTTTTTTCAAAATTGTCGCTCTATTTTTGTTTATAGCGCAAAAAATAATAACCGCAGAGGCGATCAAATACCACCAAAAGAAAGCTCTATTTGTGGGGAAAAAAGGAGGCCAATTTTGTTCGGTAGCCACGTCGCACGACCACGAAATTGTCAGTTAAAGCGACGCAGTGCCGAATCGCAAAAAGGTGCAAGGTCCTTTACCTGCATAATGGTCCGGGGCTTAAGTGGTTAAGGCTTACCTGTAGGTGCTACAAATATCCCCCAAACCTAAAAGGTTTAGGAGATATTTGCAGAAATAGCGGCATGCGCCTTGGACGCAGGTGCACTGAGTGTGCCGCTTCTAACGGCGATCATGCGCGCGCGCATGGCTTTTCAGCCTCGTGCTTTTCAGTCTGTAACAGCGTGACGAATGTGCTATCTCCATTACGAACGATAGTTTTACCAGGCCGAGTGCTTCCATCTCCTACTTGATTCAGAGCATGCGTGGAATTTTGTGCGTCAGAATTGTCCACACACGATCGGATTTACGAGAACAAATTTAATTGTCGGGAACATTTGAGAACCAGACCTTTTTTTGGTCTGAAATTCCGACAACAAATGTCCGATGGAGCGTACACAGTCAGAATTTCCGACCAAAAGCTCCCATCGGACATTTGTTGTCGGAATTTCCGAGCGTGTGTACGTGGCATTACTGTTATGGCGTCCATACACTCTGCAGTAAATGATCGATTTCTAGTTAGATACCTTTGTAAGTTAATAATCACATTTCTGTATCACTTATACTATATTATTATGTGATTGATTGAAATCTCATCAAATTCACCAACAAAGCATCTCAGTTGCGAAGGGTTGATGCCACAGCGGCACGTTGCTGCCAATTGGCAGAGCGGTTCCTGGGACTACAAAGCGTCTGGTTTTATGGAGAATTCACCCTTCTCTATGGGACTCACAGGACGTGAGCTGCGTGTAAGTGTCGGCCCCTCCCCCTTCGCAGGTGTGCGCCGATCCTTTACTGCTCACAATATGGGTCACTTTTTTTTTTTTCGCTCGTACAGAAAAGCTGCGGAAGACTCTGCCCTGATTTCTCATCTATTGCTGAATATTTATGAGCTGCGGATTCCTTTCCTAGAGGAACATAAAGCTGGTCAGAGAGAGAAAGAAATCTAAAGAGGCGATGCGGGCTCCGGGGGCTCCTAGGGCCCCTTCCAGGGCCGCCATCAGGGGGGTACAGGCAGTACACCTGTAAGGGGCCCGGTGGTCCCCAGATGGCATCCCCCGTTTTTTTCCGTCAGCACCCAAAGCCCCCCCCCCTCCGACCTCTAAGGGGCCCGGTGGTCCCCAGGGTCCCGGATGGAACGCCAAGCACAACAAGTGAATGGTGCGCGCTGCCGCCGCCACCCCGAAGCCACGCACAACGTTGCACCTCGGTTGTCCGGTAATCATGGCATTAAAACCAAAATTGCTGTTGAAGAGCGATCCGAACGTAGTGTAAACGAGGCCTAAACATGTTCAAATAAAAAAACGATCATCAATGACCCCCCCCCCCCTCGCAGCCGAAATCTAACCAGAAACTGCTGATAGAGAAAAGCATCACCTTTACTGATTGTGCTAATGAAATATTCCTGCCAGCCGCTGACCCACTTTCATTGCACGTAGAGGGGCGATGCGGGTCCTGTACAGATGGTCAGGAGACTGGGGGGGGAGGGGAGCAGAAGACCTATCTCAGGGGTGATAATTATCTCAGAGCGATGAGGTCATTTATGGATGGAAGCCACGGAAGAGGAAGTCATGAGAAGGGATTTTTCCTTCAATGATGTGACATGGTGGAGCTGAGAAGTGGATGTGGGCTCCTGCAGGCACACTTAAAGGGGCACTACACCCAGGGCTGCCATCAGGGGGGTACAGGCAGTACACCTGTAATTTTAATTTTTTTTTTCCGTCAGCACCTGACCTCTAAGGGTCCCGGTGGACCCCAGGGCCCCGGATGGCATCCCCCCCTTTTTTTTTTTTTATCAGCACACAAAGCCCCCACGACCTCTAAGGGGCCCGGATGACATCCCTCTTTTTTTTATTCGTCAGCACCCAAAGTCCGCGACCTCTAAAGCCTCTTACACACAATCGGATATTTGATGGATATCCGATGAAGCTGACTTTCATCAGTCTTGCGTACACACCATCAGTGAAAAATCCGACCGTGCCAAAAACGCGGTGACGTAAAACACTACGACGTGCTGAAAAAAATGAAGTTCAATGCTTCCGAGCATGCGTCGACTTGATTCTGAGCATGCATCGGTCTGTTTTCATCGGACAAACTGATCGTGTGTACAGGGCTTAAGGGTCCCAGTGGTCTCCAGGGGCCCGGATGACATCCCTCTTTATTTTTGTTCATCAGCACCCAACCCCCCTGACCTCTAAGGCCTTGTACACACGAGGGAATATTTCCGCTGAACATGGTCCGACGGACCATTTCAGCCGAAAAATCCGCTCGTGTGTAGGGGCAAACGGACCGTTTTGGCCGGATTCCTCCGGCGGAAAAATTTCAAAGCATGCTTTGGAATTTTTCCGCCGGATAGCTGCCCGTCAGATATGTCCGCTGGTTAGTACGGCAAACCAGCGGACATATCTGCCCGCACATGCGTCGTATCCTGTGAATGGATTCGACGCATGCGCGCAAAGTGTTTACTTCCTGGTGCGGTGACGTGGCGGTCACGTGGCGGTGACGTGGCGGCGTGACGCGGCGGGGAATTTGATCCGATGGTGTGTACAGCCATCGGATCAAAGCAATTCGGCGGACAGATCCGATGGGAACGGTCCGTCGGACCGTTCCCATCGGATATATTACCTCGTGTGTACAAGGCCTAAGGGGCCGTGGTCCCCAGAGCCGCGGATGGCATCCCTCCATTTTTTTCCGTCAGCACCCAAAGACCCCCGACCTCTAAGGGGCCGGTGGTCCCCAGGGCCCCCAATGTCATCCCCCTTTTTTAATTTTTTTCATTATTTTTTTTAGCCCCCCCCCCCAAAGCTAATTCGCTCCGGCAGCCCCCCCCCCAGCTTTTCGATTTGCGGCGCCCCCCCCATTCTCTATCTGCAGCGCCTACTCATTCTCTATCTGCAGCCCCCCCCCCCCTGCGCTTCTCAAATTGCGACACTCCCCCACGCTTCTTAATTTGAAGTACATTCATTCTGTGCAAATACATAAAACCAAATGTTAATAGGCTTTCCTGTGCTGGGTCAAATGTTTTCCATTGGTTTCAAATGGGAAATACTGCATTTGACTACTAGACGTGCGTGTTAAGGCAGGTGTCCCAATACTTTTGGTAATATAGTGTATGCGTGTGATCCTACTCCAATTTTGTGGATATCGCAATCCTTTTCTAAGCATCCCACTCATAACACAATGATGGAAATATGGAAGAAAAAAAAAGACGTAACAATGAGGTAAAACATGACTCAAAGGTGAATATTCCAATAATATCGGAGAATACAGTGGAGTGTCCCTTTAATAGAAGACAATGAGCAGCGCTCTACGGAGCTCCTCATCACCCCGGTTGTGCCGTCACCAACATTTAAAGCGGCTCCATCTCCAATTATCTGCAGCCTGGAGAGGTGTCAGTGTGGGAACAGAAGACGTGTCACACATTCTACCTTCCAGCGAGCTGCCGTGACATCCCCGCGCAGTCTTGTCATGTTTGGAGCCGCTCATTAGTGTGCTGCCGGAGAAGGAAATATCCGGGTAGAGTTGCCGGAACACAACCTGCCATGAGTCCTCCGTGCTTCGCCTGCGTCTCCCTCTCAATTAAAGTCAACTTTGTCACCAGGAAAGTCCTAATCATTTGGTCATTCAGGTCTCTTAATTGATTAGCCGCGGGCCCAGCGAGACGTTAATAAAACAAGACGTACTCAACTGGAGTTCGTGGCGGAACGAAAAATGTTTAAAGGAGTTGCGGCACCTTCGGCACTCAATCTTACTGCAGAAAGGCGGCCAAAAATAGCAAGAAAGATAAAGAGCTCATTAATAAAATAAAATAACAAAACCAGCTTTTGCTGCAAGATTCACCTTCAATCCAGAGATTTCCCCTGCAGTCCTTTTTTCAGCCACTAGATGTCCTCAGTCCGGTGGCCTGCATCATTTAGTACCCTTCCTCTGAGCCCAGGTCATCCTGTTCTCCACAGCCTGTAACTCTGCTCTCTCTTCCTATCAGAATGCTTCTTGTCAGTTTTGGCTCTCCCACCGATCCTCTTCCACCAAACCTCATCTGCCGACCTTCTCCTGCTGATCCTCTCCCACAATCCTCTCCCACCGATTCTCTCCCACCAATCCTCTCCCACCGATTCTCTCCCACTGATCCTCTCATACATATAGTCTTATATTAAAAGATATAAATAACAATGTTTAAAAAATAATGTTCTATAAACTATATAGTAAATGCCCCAATGCGATCCTCTCCCACTGATCCTCTCCCGCAGATCCTCTCCCACCGATCCTCTTCCACCAAACCTTTCCTGCTGACCTTCTCCTGCTGATCCTCCTCCACTGATCCTCTCCCACCAATTCTCTTCCACCAATTCTCTTCCACTGATTCTATTCCACTGATCCTCTTCCACCAAACCTCTCCTGCCGACCTTCTCCTACTGATCCTCTCCTGCTGATCCTCTCCTGCTGATCCTCTCTTGCTGATCCTCTCCTGCTGATCCTCTCTTGCTGATCCTCTCCTGCTGATCCTCTCCTGCTGATCCTCTCCCGCTGATCCATTTGCCATGAATGAAACAGAGCTTCAGTGCTTTCATTTACAATTAGCCATCAGCTGAATGTAAACAAAGGGGCCATCTACGCACAGAGCATTCCTGTGCAGGAAGTCATATGTTATTATGACTTCCTGAACCGCATTTACTACCCTGCATCCCCAGACCCATTCTGCTGAATGTAAACTGAGGGGCTGAGAATACTGGCTGATGTCATTGACCTAATATGGCCATTATGTCACACAGCATCCCATGGCCCCTTTGTTTACATTCAGCTGATGGCTAGTTGTAAATGACAGCATTGAAGCTCTGTTGTCATTCATGGCAAGAGGATTAGCAGGAGAGGATCAGCGGGAGAGGATCAGCGGGAGAGGATCAGCAGGAGAGGATCAGCAGGAGAGGATCGGTAGGAGAAGGTCGGCAGGAGAGGTTTGGTGGAAGAGGATTGGCGGGAGAGTATCAGCGGGAGAGGATCAGCGGGAGAGGATCAGTTGGAGAGGATCGCATTGGGGAATTTACTATATAGTTTATAGAACATTATTTTTTAGACATTTTTAAACATTGTTATTTATATATTTTAATATAAGACTATATGTATGAGAGGATCAGTGGGAGAGAATCGGTGTGAGAGGATCGGTGGGAGAGGATCAGCAGGAGAAGGTCGGCAGGAGACATTTGGTGGAAGAGGATCGGTGGGAGAGAATCAGCGGAATAGAATGAGTGGGAGAGAATTGGTGGGAGAGGATCAGTGAAAGAGGATCAGCATGAGAAAGTCGCCAGGAGAGGTTTGGTGGAAGAGGATCGGTGGGAGAGGATCAGTGGGAGAGGAAGGGCGGGAGCCGGGAGGGGATTGGTGGGAATGGATTGGTGGAAGAGGATCAGTGGAAGAGGATTGATAGGAGAGGACCAGCAGGAGAGGAACAATGGGAAAGTATTGGCAGGAGAGGATCGTTGGGGGAGTAGCGGGAGAGGATTGGGGGAAAAGGATTGGTGGAAGAGCATCGGTAGGAGAGGATCAGTGGAAGAGGATCGACGGGAGAGGACCAGCGGGTGAGAAATGTTGGGACAGGGTTGGCGGGAGAGGATCAGTGGAAGAGGACTGACGGGAGAGTACCAGTGGGAGAGGAACAATGGGAAACTATTGACAGGAGAGGATCAGTGGAAGAGGATTGGTAGGAGAGGATCATTGGGGGGGGTAGTGGGAAAGGATTGGGGGGAAAAGGATCGGTGGATGAGCATTTGTAGGCAGAGGACCAGCGGGAGAGCAATGGTGGGACAGGATTGGCGGGAGAGGATCAGTGAAAGAGGACCAGCGGGAGAGGAACGGTGGCATGGATTGGCGGGAGAGGATCAAGGGAAAAGGGTTGGTGGGAGAGGATCAGTGGAAAATGATTGCTGGGAAAGGATCAGCAGAAGATGATCTTGGAGGGGGGTTGTTAGCGGGAGAAGATTGGTGGGAAAGGATTGGCGGGAGAGGATTGGTGGGAGAGGATCAGTGGAAGAGGAAGGGTGAAAGGGGATTGGTGGAAGAGGATCAGTGGAGGAGGATTGATGGGAGAGGACCAGCGGGAGAGGATCAGCAGGAGAGGATCGCATTGGGGCATTTACTATATCGTTTATAGAACATTATTTTTTTGACATTTTTAAACATTGTTATTTATATCTTTTAATATAAGACTAAATGTATGAGAGGATCAGTGGGAGAGAATCGGTGGGAGAGGATCGGTGGGAGAGGATCAGCAGGAGAAGGTCAGCAGGAGAGGTTTGGTGGAAAAGAATCAGTGGGAGAGGATCAATGGAATAGAATCAGTGGGAAAGAATTGGTGGGAGAGGATCAGTGAAAGAGGATCAGCATGAGAAGGTCGGCAGGAGAGGTTTGGTGGAAGAGGATCGGTGGGAGAGGATCAGTGGGAGAGAAAGGGCGGGAGGGGATTGATGGGAATGGATTGGTGGAAGAGGATCAGTGGGAGAGGATTGACAGGAGAGGACCAGCAGGATAGGAACAATGGGAAAGTATTGGCAGGAGAGGATCAGTGGTATAGGATTGGTAGGAATGGATCGTTGGGGGAGTAGCGGGAGAGGATTGGGGGAAAAGGATTGGTGGAAGAGCATCGGTAGGAGAGGATCAGTGGAAGAGGATCGACGGGAGAGGACCAGCGGGCGAGAAATGTTGGGACAGGGTTGGCGGGAGAGGATCAGTGGAAGAGGACTGACGGGAGAGGACCAGCGGGAGAGGAACAATGGGAAAGTATTGGCAGGAGAGGATCAGTGGAAGAGGATTGGTAGGAGAGGATCGTTGGGGGGGTAGCGGGAAAGGATTGGGGGGAAAAGGATCGGTGGATGAGCATTTGTAGGCAGAGGACCAGCGGGAGAGCAATGGTGGGACAGGATTGGCGGGAGAGGATCAGTGAAAGAGGACCAGCGGGAGAGGAACAGTGGCAAGGATTGGTGGGAGAGGATCAGTGGAAAAGGGTTGGTGGGAGAGGATCAGTGGAAAATGATTGCTGGGAAAGGATAAGCAGAAGAGGATCTTGGGGGGGGGGGGTGTTAGCGGGAAAGGATTGGTGGGAAAGGATAGGCGGGAGAGGATTGGTGGGAAAGGATAGGCGGGAAAGGATTGGTGGGAAAGGATAGGCGGGAGAAGATTGGTGGGAAAGGATAGGCGGGAGAGGATTCGTGGGAGAGGATCAGTGGGAGAGGAAGGGTAGGAGGGGATTGGTGGGAAAGGATTGGTGGAAGAGGATCAGTGGAAGAGGATTGACGGTAGAGGACCATCGGGAGAGGAACAATGGGAAAGGATTGGCAGGAGAGGACCAGTGGAAGAGGATTGGTATGAAAGGATCGTTGGGGGGGGTAGCGGGAGAGAATTGGGGGAAAAGGATAGGTGGAAGAGCATCAGTAGGAGAGGATCAGTGAAAGAGGACCAGCGGGAGAGGAACGGTGGCATGGATTAGTGGGGGAGGATCAGTGAAAGAGGACCAGCGGGAGAGGATCAGTGGAATAGGGTTGGTGGGGAGAATCAGTGGTAAATGATTGGCGGGAGAGGATCAGTGGAAAAGGGTTGGTAGGAGAGGATCAGCGCAAGAGGATCTGGGGGAGAGGATTGGTGGAAAAAAATCGTTGGAAGACCTTTGGTAGTAGAGGATCAGTGGAAGAGGATCGACAGGATTGGCGGGAGAGAATCAGTGGAAAAGGGTTGGTGAAAGTGGATCAGCGCAAGAGGATTGCTGGGAAAGGATCAGCAGTAGAGGATCTTGGGGGAGGGGGTGTTAGCGGGAGAGGATTGGTGGAAAGGGATTGTAGAAAGAGGATTGGTGGGAGAGAATTAGTGGGAAAGGATCGGTGGAAGAGGAATAGCGGGAGAGGGTCGTTGGGAACGGTAGAGAAGTCTTTGTGATTTGTGGTATATAAATAATCCCATGGGTGATATTGTTACTTTATTGCATTATATGAAGGTTTTGGTTCCTTCGCTTTCCCTGTGACCTTTATTTTCTCGCTGATTCCTGAAATGAGGTCACAGTGACAACCTTACATAAGCACAGCCAACGTCACTCAGGAATCTGAACGTGGCTTTTGCTCTCCGGAGATACCGGAGAAGGTCGAGAGGTGAAGGAAAATCCTTTCCGAGAATAATTAAAGCGGTTATGTCACTCTCGGAATCCTGAGCTAGCTAGGATATCATGTGACCTCAAGGTCATAGAAAAATGGCAGAACCGGCTTTCACTACCAACCCCAAAGGATTTGGCTGGTAGCCAATGAGCATTTTGGACCTTTAGGTATCCAGAAGACTCTTGTCTTTCCCATCCGTAAAAACACAAGTTGTATGAATTCAGTGACACACAGTGACATCTTAGAAAGTGGCTCAAACTTGGGCAAAAGGTCCAATCAGGATGACTTATACTATATGACCAAAATTTAGGGGCCTGACCATCACACTTTATGACTTTGTTAGACCTCCCATTCCAAATCCATGGTCATTCATTTGCGCCTATATCATCCTCCACTCTCCTGGGATGACTTTCCACAAGATTTTGGAGGGTGTTTGTGGGAATTTGTGCCCATTAGTGAGGTCAGGTACTGATGTTGGATGAGAAGACCTGGCTCACCATCAGCATTCCAATTACTCTCAAAGGTGATCAGTAGGGATGAGGTCAGGTGATCAGTGGATGAGGTCAGGTGATCAGTAGATGAGGTCAGATGATCAGTAGAGATGAGGTCAGGTAATAAGTAGGGGTGAGGTCAGGTGATCAGTAAGGATGAGGTCAGGTGATCAGTAGGGATGAGGCCAGGTGATCAGTAGATTAGGTCAGGTGATCAGTAGGGGTGAGGTCAGGTGATCAGTAGGGATGAGGTCAGGTGATCAATAGGGATGAGGTCAGGTGATCAGTAGATGAAGTCAGGTGATCAGTAGGGATTAGGTCAGGTGATCAGTAGGGGTGAGGTCAGGTGATCAGTAGGGATGAGGTCAGGTAATCAGTAGGGATGAGGTCAGGTGATCAGTAGGGATGAGGTCAGGTGATCAGTAGGGATGAGGTCAGGTGATCAGTAGGGATGAGGTCAGGTGATCAGTAGATGAAGTCAAGTGATCAGTAGGGATGAGGTCAGGTGATCAGTAGATTAGGTCAGGTAATCAGTAGGGGTGAGGTCAGGTGTTCAGTAGGGATGAGGTCAGGTAATCAGTAGGGATGAGGTCAGGTAATCAGTAGGGATGAGGTCAGGTAATCAGTAGGGATGAGGTCAGGTGATCAATAGGGATGAGGTCAGGTGATCAGAAGATGAAGTCAGGTGATCAGTAGGGATGAGGTCAGGTGATCAGTAGATTAGGTCAGGTGATCAGTAGATGAGGTCAGGTGATCAGTAGATTAGGTCAGGTGATCAGTAGATGAGGTCAGGTGATCAGTAGATGAGGTCAGGTGATCAGTAGGGATGAGGTCAGGTGATCAGTAATGATGAGGTCAGGTGATCAGTAGATGAAGTCAGGTGATCAGTAGGGATGAGGTCAGGTGATCAGTAGATTAGGTCAGGTGATCAGTAGGGGTGAGGTCAGGTGATCAGTAGGGATGAGGTCAGGTGATCAGTAGGGATGAGGTCAGGTAATCAGTAGGGATGAGGTCAGGTAATCAGTAGGAATGAGGTCAGGTAATCAGTAGGGATGAGGTCAGGTAATCAGTAGGGATGAGGTCAGGTGATCAGTAGACGAAGTCAGGTGATCAGTAGGGGTGAGGTCAGGTGATCAGTAGACGAAGTCAGGTGATCAGTAGGGGTGAGGTCAGGTGATCAGTAGATCAGGGAGGCACAGACATGTCTTGTACATGGGGGAGAGGGGCACAGTCATGGCTTCATGGAACTGTCTTTGTACATGGCGGAGGAGCACAGTCATGCTTTGTACAAAGGGGGGGCACAGTCATTGGGGAGCAGAAAATGGTTTTCACCAAACTGTTACCACAAGGTTGGAAGAATTCAATTGTCCACAATGTAGTTGTATAATGGAGGATTTGTCTTCACTTCCTTTCCTGAATACACAAGTGAAAGGAAATCTCACCAAAGTGATGGGGAATGCACTAATGGACAGATGTTACAGGAAACTCAATTGGAGGACTTCCCCTCTATTTCTAACCCCCACCACCACACGTGAGAGGAAGTACCCACCACCACCACACATGAGACATGCATGGTGTGAGCGAAGGCCTAAATCTCTCCACACTGAAGGGAATCCCCTCTTAGATGACAACCCAACAGTTATCCCCATATCTCCCCCATAATATGTTAAATTCAAGTTTTTACTCGCAGTGCCAGGTCAGGGTCATCTAGAGCCCATTGCGGACATGTCAAACTACACCCCCTCCCAAGATGTATGAGCATTATGTGTCAGCAAAAATTCCCCTCTTCCCAGGACAAATCTGCCCCCCCCCCCTGCTAAATTTCCCCCTCCCAGCTAAATCTTTGGCTAACAACACTAAAACAAATCACCCCTCCTAGCACAAATCTATTACCCCTCAAAGTACACACCCCCCACTCTAAATCCACCCTCCCAGCACAAATTTCCCCCCAATTCCCCCTCCTTCTTCTGCCATCCCCCATCCCAACACAAATCCCCCTACGGTGCCTTGAAAAAGTATTCATATCCCTTGAAATTGTCCACATTTTGCCATGTAACAACCCAAAATGTAAATGTATGTTTTGGGAATTTTATGTAATAGACCAACACAAAGTGGCACATAATTGTGAAGTGGAAGGAAAATTATAAATGGTTCTCATTTTTTTTTTACAAGTCAAACTCAAGTTCTGTCAGACTGGATGGAGAGCGTCTGTGATTAGCAATTTTCAAATCTTGCCACAGATTCTCAATGGGATTTAGGTCTGGACTGTGACAGGGCCATTCTAACACATGAATATGCTTTGATCTAAACCAGTGGTTCTCAACCTGGGGGTCGGGACGCCCCTGGGGGGTCGAATAATGATTTGCAAGGGGTCACCGAATCCTGGGCTATTCATGAAGCCCGCACCGCTCTCCCAGCTGCCACCCAGCAGTGCTATCCCTGGATCCTGTGCCCGCCCAGCTAGGCTGTTCCTGGAGCCCACGGCCGCCCACTCGGCATGGCTGGGGGGCAGAGACTAGAGGTCAGCTGACTGGTGAGGAAAGTGAAGTGGGATGAGACCCTATCTCCTGATTTTTGCATAGGTGTCACTGCTGCGAGAAACCACAAAATCAGAGACAGTGAAGCCGGAGACACAGTAAGTAACACTACCTGTGATTATAGTTGCCAATAAAAAGGGTAGCGTTAAATGTCTGTGGGTTAGGGGCGCAAATGACTTGTTCTGCCTTGGGTGCCGACAAAGCATGCTACAAAAATTATTTTACTGTTAGGGGTCCCCACAACTTGGGAAATGTTATCAAGGGGTCGCAGCACTAGAAGGTTGAGAACCTCTGATCTAAACCATTCCATTGTAGCTCTGGCTGTATGTTTAGGGTTGTTGTCCTGATGGAAGGTGAACCTCTGCTCCAGTCTCAAGTCTTTTGCAGATTCTAACAGATTTTCTTCTGTCCTGTATTTGGCTGCCATCCATCTTCCCATCAACTCTGACCAGCTTTCCTGTCCCTGCTGAAGAAAAGATCCCCACCACATGATGCTGCCACCACCATGTTTCACAGTGGGGATGGTGTGTTCAAGGTGATGTGCAGTGTTAGTTTTCTCCCCTCACATAGGCCCGGATTCACATACATTGGTGCATCTTTATGCCGGCGTAGCGTATCTTATTTATGCTACGCCGGCGCAACGCT
This sequence comes from Rana kukunoris, assembly GCA_029574335.1. NCBI lineage: Eukaryota > Metazoa > Chordata > Amphibia > Anura > Ranidae > Rana > Rana kukunoris. The sequence goes on from CM056060.1 coordinate 148,084,802, forward strand.
GAGAGGGAAGCATGGAATTCACAAAGCAAATGCTCCCAACGTTGCACCGGCCTAGCGTATAGTAATCGGCGTAAGCCGACGTAAGTCAAAGTAGGTGGAAGTGGGCGTGATACATTTAAATGAAGCGTGACCCCATGCAAATGATGGCCTGAGCTTCAAACAAGTACTAAAAATGAACGGCGCATGCGTCGTACCTTGGACGCATCCCAGTGCGCATGCTCACAGTCACGTCGAAATAACTGCCTACGACGTGAACGTAACCTACGCCCAGCCCTTTTCACTTACTACATAAACTCCGTAAATTTCTACGGCGTTCGTTCCCTGGTCCATACCTTTGCATGAGTTGCGCCACCTATATGGGGAATAAATTTAAGCTGGAGGTAACCCTTACACAAATCGCTTAAAACATGCGCCGGGCGCAAGTACGTTCGTGAATCAGTGTATCTCCCTCATTTGCATATTTGCATCGAAAATCAATGGGAGTTCCAAATGCGTCCAGCGTAAAAATGCGCCCACTATACGTCGGCGTAGGCAAGTTACGTCGGTCGGATGAAGTCATTTTTTGGGCGTTTTCTAGTTCTATGGGTACTACTCATAGATACGACGGCGCATATTTACACTTACGCGGCGTATCTCAAGATACGTCGGCGTAAGTGCTTTGTTAATCCGGACCAAAGTGTTTTGCTTTTAGGCCAATAAGTTACATTTTAGTCTCATCTGACTCATCTGACTTTTTTTCACCAATGTCTTCTCGTCACTCTTCCATAAAGGGCAGATTTATGGAGAGCACGACTAATAGTTGTCCTGTGGACAGATTCTCCCCCGAGCTGTGGATCTCTGCAGCTCCTCCAGAGTTACCATGGGCCTCTTGGCTGCTTCTCTGATGAATGTTCTCCTTGCCCGGCCCGGTCACTTTGGGTGGGCGGCCATGTCTTGGTAGGTTTGCAGTTGTGCCAAACTCTTTCCATTTTCCGATGTTGGATTGAACAGAAGCTCCGTAAGATGTTCAAAGCTTGGAAGATTTTATTTTATAACCTAACCCTGCTTTATACTTCTCCACAACTTTATCCCTGAACTGTCTGGTGTGTTCCTTGGCCTTCATGATGCTGTTTAATCACTAAGGTTCTCTAACAAACCTCCGAGGGCTTCACAGAACAGTTGTATTTTGTACTGACATTAAATTACACACAGGTGGACTCTATTTACTAATTAGGTGACTTCTGATAGAATCTGGTTCCACTCGATTTTAGTTAGGGGTATCAGAGTAAAGGGGGCTGAATACAAATGTCCCTCCCCCCACACATTATTTCATTATTTGTAAAAAAAAAATGGAAAAACATTTATAATTTTCCTTCCACTTCACAATTATGTGCCACTTTGTGTTGGTCTATCACATAAAATCCCAATAAAATACAGTTTTTTTGGTTGTAACATGACAAAATGTGGAAAAATGCAAGCAGAGGTGGTTTTTTAATTAGGCAAATTAGGCGGTCGCCTAAGGCCTCGCACTCACAGGGGCCCCCGCGGCCGGCTAACTTATCCAATGCATTACCCAAGTTTTGAGGGACAGGGACCTTAACGCTGCTGTGCTCAGGCAGGGTTAAGAGCCCTAACTCAGGAGCGGGGGGGCCACCAGCGTACCTAACAACCAGTGAATATCGGTGACACCACCCCTTGTGACGTCAATGACCCAGCATGCCCCCAGTCAATGTCATCACAGGGGGGCGGGTTCACCAGGTGAATGCCTTGTTAAAGGGGGCTTGCAGATTCCGATAGGCCCCCTGCCCACAGACCCACACAACCACCGGTTAGGGTTGTGGGGAAGAGGCTGTTGTCCTTGAATTATTTTTCCCATCATGGGTGTAAATGGGGGCCCCCATGTCAAGTTTTGCCTAAGGCCTCACAAAGCCTAGAGCCGCCTCTGATTGCAAGGGATATGAATACTTTTTCAAGACACTGTAAATCACACAAATAAAACAATTCTTACTTCTATCTGTCCCCCAAAGTCCCCTTCCCAACACAAATTCCCTTCCCTCCAATATCCTTACAGCACCCAAGCCCCCCGCCCCCTCCCCCTTGACCTCACATAATGTCACAGTGCCCAGCAGGGCCGATCCTAGGGTCACAGACGCCTGGGTGCAGAAATTATTCTGGCGCCCCCACATGGTCAGAGACTGCAGACATAGTACAGGAGATGGTCAGAGACTGCAGACATAGTACAGGAGATGGTCAGAGACTGCAGACATACTACAGGAGATGGTCTGAGACTGCAGGTATAATACATGAGATGGTCAGAGACTGCAGCTATGGTCTCCGGCTGCTTCGCTCTCCTCCTCTGACAGGAGGAGGGAGAGAGGGAGGATGGACTTGGGCTGGAAACACAGCGGCAGCGGCACAGTCTCTCTTCCTCTAATCCGCTGCTGTCAGTTTCCGGTGGAGAGAAAGGAAGAGGAGGGGGAGGCAGAAGAGGAGCACTCTGGTGCTTCAGCGCCCCTACCTCTGCGGCGCCTGAGTGCGCTGCACCTCGTGCACCTGCCCAGGATCGGCCCAGGTGCCCAGGGCAGCTGCCCATCCCGTGTCCCAACCCTGTTTACTCAATACACCCAATGATGTATAAACTGATTTAGAGCTGTTTTGTGTGTCTTTTATATCCCCCCTGCCTTCGGTTTTATACCAGTTGCTGCTGCCTGGGTCCATTCTCGGCTCAGACGCGCTGTCTTCATTCAGAGCGGTCACAAACAGCTGCAGGATCCTCGGTGTCACCAACAGACCTTTGAAGTGTAATGTAGACGTACGGCTCAGCCCTAAATGTTGTGTTTTATCCCATAATTCATTTTCTAAGCTCTATTAGCTTACCTGATGGATCCATCGTTACCCAGCGAGCCTTTCCTGAGCCGGAACGGAGGATCATCCAAAAGGCCGGAGAACATTTGTACATCAAAATGACATTTATGAGTTACGGAGTGACCTTTTTACAATCAGCGAACGGCGCCTTACTGACATTTTACATTTATGAACACATCAAGAAAACAAGACAAAAAAGAGAAAGTTTTTTTTTTTTTTTTTGCTTCTCGTCTTTTTTTTATTGTGTAAAAATAAAATCAACAATAAATTCCAGCAGTGAAGTCAACAAAACAGCATGGTGTAAATCAAGGAGAAAAAGGGAAGAGGGAAAGACGGCGGGCGTCAGAATCTGGCTTTGAACCCATACAAATCAGAAAATACAACAGAGAAGTTTTTCTTGGGGGGGATAATATGGCAAAAAAGGGGGAATTTACAGCTTTGGTCAGCGAAAAAACGTCTTTGTACCAAAAAAAGTTATGGACAAGCTGGTGGAGAAAGGAAAACCATTGGCAACTCGATGGCTGTAAAACCGGTGAAAGGAGAATAAAGCTCATTTTGTGCTTCCATTTTTTTTTATTATACTCAAGTCTTTCACCTTTTTTTTTATTTATTTTTATTACACAGTGAAAAGGATAAGAAAACGTTCTGTACAGAAGGTTTATAGCAGCCTGTGTTTGATATGTGGATCCAGCCCTACAGGAGCTCCATGTGAGGCCAAGGACAAGACTGACGGTTCAAAACGCTGTACGCTCCCAGCTCATTTCTGTGTGGGAGGATGGGTAACCCTCCAGGCAACCGCCGCGCCGCGTCCAACTGAGCGCAATTTGTAAAGACGCTCAATCGCTGTTCACCTGGTACAGATTGTGAACCGTCCATCTGACTGAGCCTGGGAAGGACCTTTACACCGAAATGCAAGTTGACCACAGATACGAACTAAAGCTGAAACAATGTATCAATAAAAAAGTTCACGTGTCCTTGGCAGAAATGAGTGGCTTGCTTCACTCTGTGCTAAAATATCTTATCTGCAATACATTGTATTATATTGTATTAAAGTGTTTTCATTGTATTATATTGTATATTTGGTGCCGTCCCTCTGAAGTTTGGCCCCCCTCCTCCTTCCTCCAGCGCGCTTCGCGCATGCACAGTGTTTTCATTGTATTATATTGTACTATATTGTATTAAAGTGTATTCATTGCATTAAAGCGGAATTCCACCCAAAAGTGGAATCTCTGCTTATACTTTTGATGTTGGGCTCAGTTGTGCTTTTTGCATTAAAGTGGATGTAAACCCCCCCAAAAATTTGTTTTTGATGTCACAATGTAGAGTATAAGATTTCCTATCATCTGTGCCCAGTCTTGCCACACAGAGTTAATCCAGCTCTGATCAATCCTCTTTTATTGTTCAGTGAATATTAATAGACTTCCAGATAAAAAAAAAACCTGTCTAAATAAAAAGTCTGTTTCTCTCTTCTTACTTTGAGTGACAGGTTATTTACATATCTAGCTTGGACATGTTTATCATATGTTTTTTTTTTTTTATGGAACGCTTCACGAATTTGCGTGTCATCCTTGCGCAGGGGCCATGCTAATCTTCTCTGTATCGTTCCAATTTTAGTATATGTCCTGCCGAAGCGAGGACGTTTATCATATGTTATGTTATGTTTATCATAATATCCGAAGTATAAAAAGTGAGAAATCCACCCCTCCCCCACATAACACATCCTAGTAATATACAATGAACTTTGGATCACCTCATATTATGATAAACATAACATAACATATGATAAACATGTCCAAGCTAGATATGTTATTACCTGACACTCAAAGCAAGAAGAGAGAAACTGACTTTTTATTTAGAAAGGTTTTTATCTGGAAGTCTATTAATTCTCACTGAACAATACAAGAGGATTACTCAGAGCTGGATTAACTCTGTGTGGCAAGACTGGGCACAGATGATAGGAAATCTTATACTCTATATTGTGACATTAAAAAAAAAAAAAAACATTTTTTGGGGTTTACATCCACTTTAATGCAAAAAGCACAACTGAGCCCACCAACATCAAAAGTATAGAAAAAAAAAATCAAGATAACAGAATAGACATGTGCAAAACGAAAACATTTGTTTAGTTTTGTTTCGATTCTTTATTTACATAAATTGGTTTAATTCAATTTGTTTCATTTGTTTAACTTGTTTTCGGAATTCGTTTAGTTTTCAAATCAATTTTTAAATCATTTTCTAATTCGAATAGTTTCCAAATTAGAAACATTTTCAAACAGAGTTTTTAATTTCCAAATTGAATAAAATAGAATAGAAAATAAAGGAATAAAATTGGATTTAATATTAACAATATATGTAATATATACAATAGAAATGTTTTGGGTTTACATCCACTTTAAAAATAAATTAAAAGTATTTACAGTTCTATGCAAGGTTATTATTTTTTTTTAGATTATATTCCTTTATTTTCTATTCTATTTTTTTTCTCTTTAAAATTTGGAAAACTTTTCTAATTGGAAAACTTTTCTAATTGGAAAACTTTTCTAATTGGAAAACTTTTCTAATTTGAAAACTTTTCTAATTTGAAAACTTTTCTAATTTGAACATTTTTCTAATTCAGAAACTATTCAAATTAGAAAACGATTTGAAATTGAATTGAAAACAAAATGATCTCCAAAAACACATAAAATGCATTAAACAAATTTAATTAAACAAATTGATATAAATAAAGAATCAAAATAAAATGAAACACATTCTTTCGATTTGCACATGTCTATTCTGTTATCTTGATTTTTTTCTATACTTTTGATGTTGGTGGCTCAGTTGTAAATTACAGCTCTAGGCAAGTTTAGGAGCATTCATAAATGAAGAGCTCAGCCTTGATCTTTAGTTAAACCAAAAAGGGAAACAAATTGAGCCACTAATCAATTATGAAGTAATATTTGTATATAAACCAGAACCTTCCAAGCAAAAAAAAGTATATGGGACAAATCTACAATCCAATGTTTCCCTCACACATGTGATGTAATAAATATAAGAGGGTGTCTCAACATAAATATCAGGCTATATAACGATCTCCGCCAATTAATGTCTATTAATAAATTGTAATATTTTCAAATTTTAGAATTTAAAGATTTTGCTTTAAAGCAACAAAATATGCCAATGTAACCCTTCACAGCTTTCAAAATAAAAATGGGGCGATGGAAAGCTGATTTGTAATTGGTCAATATGGGTTTGCACTTTTTTTTTTCATTAAGTTTACATAAAGTAACAAAACTCTAATTCACATTTTATTTATTACTTATTATTTAATTTCAAGACCGCCGCAGGCCGATATACACGGGTATATCTCTGTTATGGCAGCAGCTAGCTACCATAACCCAGGTATCCTCATCTTCAGGCGGCTGTCCGGTTTACGATAATGGGGGTCTCTGCGGTGGATTTGCCGTGAGCTCACTATTATCGGCGACGGGAGAGGGCTCTCCCGTGCCCTCCGCCACTTACCGTAGCTGTCGGTAGCGGCGGAGGCGATCGGGTCCTGTTAGTGGATGGGTATGGAGACTAGTGAGGGGTAAGATGGCCCCCACCCGTCTCCATACCATAGCAGGGCGGAAGCGACGTCAAAACATCACTTCCGCCCATAGCTCTTAAATGGCCATTTAAAAAAAATATATATCTAATTACTAAAAAATAATTATTTATTTTAATATAATTGCATTTTATTGTAAATATGAGATCTGAGGTCTTCTTGACCCCAGATCTCATATTTACGAGGACCTGTCATGCTTTTTTTTTCATTTTACAAGGGATGTTTACATTCCTTGTAATAGAAATCAAAGTGACCTAAATATTTTTTTTTTTTTAAAACAGTGTAAAAATAAATAAAATAAAGTAAAATAAATAAGATTTTTTTTTTTTAAAGAGCCCCGTCCCGACGAGCTTGCACGCAGAAGCGAACGTACACATGTGAGCTATCGCCGCGATTGTTAGAGCGAGAGCAATAATTCTAACCCTAGACCTCCTCTGTAATTTAAAACATGCAACCTGTAGAATAAGGGTAAAAGTTTATCACCATTCCACGAGCGGGGGCAATTTTGAAGCGTGACATGTTGGGTATCAATTTACTATTACAATTTACAATAAAATGAAGACACGCAGTGCCTTTTTGTGAACTGGTAGCAGTGGGTGACGTCACTCCTACATTCCAGTTAAATGCCCTTCTCCCACCATAAAGGGCAAACAAATAAATAATAATATTTCATCAAGCTGTCAGGATTATAGGGGAGTGTATAGTAATATATCAAAATTAAGATTTCAGGTTTACATTCACTTTTTTTTATTTTTGCTCTCAATATTTAAAAGGTTTTTTTTTTTTTTAATTAACCGAATAATTGCAAACAAAATACAATTTGGGAAATCTATGGCATATATAAGTTATCATCATAACTATCTATTAGGAAGTCAACCTGCATTTCAGTAGGTGTAGTGGTCCTCCATACAAATCATTTTAAAATCATTGCTATTCAGCTCTCTGGATTTGCCATTCCAAAAAAATAATTTTGAATTCCAACAAGATTTCAAGCGATAACTACAGTCTGTCTCCAAAGAGGTTAAAGAATCCATAGAAAACATAGAATTTCTGTGAAAATAAGTGCTTTTCTCTATATATCTCTATACGTTTTATTTATTTTTACAATAATTTGAGGGAGGGTAGCCCAAGAATAATTCATTTTTCCTTGTTTCTTTTTTATACTATTTAATACATAACATTACATATAATAAATTCCTTTTATAATTTGATACAGAACACTCAGTTTTTATCAAAAGGGGCAAAAGGGTGCAGTAAGGCCGACCATATTAGAATGGGACGGATTTGAGGTAAGCGAGGGAAACCGATTGGCTGCAAATCAGGCAAATAATATATTTGTGCTTTCCAGGCAAGGTTCTTTTTTTTTTTCACTTTTTGTGCAGTGATTTGCCTGATGTGTGCCAAATCTTGCGACTTGTGAGTGCCGGCAACCAAGATTAGTTTTTCTAGAACAGCGGTCTCCAAACTGCGGGCCTGGGGCCAGATTGCTTTGCTTGCTTTTATCTTGCCCTTGGGGCACTATTTCATCCACTGATATTTAACAATGGGGCATAATTCCCCCCACTGACACCAATGAAGGGGCACAAATTCTCCCAATGATGCCAACGATGAGGCACAATTCTTCCCAACAACACCCAAGATGGGGCACAATTTTTCCCAACAACACCCAAGATGGGGCACAATTCTTCCCAACAACTCCCAACGATGGGGCACAATTCTTCCCAACAACTCCCAACGATGGGGCACAATTGTTCCCAACAACTCCCAACAGTGGGGCACAATTCTTCCCAATAACTCCAATGATGGGGCACAATTCTTCCCAACAACACCAATGATGGTGCACAATTCTTTCCACTTACAACAAAGATGGGTCATTGTTTTTTTCCACTGACATCGGGACCTTTTTTCTACACCCAATGACCAAAGTCTGGCCCACCTTATGTCTGAAGGACCATAAACTGGCCCTTTGTTTTGAAAGTTTGGAGACCCCTGGTCCAGAAGGTAGAGAAAGAGGGGGAAGGGCTTAGTGACAACAGGTGACAGAATACCAGGGTGTAGGGTTTGCGCCAGGTTAGAGGGTGTGGCTTAGGTACAGTGGGCAGGGCATAACGCCAGATTAACAGGTGTGGCTTAGGTATGGCCGGCTTAAGTGTTAAAGCTTGCCAGAGGCGATGGTCAAGTAACTACCCCTACGAGCTATATCTTAAAGAGGGTTTATACACAGTAATTAGGCAAAAAATATATACTGTCTTTCGGACAGCATCCATCATAAAATGGCGTTTACCTGAGACGTAGTCTAGTCAGTGCAAGTCTGGAGATCAAGACGGGACAAGAAGGATCATGGGTATATTGACATCTTCAGCAATAGGGATTGTCTGTGGCTACATATAAGGTACAGTACGGGATTTTAAGGGGAATGGACCCACATTTTTTTTTAATTCTAACTCTGTGCCTGGCATAAAAATTTAATTAAAACTGTACACATTTTTTTCAAAATTTAGGACTCCTCCTAGTTATTGAGATATTAATATGGCTTGCTGTAGATGAACAGAGCTCTGAGGACAAGAGGAGCTGAGACAATTGCCACAACACCTCCATGTTATCACTGAGATAAGAGGAGGCGGTGATACACAGTGGTGAAATAGTTATTGAATTTCATTATTATAAAAGGGAGTTATTAGCAATCTATTCCTGCAATACCAAGAGCTTCTATTGAGCAGGAAAACTTTCTATCCTCACCTAGAGGAGCCCCACTACATTTTTTTTTCTCACAGGAGCTACTCCAAACAGTTGATGCAAGAGTTCACCAAATAAATGGCCACCCTGAGAATGTTTTCAGCTTCACGATTGTGCGAAAAACCAATATACCTTCCCGTTACCCTGACTTCCCTTTATTACCTCCCAAAATTATGGCTATTTGTTGTCCTGAGCTGAAATAATTCTTAATAATATGTAGGCATTGCCTACCAGCTAAGCACATATGTGACATCTCTGGGGGTAGAAAATGCCATCCTGCTGTGGCCTGGGTGGCCATGGTCTGCAAATTTGGAAACAGGTAGGGGTGCAGAAAAAGAAGAAGAAAAATCCCTTAATCTGTCTATTGCCATAATTGGCAATTTTTCGATCTGGAATTTTTTTCCTCATTTCTGTTTAAAAGGCAAAATATTTACAGAAAATTTTAGCTTTCAAAGCTGTCAATTTCAGGACAATACCCATCAGATATCAGTGAGGCAGGATGGTAGGGGCAGTTGTCTGATAATCAGGCCCCAACTGTCCCAGTACAACCACTTTTAATGTCCCAAAAGGACCTATTCAATTTTTGTATGACGAAATCTCTTCAAAGTCTGCAGATGGTGGGTCCCACCTGAATGCTTGCTCCTGATGAGCAGCTAAAGCAGTTGCACAGCTAAAGGACCAGTGGCCCCCGGCCTTAGTCCTCAAGTACTCCTAACAGGTTATGTTTTTAGGATTAACTTCACCTTGTACCAGTGCTTTGAATATCAAAGGCTTGATGTTTACGAAATCCCCAAAACATGGCCTGTTTGGGAGTATTGGAGGACCTTTCTCTCATCTTCTCTACTCACCTTTCCCCTATCTTCCACACTCACATTTCCCCCATCTTCCACACCCATCTTTCCCCCATCTTCCACATTCACCCTTCACTCATCTTCCTCACTCACCTTTTCCCCATCTTCCACACTCACCTTTCCCTCATCTTCCACACTCACCGGCTTTCCCTCATCCTCCACACCCATCTTTCCCCCATCTTCCACATTCACCCTTCACTCATCTTCCACACTCACCTTTCCCCCCTCTTCCACACTTGCCTTTCCCTCATCTTCTCTACTCATCTTTCCCTCATCTTCCACACTCACCTTTCCCTCATCTTCCACACTCACCTTTCCCTCATCTTCTCTACTCACCTTTCCCCCGTCTTCCACACTCACCTTTCCCCAATCTTCCACACTCACCTTTCCCCAATCTTCCACACTCACCTTTCCCCAATCTTCCACACTCTTCTTTCCCCCCCATCTTCCTCACTCACCTTTTTCCCTCATCTTCCTTACTCACCTTTCCCTCATCTTCCTTACTCACCTTTCCCCCATTTTCCACACTCGCCTTATCTACTCTGGTTAAGATTGTGAACCACTGAGCTAAACTACTGTCAGACATGTGTTTGGAATGGGGGGGTGAGGTGGTAGCAGATAGTCATTCCCTTGTTGTCTGCTATATGGATAAGATACATTGGATCTGTTTTATTGACATCATAAAACATCAAAGATAACTCTTAGACCTGCAATTGGACAATCTCACGATTTTGGTCAGCTTTTTTCTCAACCAAGGGCAATGGAGTGGGGGGCATCGACCTCTCACACATCTGAATAATGGCGGAGGGGGGCAAGAGGAGCAGCCATACAATGACCAAAATACAATGGTGGATGATCCATCCTGCCAAAATGAAATCTGGATTGACTTCAAGTTTGGGTGACTGTTAGCAGATTTGACCTCAACCCTACACAAAATCTGCTGTAACGGTTCTATTTTTCCAAGTGAGATTCATTTTACTGGGGTTCCCAGATCAAAAGCTGGATCCAAAGCAGACCATAGACTGACCCTGCCACAACTAAGCTCGGAAATGTCCTAGAAGAGTCACAGCTCCTCATACTCTTGTGAAGCCTCTACTGGGATAGAGCCCAATTTTTTCTCTACGAAGGGGAAATGTATAAAAAATATCATTGAAGAACAATCCCTTTAGCTGAACTGTATCAATGGCCTGCAATTAAAGATATAAATATAAACGAATGAATGATAAGACCGTCCTGAAAAACCAGGAAACATTGGAGGTCAGAACACTTATCCCTGTCTTTATACCAGAAGTAGACAGACTGTGGCTTTTCATCCATTGAAGGCCCACAAGGCCCACCAAGCCTTGTCTTGTTCTACATTAGATTGTGTGCACACTTGGGCAGTTCCATCCAATGCTAATGGATAGGCAATGAACACCGAACATGTTCCTGGGGGGGGGGGGGTGCCCTAATTACACTGAAGAGCACCAGACGGTGAATACTTGGACGAAAACTGCGGAAAGGTCATAAATTTGCCTTCCTTGGTTATAAGATAAGAACACATCGCTGACTACCTCGTGATTGCTTGAGCATTTTTCAGAAGAACCATAGAAGACTCAACAAGCTCGACTGTACTACAATGGCCGTTTGGCGAGGAATAAATTCTTAAAGCTAATTTATCTACCAGGCAAGCAGTCCATTGGTTCTAATTGAAAAAAATGATCAATGGTAATCTAAAACCAAGAACAAAAAATACAATCTAGTGCAGATCGTAAATCCTTAGATGCACGGCTGCATATATTTTTAGACTAATGCCGCGTACACACGATCGGAATTTCCAACAACAAATGTTCAATGTGAGCTTTTGGTTGAATATTCCGACCATGTGTAGGCCCTATCGGACATTCGAGAGTCGGTTCTCAAATTTTTCCAACGGCAAAAGTTCTTGTCGGTAATTCCGATTGTGTGTATGCAATTCCCGACACACAAAAATTCTACGCATGCTCGGAATCATCAAACTTAATTTTTCGTCTTAAGCCTCGTACACACGTTTGGATATCTGATGGAATCTAATCAGATGGATTTTTTTTCGTCGGATATCCGATGAAGCTGACTTTCATCAGTCTTGCCTACACATCATCAGTCAAAAATCCGACCGTGTCAAAACGCGGTGACGTAAAACACTACGACGTGCTGAGAAAAAAGTTCAATACTCCTGAGCATGCGTCAACTTGATTCTAAGCATGCGTGGATTTTTGACCGATGGATCGTTTTTTTATTCATAGGAAAAATTTAAAACATTTTCAATTTTTTTTCACCCATGTTAAACAAACCGATGGGGCCCACACACGATCGGTTTGTCTGATGAAAACGGTCCATCGGTCTGTTTTCATCGGACAAACTGATCGTGTGTACAGGGCTTTAGTGTTGTACGTCACCGCGTTCTTGATGTTCAGAATTTCTGACAACATTTGTGTGACCGTGTGTAGGCAACACAAGTTTGAGCAGGGCCGTTTGAAGGAATTTGGGGGCCCCAAGCGAAATTGACATGGAGGACCCACCCCCCCCCACACGAACGCACGCAAAGCCTCCCCATGTTCTTTTTACTCCCCCCTCCCTCCCTATGTTCTTTTTACGCCCTCTACTGGGTCTATACCGTGTGGCAGGAGATTCAGTTTCCTGTTCCTGGCCGGACTGAAAGGAAGTGAGCACTCAGTGTGCACTTCCTGTCAGTCCGGCCGGGAACAGGAAACTGAATTCCGTCCGGAGTCCGGACTGACAGGAGAAAGGAAGAGGAGCTCGGCCACGCTACAGATCAGGGGAAGTGACGACTCAAGGCAGCAGTGCTGCAGGTTCTCAATAGAGCGCTCAGGCGGCTGCAGCATATAGGGAGTGCGGTAGGGGCCCTTTTTGGGGCCCCAGGCCAGCTCGGCGCCCCAAGCAATTGCTTGGCTTGCCTGCCTTGTAGCGACAGGCCTGAGTTTGAGCCACAATTCCGTTGGAAAAAAATCCACGGTTTTGTTGTCAGAATTTCCGATCGTGTGAACATTTTTAGAAAATGATTCTGCCAGGAATGCAGTGCCCATGGCTGAACAACTGCCAGCAATCTGGCCTTCTGTAAACTACTAATTCCATCAGCCCTCATGTAATAGAGGTGAAGAGAGGAATAGCTGTATCTTTAAAGTCCAGCCAAAGTGATGACTATGGCTCCTCCATAGATACAGCACAGAGAGTGAGCGTAGTCACCAAAGGACCAGTTGATATATAAAAAAATAATAATAATTTAATGCAGCTGCCCAATTCAAGGGCCAATCAGCTACAAGATCTAACATTTTTTGTTCATGGTTTTAGATGCGCTTTATTTGAATACGATCACAGTGGGGTCATAGCATATTGAACAGGCAAGCGGTAAGCGTGGTCCCACACAATCTTTTTCCCAAACATCTGCAAACCAGTAAAACACGAGCTACATATACTGTATTTTGGTATGGAAAAAAATAAATTACCCTTTCAAAGTTTTTTTTTTTTTTTCTAAATTCATTATGGCTAGCAGAGAAAGTGCTTAATAACATAAAATAATCTGTAACCAGATTCAGCATTCGAACCACATGGTAATAAAATTCGACGTTTTTTCCTTTTTTACAAAGGGATCCAAATGACTTAGAAATATTGCCTGGAAAATCGAAGGTTCCTTTTCATAGTAAAGTTTTTTTTATCAAATTCGCAAAAGAGTCCTCTTGCACAGCTGACTTTCTTTTTTTTTTTTTTAAGTTCAGCCATAAAAGTTCCACTAAATTGAAAGAATTCTACCAGGAGGTGAAAGAAAAAATGACGGAATGTCCGTTTACTTATCATGCATGCGTGTCAAAAAAATAAATAAATATATTTACAGAGTAATTCAAAAAAAAAAAAAAAGATTCACAAAAAAAAAAAAAAATGCTACGGCGTGACTTAACCAGAGGACAGGGTTGTTTTTTTTTTTTTTTTTTGTCTGCCATGCGTTAGCATTTGCTGGAGTTATCGAAGAAGACAGCAAGGTCCCAAAAAAACCCTGACTGTAGGTCACGCAACCAGTTCAGGTCAAAGCTCTCAATGACAGCAATTTCCGCAAACAGAATGAACACAGCTGTGGATGGGCAAGCTCGAGCCGCATAGCCAACAAATACCGTTATTATTACACGTCTATAGAAAGTAATGAAAAGGATGAGAAATGTGCTGAATCTTTTGTACCAGCGCAAGGCACTCCGGATTAACCCCCCCCGACTCTGCTGCTGGAGACACCTAGAGCTCCCATCCCGCGTTGCAGAGCTCTCCAGCAGCCAAGAGGTTAAACCAAGTTGGCAATGTAAAAAAAAAAAAAATCAAAGAGGGATCTTCCTATGTAGAAAAAGTGAAATCTCCCCCAAAAAAAAAAAAATGTCCTGCTGAACTATTTGCATGCCTTTCCTATTAAAAAAAAAAAATTCAAGCTTTCTCGCTCACGAATGCAAAAGGTGATTGATGGAAAACGAAACGATGGGTTGAATAATGCGGTTTGGCTTGTTTAGATTTTTTTTTTCCTGTTTTGTCATTTTGCAGGTTGAAAAAAAAAAGGAAAAGTTAAATCGAACCACCTTTTTAGTTGATGACCCTCCCCCCCCCCCCCCCCCCCCCCAACATTTTCACGTTTGAAAGGCAAGTGCAGGATGAGGCCGATGGTAAGAATTTTTTATGTCTCGCCAAGACACGGGAATCCGCCTGGGCTTCAGTTGATTTGGCGACATGCATCGAATGTCCACTTGGTGGCCCCGCCGAAGATCTCAATGTTGGTTTCTGCCCAGCTGATGACGTTACCGGTCAGCAATTTATTACTGCACGTCGCCAGGTTGTAGACTTCTCCGACCGTTAGCTTTCTGTCCCACATGTTGAAATGAGCGAGCTCGCCAACGAAGGCCTGGGTGGCATCGAACCCGCCTCCTAGTGTGTCCTTCAAAAAGGGAAAAAGATCAGTTTACAAAAGTTGTCTGCCATGGAAACAATTTAACTTCCACATGGGACACGGAATACGCAGGGGTCTATTTATAACAAAACTATGCATAGCTATTTGTCCAGCAAATCGTCATGTACATTTATTCTGTGCAAATAAAAAAAAAAGATGGAGAGTCCTCAAACCTTTCCCACATCCAACTTCTCAGTTCCCAGTTTGAAGCCTAGTAGAGCCTCTGGCTTTAATCAGGTGTTTAATTGAGGAGTCACACACCACTGACCACCAACTTTTGAGAGGACACACACCACTGACCATCAAGATTTCAGAGAGCCCATCCCACTGACCACCAACATTTGAGGAGGCACCCATCACTGACATTTGAGGAGGCACACACCACTGACTACCAACATTTGAGGGGCACACACCACTGACCACTGACATTTGAGGAGGCACCCATCACTGACTACCAACATTTGAGGAGGCACACAGCACACAACACTGTCCATTAACATTTCAGAGGGCACACAGCACTGACCTCCAACATCTGAGTAAACACACAACACTGACCACCATTTGAAGAGGCACACAGCACTGACCACCAACATTTGAGGGGGCACACACCACTGACCACTGACATTTGAGGAGGCACACACCACTGACTACCAACATTTGAGGAGGCACACAGCACTGACCACCAACATTTGAGGGGGCACACACCACTGACCACTGACATTTGAAGAGGCACACAGCACTGACCACCTACATCTTAGGAGACAGCACAGACCACCAACTTTGAAGGAGCCACAAAAACCACTGACCCGCCAACATTTTAGGAGGCACACAGCACTGACCACCAACATTTGAGGAGACACACACCACTGACCACCACCATTTGAGGAGACACACACCACTGACCACCACCATTTGAGGAGGCACACAGCACTGACCACCAACATTTGAGGAGGCACACAGCACTGACATTTGAGGAGGCACATCCCACTAACTACCAAGATTTGAGGAGGCACACAGCACTGACCACCAACATTTTAGGAGACACACACCACTGACCACCAACATTTGAGGAGGCACACAACACTGACATTTGAGGAGGTACATCCCACTAATTACCAACATTTGAGGAGGCACACAGCACTGACCACCAAGATTTGAGGAGACACAAACCACTGACCACCAACATTTGAGGGGGCACACACCACTGACCACTGACATTTGAGGAGGCACACACCACTGACCACTGACATTTGAGGAGGCACACAGCACTGACCACCAACATCTGAGGAGACACAGAGCACTGATCACAAACTTTGAAGGAGCCACAAACCACTGACCACCAACATCTGAGGAGACACAGAGCACTGACCACAAACTTTGAAGGAGCCACAAACCACTGACCACCAACATTTGAGGAGGCACACCCCACTGACCACCAACATTTGAGGAGACACACACCACTGACCACCAACATTTGAGGAGACACACACCACTGATCACCAACATTTGAGGAGACACACACCACTGACCACCAACATCTGAGGAGGCACACAGCACTGACCACCAACATCTGAGGAGGCACACACCACTGACCACCAACATTTGAGGAGACACACACCACTGACCACCAACATTTGAGGAGACACACACCACTGACCACCAACATTTGAGGAGGCACACACCACTGATCACCAACATTTGAGGGGGCACACAGCACTGACATTCGAGGAGGCACATCCCACTAACTACCAAGATTTGAGGAGGCACACAGCACTGACCACCAAGATTTGAGGAGACACACACCGCTGACCACCAACATTTGAGGAGGCACACACCACTGACCACCAACATTTGAGGAGACACACACCACTGACCACCAACATTTGAGGAGACACACACCACTGACCACCAACATTTGAGGAGGCACACACCACTGATCACCAACATTTGAGGGGGCACACACCACTGACCACTGACATTTGAGGAGGCACACACCACTGACCACCAACATTTGAGGAGACACACACCACTGACCACCACCATTTGAGGAGGCACACACCACTGACCACCAACATTTGAGGAGGCACACAGCACTGACATTTGAGGAGGCACATCCCACTAACTACCAAGATTTGAGGAGTCACACAGCACTGACCACAAACTTTGAAGGAGCCACAAACCACTGACCACCAACATTTGAGGAGGCACACACCACTGACCACAAACATTTGAGGAGACACACACCACTGACCACCAACATTTGAGGAGGCACACACCACTGACCACTGACATTTGAGGAGGCACACAGCACTGACCACTGACATTTGAGGAGACACACAGCACTGACCACCAACATTTGAGGAGACACACACCACTGACCACAAACATTTGAGGAAACACACACCACTGACCACCAACATTTGAGGAGGCACACACCACTGACCACTGAAATTTGAGGAGGCACACAGCACTGACCACTGACATTTGAGGAGGCACACAGCACTGACCACTGACATTTGAGGAGGCACACAGCACTGACCACCAACATCTGAGGAGACACACAGCACTGACCACCAACATCTGAGGAGACACACAGCACTGACCACAAACTTTGAAGGAGCCACAAACCACTGACCACCAACATTTGAGGAGACACACACCACTGACCAACAACATTTGAGGAGGCACACACCACTGATCACCAACATTTGAGGAGGCACACACCACTGATCACCAACATTTGAGGAGACACACACCACTGACCACCAACATTTGAGGAGACACACACCACTGACCACCAACATTTGAGGAGGCACACACCACTAATCACCAACATTTGAGGAGGCACACATCACTGACCACCAACATTTGAGGAGACACACACCACTGACCACAAACATTTGAGGAGACACACACCACTGATCACCAACATTTGAGGAGACACACACCACTGACCACAAACATTTGAGGAGACACACACCACTGATCACCAACATTTGAGGAGGCACACACTACTGATCACCAACATTTGAGGAGGCACACACCACTGACCACCAACATTCGAGGAGACACACACCACTGACCACAAACATTTGAGGAGACACACACCACTGACCACCAACATTTGAGGAGACACACACCACTGACCACAAACATTTGAGGAGACACACACCACTGACCACCAACATTTGAGGAGACACACACCACTGACCACCAACATTTGAGGAGGCACACACCACTGACCACCAACAGTTGAGGAGACACACAGCACTGACCACAAACATCTGAATTAATTGTTGTATATACTTAAAATGATTGCATAAAACTCTTAGCTTGAAAATTTATGGGAAAGCAGGAAAACAGCCATTGACATAAAAACATGTTTGTAATCGGGGACTTGTACAGCAAGGTAGATAAGAACTCAAGGTTTTCTAACACATTTACCTGTTCCTGTCCCAGCACCAGCACTCCCTGATGTTTGATAGGGTGGTAGGGTGCCAAGTTTTCCCCATTTCCTCGAAGTACGCCATCTTGGTACGCTTCCCACACACCGTCCCGTGTTGTCCAGGCAATGCAGATATGATGCCATTTGCCATCATTGATTACAAAAGGTAATTTTGCTACCTGTTAAAAAAAAAAAAAAGAAGAGACTCAAATTATCTGGAACACGGACTGCCCCCAGCAGATGCTTTCCCGGGCACCTAATATTGCTGTCACTTAATGAGGATCTACAGGAAAGGTCAGGTACCAGTCAGTGTAGAACCTGTTATGAATGAACACACTACTGATCAATGATCTGTGTTCACCCTGAAACATTCCCCTGTGTGTCCCCCAGCAGCAGCCATCGGGAGAGGAAAGGGAGGACCCAGCAAAGCTGCGGGGATGGGTGGAGGGAGGGGGTGGTACAGCAAGGGGAATCTTCACCACATTGTCTGAAAAAATGTGTGAACAGATATCCTAAATATGCAGTTTGTACATCATGCCCTGCCAGCATGTTTGAAGACACCCTATGTGTAATTCAGAGACTATTGAAGGAAGGTTTACGGTAGTGCTTAATTCAAAATTTCACACAGCGCTGAGCTGCTGAGTTGCTGCTAGGAGAGGGAAGGAAGGGGAGCTGAGCTGCTGAGTCACTGCAAGGAGAGGGAGCTGAGCTGCTGAGTCACTGCTACTAGAGGGAGCTGAGCTGCTGGCTCACTGCTAGGAGAGAAAAGAAAGGGGAGCTGAGCTGCTGAGTCACTACTAGGATAAGGAAGGAGGGGGAGCCGAGCTGCTGGCTCACTGCTAGGAGAGGGAAGGAGGGGGAGCTGAGCTGCTTAGTCACTGCTAGGAGAAGGAAGAAGGGGGAGATAAGCTGCTTAGTCACTGCTAGGAAAAGGAAGGAGCGGGAGCTGAGCTGCTGAGTCACTGCTAGGAGAGGGAAGGAGGGGGAGCTGAGCTGCTGAGTCACTGCTAGGAGAAGGAAGAAGGGGAGCTGAGCTGCTTAGTTACTGCTAGGAGAGGGAAGGAGGGGGAGCTGAGATACTTAGTTACTGCTAGGTGAAGGAAGAAGGGTGAGCTGAGCTGCTTAGTCACTGCTAGGAGAGGAAAGGCAGGGGAGCTGAGCTGCTTGACTCCATGCTAGGAGAGGAAAGGCAGGGGAGCTGAGCTGCTGAGTCCATGCTAGGAGAGGGAAGGAGGGGGAGCTGAGCTGCTTAGTCACTGCTAGGGAAGGAAGAAGGGGGAGATAAGCTGCTTAGTCAGTGCTAGGAGAGGGAAGGAGCGGGAGCTGAGCTGCTGAGTCACTGCTAGGAGAGGGAAGAAGGGGGAGCTAAGCTGCTTAGTCACTGCTAGGAGAGGGAAGGAGGGGGAGCTGAGCTGCTGAGTCACTGCTAGGAGAAGGAAGAAGCGGAGCTGAGCTGCTTAGTTAATGCTAGGAGAGGGAAGGAGGGGGAGCTGAGATACTTAGTCACTGCTAGGAGAAGGAAGAAGGGTGAGCTGAGCTGCTTAGTCACTGCTAGGAGAGGAAAGGCGGGGGAGCTGAGCTGCTGACTCCATGCTAGGAGAGGAAAGGCAGGGGAGCTGAGCTGCTGAGTCCATGCTAGGAGAGGAAAGGAGGGGGAGCTGAGCTGCTGAGTCACTGCTAGGAGAAGGAAGGAGGGGAGCTTAGCTGCTGAGTCAATGCTAAGAGAGGAAAGGCGTGGAGCTGAGCTTCTGAGTCAATGCTAAGAGAGAGAAGGTAGGGGAGCTGAGCTGCTTAGTCACTGCCAGGAGAGGGAAGGAGGGGGAGCTGAGCTGCTTATTCACTGCTAGGAGAAGGAAGGAGGGAAGCTGATCTCCTGGGTCACTTCTAGGAGAGGGAAGGGGGGGGCTGAGCTGCTGAGTCACTGCTAGGAGAGGGAAGGAGAGGAGCTGAGCTGCTGGGTCACTGCTAGGAGAGGAAAGGCATGGAGCTGAGCTGCTGAGTCCATGCTAGGAGAGGAAAGGAGGGGGAGCTGAGCTGCGGAGTTGCTGCTAGGAGAGGGGAGGAGGGAGGCTGAGTTGCTCAGAATGATTTGAAGGACTAGTGAAATAACTGGCCTCAGGGGAAACACAGAGATGAAACAAATCCTCCTAAGTAAGTTGTACCTGTTTTTATGCAGTCTTCTCTTCTCTACAGCAGGTTCAAAGTACAAGTTTGTCTAAGCATTCCGAAAAAAGGGGGAGGGGAGCTGAAGTTACACTGAGTAGAGCTGGTCAGAGGGAAGAGACACACTCCCTTTCATACAGCACACAGGAACAGAGCTGAGGCTGTCAATCAGCTGGAGTTCCCTACCTTGTCATCTTTTATCACTTGGTGTCAGGAAAACTTGTCAAAAGTGACTCATGCAGATAACAGAGGAAGGAGGCAGCAGACAGAAATGACACTTAGTGCTCTGGAGTGAGACAAGTACACACTATAGAGGGATTTGCTTTGTTTGTATTTTATGTCAGAGGTTTACAACCATTATTATTTTAAGAATCCTTTTTTTTAACAGTGCCTGTTGCTACAGAGGTCAATAAGAACTTGATTTAAAGCTGATTTATGTTTTTTTATGAACTGGTTAATTCTTTAAAGACCACCCTTGCCATGTGTCCACTTCAAGCACCTCTTTGCCTAAACCCTTCCTGAACTCTGCACCCCCCCTAAATCGAGAAATGAAGACTGATGATTGTATTACCTTGTCGTTGATTAATATTTCCATTGGATTATTCCCCCACTCAATAAGCACCAGCTCGTTGGCTTGGCCTGGCACTGCATATGAAAATGGAGTCCCCACCCCCGGGGAGGCGTTGGATTTGAGCCACATGCACACAGTGAAAGCGTACATTTCCGGGAGGCTCTTCTTTACTTTGGCATACATGTAGTTTGTCCTCAAGGGGAAAGTAAGCTGGAATTTGTCGGCAGGCCGGTTCTCCTTTTGACCTAAAGAGATGGCGAAGACAAGCAAAGTTAATGTTTCGGAGGGGTTAGGCTGAGATTTAAACACAAGCCTAACCTGTGACTTCTACACCGGATTATTGAAGGCATAAAAAATCTCTCCTAATCCCAGTGGAGCAATAATGATTATTTGGCACCTCTACCGAGATAATACTCAAGAGTACGTCTTTCCATAATCTGTCCCTAAGCAGGATTGTCTTAGGGTTAGTTGGAATGAAATGGTAGGAAATAGCCCGGGTATCACCTGTCATTGCAGGTGTGGCGCCCGTTGTTGATCTGAATGTCGATCGATTAGCGCTGCTAATGTCTGTATTTGCCTTTTAGAAGTTCAAGCATATGTGTGTAATAGACCATTGCATGCTTTCCATGTGACCTTGGTTCCATCCATCCTTGGCTAAGCTGCACCTTTACCACCAGCACCCAGGGATGGGCTGGCCTTTGGGACTACCGGGAGTTTCCCTGTGGGCCGATGGCTCAGTGGACCGGCTTCAGTGACAGTGGACCGCTGCCCCCCTCAGCTCCTCTGTCTCTCCCTCCCCGTAGCGCTCATCTTCTCTCCCTCCCCGCAGTGCTCACCTAGGGGGAACAGAGAAGCAGGGGAGGACCAGAGGAGCAGGGACGACGACAGAGGAGCATAGGGGGACCAGAAGGAGCACGGGGGAGGGGACAGACAGCTGACTCAACAGCTATGGCCTGGGAGATTCTCACTTCTGCCTATTCTTGTCCCATGCCAGTACCCATAGATGTGCGTGTCTATATATATATATGGCCCTGGCACACTGATCTCCCAGCTGCCATACAGAGTGATAATGCTAATGCGCACAAGGTGATTAGGGTGGGCCCAGGCACCCCTGGCACACCCTGTGCGCACGCCTATGCCAGCACCCCACAGAAAAGCAGCTGTGCTTGGTGCAGGGAAAGCCAATGCACAATGAAATCGATCATCCGAGATGACACAGACACATGCAAAGCAGTGATGTCATCGGAAGCGAAAAGCTACGTAGAGGGGAGGGAAGATCGGTTGGACTTTAACCGGTTAAGGATCGCCGCTCGAATGTACCCCTACTCTTCCTCTACAAGTGTGCAACGTTTGTCGTCCAGGGGACCTACGGCCGGGGAGCACCGATTTTTCAAAGCCGGCCACCCCTTCCATAGAATACCATGTTAAACGTCTAGTCATGGACACAGTGAGGCATGGGCATAGTGAGGCGCCCGCTTGTGGCATGGCGTCAAAATTTTACCCTTAAAAATCTCGATAGGCGACGTTTAAAAAATTCTATAGGTTGCATCTTTTGAGTTACAGAGGAGGTCTAGGGATAGAATTATTGCTCTCGCTCTAACGATCGCGGCGATGCCTCACTTGTGTGGTTTGAACACCGTTTTCATGCGTTCGCTTCTGCGCGCGAGCTCGTCGGGACGGGGCGATTTAAAAAAACAATTTTTTGTTTTGCTATTTTTTTTTTACACTGAAAAAATTTATAAAAATGTGATCACTTTTATTCCTATTTCCTATTACAAGGAATGTAAACATCCCTTGTAATAGAAAAAAGCATGACAGGTCCTCTTAAATATGAGATCTGGGGTCAAAAATACGTCACATCTCATATTTAGACTTAAAAGCAAAACAATAAAAATAAATGTCATTTAAAAAAAAGATAAACAAAAAAAATGTTTCTTTAAGATGCTGGGCGGGACTGACGTTTTGACGTCACTTCCGCCCCCCAGCAGAGCTATGGGGACGGGTGAGGGACATTTTTCCCTCACTCGCATCCACAGTCAGCTGCCGAACGGACCCGATCGCCTCCGCCGCTACCGACGGCAACGGTAAGCGGCGAAGGGCACGGGAGAGCGGCCGGAGGGGGGGCCCCTCTCCCGCCACCGATAACGGCGATCTCGCGGCAAATCTGACGCGGAGACCGCCGTTATCGTTTAAAGGACCCTGCGCACTAAAGATGGATACCTTGGTTGTGGCAGCAATCTTTAAAATTAGGACGTATATATACAGTGCAGGGTCCACAAGCAGTTAAAAAAAAAACTGACTCGGTTTGTGCCAGTGTTGTCTCGCAACCGGGTGTTTACGAGGCTCTCCGGCGCCCCCCCCCCACCCGCCTCTGGCCGCATGTGGTATTGCATGCTATTGAAGCCAATGCGAAACAAATTATTTTTCGTTTCCATTGACTTCAATGGGGAAACTCGCTTTGCTATGCGAGTACTTTGGATTACGAGCGTTCTCCTAGAACGGATTATGCTCAATGTTTCCACTGTATTACATTTTGCTTGAGTAGTTGCAAGCTTATCTGTTCATTTTAGGACCCTCGGCATTGTTAACGTATCAGAGGTCCTGCCGCCAGATTAAATGGAACCTGTCGCAACGCTAAATATGGAAGCTGCCGCGGCTGACCGCCTTCTGAAAATGCGAATTACTTAATGTCTTTCTCATTCAATGGCTTCAATAAGTCACTGACCTGGAAATCTGACCTCACTGGCTGCATACTTGTTCCGGATCAGTTCCAGCCGATTAGTATTTGCAGAAGGTGGTCAGTAACGGTTGCCTTGTTTTTAATTTATCCTGTTAAGATTTAAATCCCAACCGAATTTATCATTTTATTACTAAAATGCAATCAGGCTGAATAAACCGAACCAGGTGTGTTATTTGTATGTATGCTGCAGCCTTTGTTACATTTTCCTGTGTCAATGGAGGGCAGACCTCTGCTCAGCACAGAAAGTAGCAGTCGGGATAATCTATGATCTGAATCCCCCCAAACCAACATCATTGTCACCAATCGCAATCAAACTGCAGCATAAAAACACAACATCACTATGACATCATCCTAAGAAAAGTTTCAAAAATTCTGTAACTTCCCCCGATATGTCACTAGGAGGCGCCATAACCCATCCCCAGCCAAGGCTGCATTTCGCATTAGTAAGGAAAGCTCTGGTTATTTCTTACAGCGATATAAAACAACAAATTGCGAACACTGATCATTATTCTGATGGCATATCGTGGCAGGCGGCTTCAATAGAGCCAGCTACATAGAAAAACTGAGGTCTGGATGGGGGGGGGGGGTCGGGGTGGAAATGCTGAGAGAGCTAAATCCTTCGTAGGTCACCTCGACCGACATGTACAGATGTCTGCAATGTGAATGCACTCTCTAGTTCTGTGCAGGTAGCAATACACAGAGGCATTCAATGTGGGCCAAGGCTAAGAGCTCTGAAATGAATTCCTCCCTGACTATTCATGTTATGTAACTGCAGCACAGAATCCAAACTGCAAGCCTGTTATATAGGATAGAGACAGCAAGGAGGTAAAGAGAGTAGGGGGGGGGGTTAAGGGGGTGAAAGAGATAGAGGAGAGGAGGATATAAGATGGAGAGATGAGAGGAGTGGGGAGAGGGAGATGGGGGGAGAGGAGCAGAGAGGAGAGAAAAGAAGAGCGTGAGAGGAGAGGGGAAGAGAGTAGAGAGGGAGCTGGGAGGAGAGGAGAGCCGAGAGTGGAGAGGGAGCTGGGAGGAGAGGAAAGGAGAGGAGAATGAGAGAAGAGGGGAAAATTGAAGGAAAGGAGCGGAGAGGCGAGAAGAGAAGAGAGGGATCTGGGATCAGAGGAGAGAGGGAGCTGAGAGGAGAGGATAAGGGAGAAGGGGAGATGGGAGGAGAGAAAAGAAGAGAGAGAGGAGAGGGGAGGAGAGAGGGAGATGGGACAAAAGGAGTGGAGAGGAGAGAAAAGAAGAGAGGGAAATGAGAGGAGAGAGAGAGAGGAAAGGAGAGATGGAGGGGAGAGAACAGGAGAGGAGAAGAGGGAAAAGAGAAAAAAATTGTGAAATGGAGGGGAGAGGAGAGGAAAGGAAAGGAAAGGTGAGAGGGAACTGAGGGAAGGAGAGATGAGAGGAGAAGAGAAGAGAGAAAAGAGAAGAGAGGAGAAGAAAATAGAAGAGATTGGGGGGGGGGGGGTGAATAGAAAAGAAGAGGAGAGGAGAGAAAAGGAGAGAGGGAGATGAGAGGAGAGAAAGGGAGAGAGCGAGATGAGAGGAGAGAAAAGAGAGAGAGAGAGAGAGGAAGGGAGAGACAGAGAGGAGAGAAGAGAAGAGGAGAGGACAGGAGGGAAGAGAATATGAAAAGAGAGATAGAGGGGAGAGGAGAGGAAAGGAAAGGTGAGAGGGAGATAAGAGAGGGGAGATAAGAATAGAGAGGGGAGAGAGAGGAGGAGAGAGCAAGGGAAAGCAGAGAGGGAGATGAGATGAGAAGAGAGAAAGAGAGAGGCGAGAGGGAGACGAGAAGAGAAAGGCAGCGGGGGGGGGGGGGAGGAGAGAAGAGAAAAAGAAGAGACGGAGGGGAGAGGAGATGGAGAGGAGAGAAAAGGAGAAAGGGAGATGAGAGGAGAGAAAGCGGAGAAAGCGGAAAGGAGAGACGGGGGGGGGGGGAGTAGAGGACAGGAGAGAAGAGGAGATGAGGGAAAAGGTGAGATGGAAGGGGGAGGAGAGGAAAAGAAGGGTGAGAGGAAGATGATAGACAGAGAGGACAGAGCGGAGAGAAGAGAAGGATAGGATGGGAATGGAAAGGAGAGAGGAGAAGAGGGACAGGGGGAGAGGAGATAAGAGATGAAAGGAGAGAGGGGAGTAAGAGAGGTGGAGAGAGGAGAGGAAAGGAGAGACTGAGGGGAAAGGAGAGAGGGAGAGGAGAGACAAAAAGTGGGACGAGAGAAAGGAGAGAAGAGAGAAAATTGAATGGAAAGAATGAAAAGTCAAATTGGAAGATTGGGTTTGTGAGAGGAAAGGAGAGAGTGAGAGTGAGGGGAGAGAGAAGGAGAGGAGATAAAGAGGAAGGGGAGGAAAGGAAAGGTCAGAACATGGTAGGGAAGATAGGAAATAAGTGGAATGGGAAAGAGAACAGAGGAGAGGAGTTGGAGGGGATTGAGGAGAGGAGTTGGAGGGGAAGAGAGTGGAGGAGAGGAAAGGGGAGTAGAACAAAAAAAAAGAGAAGGGAGGGGAAAAATTACGTTATTGCAGAAAGAGAGAGTGGAGGGAAGGAGAGAAGAAAGTAGGGATAGAAGAGCGGAGGGAGGGAGGCGAGGAAAGTAAGGAGAAGAGGTAAGGGACAGTGTTGAGAGGGAGGAGAGGAAAGGAAAAGAGAGAAGGGTAAGAAGGGGATGAATGGGAGAAATAAGAGGGAAGGAGGGGTGCGGCGGGTAAAGAAAGGAAAAGGGGAATGGGAGGGAGATGAGAAAGGAGTGGAGGGTAGGGAGCGGTTTGATACGGAAATAGAGGGAGAACAAAAGCGGGAGAAATAAAGAAAAAGGGGGGGAGGGGAGCTTGCGTTATGTTCTTAAACAGAAGCTGCAGATGCCTGAATCACACCACAGACTGAAAACTGGGAATCCTATAAATACAAATCCTTCAAACACAGAATATAATATGCGGCTGATTACTGAGGCGGTACAATTGCACAATGTATGGGTTGTGACATTCTTCCCAGACAATGATCGCACCCCATGATGTGGAATACAGGGGGAGATGTTCTTGGGGGCACATACACAGGCAGACGGCTGCAATCACATTGTACCCTCAGCACGTTCTCCGCACCTTTTTCCAGGTCGGTGATCCTCTGCTGTAGGGAGGTGAGGGCGTTCTCTATTTTGCCCCTCAGCTCTGTCTCGTTCTTCACGTTGACCTTCCCTTCTTCTAGGTTGTTGACTCTGGACAGGACTTGCTTCTCCAAGTCGTCTATTTTGGTCTGCAACAAATCTTTCAGACTGCTGGCTTGAACAGATGAGTTCCCTCTGCTGTATTGCTGCAAAGGGGCAGGGGAAAGGGGGGGAGGGGAAGGGGGGGGGACATGTTACGCCGTTGGTTAAGTGGCTTGTCACAAACATTACTAAACATTCGACTTTCTCAATTAAACCCATTAGCAGCTTATTGACTTAGGTAACCATGTGGATGATTGTTGAGGCTTCATCTCTGGATAAGTAAAGCCTCAGGCTGATATTTCAAGGGCAGCCAAGCTTTGGGCATTGGTGGTCCACATGCCCAAAGACTAAAGCCATGTACACGCGGTGGGACCTTTGTCCGACCAAAATCACATCGGAATTCTGACGAAATTCTATTGGAGTAAAAGAGAACATGTTCTCTGTCTATCTAAACTCCGACGGAATTCCTCGGAATTTCGGATGGAAATAATCCGATGGGGCATACACACCGTCGGAACTTCTGATGGAAATAATCCAATGGGGCATGCACACCGTCGGAATTTCCAATGGAAATAATCGGATGGGGCATACACACCGTCAGAATTTCCAATGGAAATAATCCGATGGGGCATACACACCGTCAGAATTTCCAATGGAAATAATCCAATGGGGCATACACACCGTCGGAACTTCTGATGGAAATAATCCAATGGGGCATACACACCGTCGGAACTTCTGATGGAAATAATCCAATGGGGCATACACACCGTCGGAATTTCCAATGGAAATAATCCGATGGGGCATGCACACCGTCGGAATTTCCAATGGAAATAATCCGATGGGGCATACACACCGTCGGAACTTCTGATGGAAATAATCCAATGGGGCATGCACACCGTCGGAATTTCCAATGGAAATAATCGGATGGGGCATACACACCGTCGGAATTTCCAATGGAAATAATCGGATGGGGCATACACACAGTCGGAATTTCTGATGGAAAAAGTCAGTCGGAAATTCAGATCGTGTGTACGGGGCATAAAGTTACATAAAGCAAAAAGCATCAACATGTATGCTTGTTAGCGACCAAGTGTACACATTTATGAGCTCAGCAGGCAACCCCCGGTGACCAACTGGTAAAACCCAACAAGGGCGATCAACTCTTCTTCCAAGGTTGGTCACCGCTGAGATCACAGGTGGGCGACCATTTCCCGATCCCACTGCAATCGCTCAGATTGGGATTCGGGAAGCAGTTGTATCCTGTCTATGGGCACCCACCTTAGATTAGCCAAGAGGAACTCCAAACCACCACAAGTGTATGCAGAGGGCGCTTGGCGCAGTCCTAATGCCAAAGAGAAATGGTGATGTTCCACCAATGCCAAGTTTTTCCAAGGTAAATTCTCTTAACCCACCTTCACTACCAACCAGACTCAAGAGAGGCTTAAATCTTTGACAATTTATTAGGCTGCATATGGCCACAATCTGAAGGCTGGTCAACCAATTTCACATTTCCTGCCATCCAGAAGACATGTCTGTCTTGGTGATTGACTATTGGCAGCTGGTGGACGGGCACCAAGATTATCGCCATCAATGCAGTCAGAAGTTCCTTTTTCTAATGTTAACAGGAATAGGTGAATGTACTGCGGAGAAACATTGTATTCACCAACACGCTCTCTTCTGATTATACTACCAACTTTACAATCATCACTGCTTAAGATACTCGGTGCTTCAAACACTCGGGGCTCCGAAAAAAGGAACAAATACCGCACCAGTAAGTTACCACAATGAGTTAACAAGAACAGAATCATGCATCAATCTCCATAGCTGGGTCTCGCTTTTCTGCATGTCCCAAACCCCCACTATCTCCTGCTTCTTCTTCATGTCCTACACCCAGGGCCACTGATAGAGGGGGCCACCACTCCTCCTGTAGAGGGGCCGGGCACACGGGGGGGCCCAGACAGCAGAGGGAATCTTTTCTGCATGTCCCAAACCTCCACTATCTCCAGCACCTTCTTCATGTCCCACACCCAGGGCCACTGATAGGGGGGCATCAGTCCTTCTGTAGGGGGCCCAGGTTCACAGGGGGGCCCAGACAGTAGAGGGAATCTTTTCTGCATGTCCCAAACCCCCACTATCTCCCACACCTTCTTCATGTCCCACACCCAGGGCCACTGATAGGGGGGGCCACCAGTCCTCCTGTAGAGGGGCCGGGCACACAGGGGGGCCCAGACAGCAGAGGGAATATTTTCTGCATGTCCCAAACCTCCACCACCTCCCGCTCCTTTTTCATGTCCCACACCCAGGGCCACTGATAGGGGGGCCACCAGTCCTCCTGTAGGGGGCCCGGGTTCACAGGGGGGGCCCAGACAGTAGAGGGAATCTTTTCTGCATGTCCCAAACCTCCACTATCTCCAGCACCTTCTTCATGTCCCACATCCAGGGCCACTGATGGGGGGGCACCAGTCCTTCTGTAGAGGGCCCAGGTTCACAGGGGGGGCCCAGACAGTAGCGGGAATCTTTTTTGCATGTCCCAAACCCCCACTACGTCCAGCACCCTCTTCATGTCTCACACCCAGGGCCACTGATAGGGGGGGCCACCAGTCCTCCTGTAGGGGGCCCGGGTACACAGGGGGGCCCAGATAGCAGAGGGAATCTTTTCTGCATGTCCCAAACCCCCACTATCTCCCACATTCCTCTTCATGTCCCACACCCAGAGCTACTGATAGGGGGGCCACCAGTCCTCCTGTAGGGGGCCCGGGTACACAGGGGGGCCCAGACAGTAAAGGGAATCTTTTCTGCATGTCCCAAACCCCCACTATCTCCAGCACCCTCTTCATGTCCCACACCCAGGGACACTGATAGGGGGAGACCACCAGTTCTCCTGTAAGGGGCCCGGGTACAGGGGAGGCCCAGAGAGCAACAGAGGGAAATGGTGTGGTCAGATGGAGGGGCAATTACAGAAGGATGCCCTGTGCACTTCTCTGCAGCAGATGAAAGACAGATGCTCTCCCTCCTGCCAACTTTCAGCTGCTGCACGGAGAGACATATACACTGGTCATTGTGTCTGTAATTGCTTCCCCCACACACTGATCCACCTCCCTGTTCTGCCTGCTTCTGATCCCCCTGTGTGCCCACCTGTCACTGTGCTGCCTCAACCCCCCCCCCCACCCTACTCACAACTTCCCTGTTCCGTAAAAAAAGAAAAAATAAAAATATTAAAAAAATATATAAAATCGAATTATTTCTAAAAATTTACAGATTTTTTGAAAAATTATATATATTTTTTAGAGTTTAAAGAATGTAAAAAAACTAATAAAAAGGTCTAATTCACACAGGTTCTCTGATATGTTTGTGTGCGCTAATAATGATTTTAGTGGATTGTTTTGTGAAAACAGGTAGCCGTGATTTCTAACAGCAGCATTACCCACACCCAGCTGTCTCCTTCACCATCTCCTGCACCCTCTTCATGTCCCACATCCAGCCATGAAGGTCCTCTTAACCGTGTCCCATACCCCCTTCCTGTCCCAAAGCCACCCTTCATGTCCCACAGCAAGCCATGTCCCAGGTCTCCTTTACTATGTCCCAAATTCCCCAACCATGTCCCACACCCAGCCATGAAGGTCCCTTTTACCATGTTCTGTACCCCCTTTCCTGTCCCACAGCCACCCTCTATGTCCCACTCTCAGCCATTTCTCAGGTCTCCTTCACCATGTCCCAAATCCTCCAACCGTGTCCCACACGCCATATGCCAGGTATACGTCACCATATCTCCCCCAGTGTCCCAAATCCTCCTACATCGACCCCATGTCAAAAAGCCAGACATTTTTCAGTTCTCGTTCACCATGTCCCATCTCCCCAAAAGGTCCTGCAGCCAGCCATGTCCTCCTTCATTGTCCTACACCCCCTCATCCAGCCATACTCCACACACCCTTGATATAGCTCACGTCTGCTCTATGCCTCGCCACCCCCATTATGTCCTGCACCCAGCCATGTCCCACTACCCCATTATGTCCTGCACCCAGCCATGTCCCACTACCCCATTATGTCTTGCACCCAGCCATGTCCCACTACCCCATTATGTCCTGCACCCAGCCATGTCCCACTACCCCATTATAACCTGCACCCAACCATTTCCCATTATGTCCTGCACTCTGCCATGTCCCACCTGCCCCATTATGTCCTGCACCCAGCCATGTCCCACTAGCCCATTATGTCCTGCACCCAGCCATGTCCCACTAGCCCATTATGTCCTGCACCCAACCATTTCCCATTATGTCCTGCACTCTGCCATGTCCCACCTCCCCCATTATGTTCTGCACCCAGCCATGTCCCACCACCCCAATTATGTCCTGCACCCAGCCATGTCCCAATAGAGAAGGGCAGCACACAAGCCCCCCATTACAATCTCTGCACACCTTTCCCCCAATGTCTGATTGAATACTTATTTCCATGCATTCTATTAACCATACAAGCCATGAGCCATTCCATCCCTACCCATCCCTACCTCCAGGTATTCTACTGACCATACAAGCCATGAGCCACCCCTACCTATCCCTACCTCCAGGTATTCTACTGATCATACAAGCCATCCCATCGCTACCTCCAGGTATTTTAGTGACCATACAAGCCATGAGCCACCCCTACCCATCCCTATCTCCAGGTATTCTACTGACCATACAAGCCATGAGCCACCCCTACCCATCCCTATCTCCAGGTATTCTACTGACCATACAAGCCATGAGCCACCCCTACCCATCCCTATCTCCAGGTATTCTACTGACCATACAAGCCATGAGCCACCCCTACCTATCCCTACCTCCAGGTATTCTACTGATCATACAAGCCATCCCATCGCTACCTCCAGGTATTTTAGTGACCATACAAGCCATGAGCCACCCCTACCCATCCCTATCTCCAGGTATTCTACTGACCATACAAGCCATGAGCCACCCCTACCCATCTCTATCTCCAGGTATTCTACTGACCATACAAGCCATGAGCCACCCCTACCCATCCCTATCTCCAGGTATTCTACTGACCATACAAGCCATGAGCCACCCCTACCCATCCCTACCTCCAGGTATTTTACTGACCATACAAGCCATGAGCCATCCCATTCCTACCCATCCCTACCTCCAGGTATTCTACTGACCATACAAGCCATGAGCCGCCCCTACCTCCAGGTATTCTACTGACCATACAAGCCATGAGCCGCCCCTACCTCCAGGTATTCTACTGACCATACAAGCCATGACCCATCCCTACCCATCCCTACCTCTAGGTATTCTACTAACCATACAAGCCATGAGCCACCCCTACCCATCCCTACCTCCAGGTATTCTACTGACCATACAAGCCATGACCCATCCCTACCCATCCCTACCTCTAGGTATTCTACTAACCATACAAGCCATGAGCCACCCCTACCCATTCCTACCTCCAGGTATTCTACTGATCATGCAAGCCATCCCATCGCTACCTCCAGGTATTCTACTGACCATACAAGCCATGACCCACCCCTACCCATCCCTACCTCCAGGTATTCTACTGACCATACAAGCCATGACCCATCCCTACCCATCCCTACCTCCAGGTATTCTACTGACCATACAAACCATGAGCCACCCCTACCCATCCCTACCTCCAGGTTCTCCAGCCTGGTCTTCAGGCTTTGCAGGGTCTGTCCCAGCTGGGTAAGGGTCTCAGCAGTGGGGGTCCTGGACAGGTCTCCCATGGTGTTTTTGGGGGTCCCAGTCTCCTTCTTCCTGGACCCAGGGGCTGCCCCTGTCTTGGGCTCATTGGAGGGAACCTCCAGCACTGTCTGCCCCTCACACCTGGCCAGCTTGCCAGTCAAGTCCCTGATGGTGTCCTTCTGATTGATGATGGTCTCCTTCTGCTGGAGGACCGTCTCTCGCAGCTGCAGGATGGTGGTCTTCAGGTCCTCGGTGGGACCACTGTTCTGCATGGAGGAGGTGCACATGTCCATGTCTAGAGGCACTGAGGTGCAGATAAACCTGGTCTGGGGGAAATTCTGGGCAGATCCTCGCAAGAAGAAGAAGCAGAGGAGGAGGCTCCTCCAGCAGGCTCCGGTGATCATGGCTTCTCCGTGTCCAGCACTGATGGGCTCGCTCTGGGTGCGGAACGATCGTCCTCCTGACTTCAGCACCAGGAACTGTCCGCTGAGCACAACTGTCACTGCAGCGCAGGCAGCCGCTTATATAGAGGAGGGAGGGAGCAGAGCAGGCTCAGGAATCCCTCCCTGGCTGAGTTGTACACAGGCTGACTGTACAAAGGGGGGGTTCAGAGGGAAGAGGGGGCTCCCTCCTGCATCACACACAGGGGGGCAACTGTCACACAATACCCCATTGTACTGCCACCAGCAATCTGCTGCACCAAGGGGGGGGCTCAGGACCAATCAGGAAGAGGATGGAGTAAGTGTGTAGGGAGAAGAGTTCTGGGCTACCCTCCCCTTGCCATGGTAAGTGCCCAGCAAAGATGGTGGGAGGAGGGGAAAACCTCAGGGTATCCCCCAATCCCAGCAAGGGGGGGCTGCTGCAGGTCTGTCATTATTTTGGAAAAGCCCCAACGGTTTTAATGAGCTGTGTGACTGCAGCGATACGTACTGCAGGCGGGGGGCTCATTCGCTGGCAATGTGCGATTGGAAGACGTCAGCGCAGTCGCTGGCGGGGAACCCACCTGGAAAATGAGAGAAATTACATTTATTATAGGAATTAATAGAGTGCAGAGGATTTACACAGCAATTTTCATACACTGTACACTCACAGCAGTCCCTATACTCAGGAGCTTACAATCTAAGGTCCCTAAAAAAAACACATTTATTTCAGGTATTAATGTAGGGACAGATTCAGAAAGAATCTACGTCGGCGTATCTCCTGATATGCCGCCGTAAATTCAAATGTGCGCCGTCGCATCTTTACGCCGCTTCAGAAAGCAAGTTACGCCGAAAAACATGGCTTCAGTCGTCCGGTGTAACTTGCCTACGCCCCGTATCGTGGACGCATGGTGACGCTGGACGCATTAGACTTTCCCATTAAAAATATGCAAATGAGCTAGATACGCCGATTCACGAACGTACGTGCGCCCGGCGTATTGATATACGTCGTTTACTTCCACCGGCGTAAAGTTACCCCTGCTATATGAGGCGCAACCCATGTTAAGTATGGACATCGGAACAGCGTCGAATTGTACGTCGTTTGCGTAAGTCGTTCGGGAATGAGGCTGGGTGTAAGTTCCGTTCACGTGGAAAGCATTGACTATTTGCGATGTGATTTTCGCGCATGCGCACTGGGATACGTCCACGGACGGCACATGCGCCGTTCGTTAGACGCGTCATTTACGTGGGGTCACGGCTCATTTTAATACTACACGCCCACCTCCTTCCTATTTTAAATTACGCGGGCTTACGCCGGACCAGGTACGCTACGCCGCCGTAACTTAGGGCGCAAGTTCTTTCTGAATACCGTACCTGCCGATCTAAGTTACGGCGGCGTAGTGTATCTGAGATATGCTACGCCCGCCTAAAGATAGGCAATTCTACCTGAATCTGGCCCGTAGTGTCTATAATGTAACAGAGCTTTATGTACGCCAGTCCCTGCCCTCAGGAGCTTACAATCTAAGATCCCTATAAATTAGACCATTCATTTCAGGTATTAATGTATTGCCTACAATGTAACAGAGATTACATCAGTCCCTGCCCTCAGGAGCTTACAATCTAAGTCCCTATAAAATTAAAGCATTTATTTCCGGTATCAATGTAGTGCCAACAATGTAACAGAGCTATATGTAAATCAGTCCCTGCCTTCAAGAGCTTACAATCTAATGTCCCTATAAAATTAGACCATAGTGCCTACAATGTAACAGAGCTTTATGTGTTTCAGTCCCTGCCCTCAGGAGCTTACAATACATAAGGTCCCTATAAAATAAAACCATTTATTTCAGGTATTAATGTAGTGCCAACAATGTAACAGAGCTTTATGTACTGTACCACCAGTCCCTGTCCTCAGGAGCTTACAATCTAAGGTCCCTAAAAAAAAAATCAGGTATTAATATAGTGCCAACAATGTAACAGAGCTTTATGTACATCAGTCCCTGTCCTCAGGAGCTCACAATCTAAGGTCCCTATAAAACAAATAATTTTTTCAGCTATTAATATAGTGCCAACAATGTAACAGAGCTTTATGTTTTTCAGTCCCTGCCCTCAGGAGCTTACAATCTAGGATCCCTATAAAATTAGACCATTTATTTCAGGTATTAATGTAGTGCCTACAATGTAACAGAGCTTTATGTACATCAGTCCCTGTCCTCAGGAGCTTACAATCTAAGGTCCCTATAAAACAAACAATTCTTTCAGGTATTAATATAGTGCCAACAATGTAACAGAGCTTTATGTACATCAGTCCCTGTCCTCAGGAGCTTACAATCTAAGGTCCCTATAAAACAAACAATTCTTTCAGGTATTAATATAGTGCCAACAATGTAACAGAGCTTTATGTACATCAGTCCCTGTCCTCAGGCGCTTACAATTTAGGGTTCCTATTCCACATGCATACACATACTAGGACAACCAATCTTCCTACCAGCATGGAGGTAACCAGAGGAACCCCCACCCAATACGAATTCATCCAAAGTCACAAATTACTGAGTAATGAATGCCGCTTCTAAATGAAAGGAGCGGAACGAAAACAAATGAATTTGAAGTCACAAACTATCCAAAGTTACGAATTATCCAAAGTAACAAAGTAACGAATGCCGTATCTAACTGAATGGAGCGGAACGAATACGAATGTATCCAAAGTCACGAATGATCCGAAGTCACGAATGAGCCGAAGTCACGAATGAGCTGAAGTCACGAATGAGCCGAAGTCACGAATGACCCGAAGTCACGAATGACCTGAAGTCACGAATCATCCGAAGTCACGAATGACCCGAAGTCACGAATGATCCGAAGTCACGAATGATCCGAAGTCACGAATGATCCGAAGTCACGAATGATCCGAAGTCACGAATGATCCGAAGTCACGAATGATCCGAAGTCACGAATGATCCGAAGTCACGAATGACCCGAAGTCACGAATGATCCAAAGTCACGAATGACCCGAAGTCACGAATGATCCGAAGTCACGAATGACCCGAAGTCACGAATGATCCGAAGTCGCGAATGATCCGAAGTCACGAATGACCCGAAGTCACGAATGACCCGAAGTCACGAATGACCCGAAGTCACGAATGATCCGAAGTCACGAATGATCCGAAGTCACGAATGATCCGAAGTCACGAATGATCCGAAGTCACGAATGATCCGAAGTCACGAATGATCCGAAGTCACGAATGATCCGAAGTCACGAATGACCCGAAGTCACGAATGATCCGAAGTCACGAATGAGCCGAAGTCACGAATGATCCGAAGTCACGAATGACCCGAAGTCACGAATGACCCGAAGTCGCGAATGACCCGAAGTCACGAATGATCCGAAGTCACGAATGACCCGAAGTCACGAATGATCCGAAGTCACGAATGATCCGAAGTCACGAATGACCCGAAGTCACGAATGATCCGAAGTCACGAATGCCAGTCATAACGAATGATCCATTAAACGGAAAAAAAAAATGAAACTAAAACAAAACTAAATTAATTTTTTGGTAGTGAACATGTCTAATGCCGCGTACACACGATCATTTTTCGTCATAAAAAAAACGTTTTTAAAAACGTCATTAAAAATGATGGTGTGTGGGCTTCACATAGTTTTTCATGTTCTGAAAAACTACAAAAAAAAATTCGAACATGCTGCATTTTTTCACGTTGTTTTAAAAAATGTCGTTTTAAACCCGCGCATGCTCAGAAGCAAGTTATGAGACGGGAGCGCTCGTTCTGGTAAAACTACCGTTCATAATGGAGATCGCACATTCATCACGCTGTAACAGACAGAAAAGCGCGAATCGTCTTTTACTAACACGGAATCAGCTAAAAGCAGCCCCAAAGGCGAATAGAACTTCCCCTTTAGAGTGCCGTCATACGTGTTGTACGTCACCGCGCTTTGTTCATCATTTTTCAAAAACTATGGTGTGTGGGCAACGTCGTTTTTAACGATGAAGTTGGAAAAACATCGTTTTTTGGACATGCTGAAAAACAACATTTTTTTTTCATGCCCAAAAATGATCGTGTGTACGCGGCATCACGCCTCTTTCACACCTGCAGACCCTATGTCCGCTTTTTCATCCATCCATTTGTGGATGAAAAAGGGACATACATTGGTCCCTATTGCGGGTGTCAGCGGATGTTCATTCGCTGACACCCGCAGTAGAGACCAATGTATGATCTCGCCCGCCTCCGCAATGATCCGATTCTGCAGACGGAAGAAAGCCCTATTTTTCCTTCCATCTGCGTATCGGATCGGATGAACACGGACATACGGTCCTTGTTCATCCAATCCCAGGGGCAGACTGACCATTGAGGAACTCGGGCATTGCCCGAGGGCCCCATGCCACTAGGGGGCCCCATCAGGGTTGCAAGGCTCATTAAAACCAGGGACAGTATGTAAAAATCTGTGTTTTTTTTTACATCTGTCCCTGATATGTCCAAAACCTACATGCTTTTGATGTGAAAATCCTGAGTTTTTAGCTGCCCCGCCTCTGTACTGCCACCTGGCTTGGTGGCCATCTGTAAGCCTGGGGGCCCCATAATCTTCTATTGCCCGGGGGCCCCATGAGTTGTCAGTCCGCCCCTGTCCAATCCCCTCATAGGGGAGAGCGGAGAAAAGACAGGGCGGTCTTTGCACAGTGTGCGGGGACCGCCCTGTCATCCGCCGGCTCAGCGGGGATCTACGGAGCGATCCCCACTGAGCATACTGATCCGCCCCGTGTGAAAGGGGCCTAACAGGCAAGGTTGCCCTACTGTGGGTTCTCCAGCAGGTTACCAGGAAAAGACGTGCGCATATAGAAGGAGCGCCAGACCAAAAAGTAATGAATTGGGACTTATTTTTTTCACAGCAGCGTTGTCACCCTATGGACAGGATAGTCTTGGAGGGACCATTAGATTTAGATGGATCTGAAGCAAACACAATCGAATTAATGCCCAGCTCCGGACAAAATTTTAGGCAGTCACAGCAACCGTTTGTATTTTTATAAGAAAAAGGTGTAAGCATAGGTGTGCGCACAGGGTGTTCCGGGTGTGCCCAGACATACCCTAATCACCCTGTGCGCACAGGGTGTTCCGCCCAGTGCCCTTCCTTCCTTACTGCAATCACTACCGCAGCACAGATTCCCTCTTGCCCAGGATGCCTTCCTTCTGCAGCACTACCGGCTTCCCTCCTTTCCTCTCCTGCCGGCTGTTGCTGCAGGGATGTTTTAGGATGAGTGAGGGAGGGAGCTGGTAAATATGTATTTATCAGCCCCTTCCCTTTCTGAATGAACATGGTGAGTGATCGGTAGTGTGTTTGAGCTTTGGGGTGCAGACCCTAATGCAATAGGCTGCGCACACCTATGGGTGTAAGCTGTAAAGGTTGATGGTTGGAAGCACGCCCAGCAGTGTCAGTCTGTCCCAACCCCTGTAACTGTCACTTATGCTGGACAGCTTGGTCTGCATATAAAGGCGGGGAAAAATATAATTAAAAACACGTGGAAAAAAAAAGGAATACTGTCATTGCAGGTTTTATCTACCAGGAAATATTTTTGCTATACTTATCCTTTAACCCTTTTACTGCTACTGACATATAGCACATGTCAGCGGGGGTTTTACCCCCCCGGCTGCTACAGTAGGCAGGAATACCTGTAAAAGTCACAAGCCGGCAGTCAGATTTCGGGTGGAAGTGATGTTGCAGCTGTACAGCCACTGGATCACTCCCTGGACCCCCTGAACGGGTGTTTCCCAGACCGAGACAGAGGGAGGGAGATCAGTGAACGTCCATTTGCTGATCTCCTCTATCTGGTAAGAACCCAGAAGCAACAAGGATTTCATAAATGACAGTTTCTGTTGTCACCTTCCCGGGCCGCTGTGAGAAAGAGGCTAATGGTGCATGATCTGTGCTTCAGGGGAGTTCAGGAGAGACATCGGGGGTCCAATAGACCCCAACGTTCTATTCATAGGTGTGTGCAGCCTATTGCATTAGGGTGTGCCTGGACACATCCGGCGCACACTGTGCGCATGCCTATGGTTTCTTTAAAGAGGACCCGAGAGAAACTGTCACTCTAAGTTAAGTGAAAAAAATAAAAAGCACTTAAACGCCCCCACCATTTTATTCTTCAGGGTCTGTGTTTTCAGAAAACATATACTTTTTGGGGGTTTTAAATGCATTGTAAAGGGATTTAAAAAAACAAATATGTTATACTTACCTGCTCTGTGTAATGGTTTTGCACCTGCTGGAGTTCCTGGCTCCTCCCCCTGCCAATTTCTATGGGGACACTCCATCCTGAGCTGTGCTTTGTGTGTCCATTGACATACAGAGAGTAGCTTGGCCCGGCCCCCACTCCCTCCTCACAGGCTGTGATTGAGAGCAGTAGGAGCCAATGACTTGCACTGCTGCCTCCATGTCCAGTGAGGAGAGAGAGGGAGGGAGAGGAAGAGAGAGGGGGGAGAAGGAGAGAGAGAGAGAGAGAAAGGGAGGAGTGATAGCGAGAGAAAGAGAAGGAGAGAGAGAAAGGGACGAGAGATAGCGATAGAGAGAGAGGGAGAGAGAAGGAGAAAAGAGGAGGGAGAGAGGGAGGGAGAGGAAGAGAGAGAAAGGTGGAGAGGGAGATAGAGGGAGGGAGAGGAAGAGAGTGGGGGAGAAGGAGAGAGAGAGAGAAAGGGAGGAGTGATAGCGAGAGAAAGAGAGGGAGAGGGGGAGAGAGAGAGGGAGAGGTGGAGAAGGAGAGAGAGAGAAAGGGACGAGAGATAGCAATAGAGAGAGGGAGAGAGAAGGAGAAAATGGGAGGGGGAGAGGGAGGGAGAAATAGAGAGAAGAAGAGGGAGAGAGAGGGAGAGAGAGGGAGAGAGAATGAGAAAATGGGAGGGGGAGAGGGAGGGAGAGAGAGAGAAGGGGGAGGGAGAGAGAAAGAGAGAGGGAGAGAGAAAGATAGGGGGAGAGAGAGGGAGAATGGGGAGAGAGAGAGGAAAAAAGAGGGAAGGGGGAGAGAAAGAGAGAGAGGGGGGAAAGGGAGAGAGGAAAAGAGATGGGGAGAGGGATAAAGGGACAGGGAGAGGGACAGGGAGAGAGGGAGGGGAGAGGAAGAGAAGGAGAGAGGTAGAGGGAAAGGGAGAAGGAGAGATAGGGGAGGGGAGAGAGGGAGGGGGAGAGAGGGTGAGCGGGAGAGAAAGAGTGGGAGAGGGAGAGAAGGAGGGAATGAGAGGAAGGGGGAGAGAGGTAGAGAGAGAGAAAGAGAGAGGGGAGGGAGAGAGGGGGAGAGGGAAAGGGACAGGGAGAGAGGGAGAGGGGGAGAGTGAGAGGGGGAGAGTGAGAGGGAGAGAAATAGAAAGAGTGGGAGGGAGAAAGAGAAAAGGAGAGAGGGAGGGAAGGAGAGGAAGGGGAGGGAGAGAAAGAGAGAGGGGGAAAAGGGAGGAGCGGTGGAGAGAGAAAGAGGAGGAGAGAGGGAGAATGAGAGAGAGAGAGGGAGAGAAGGAGAAAAGGGGGAGAGGGAGGTATAGAGAGAGATGTGGGGAGGCAGAGAGAGGGGGAGGGGGGAGTAAGGGGGAGGGAGAGAGGAAGAGAGAGGGAGAGGGGGAATGGGGGAGAGAGAGAGTAAAATGGGAGGGGGAGAGAGGAAAAGAGAGAAGAAAGGGAAGGGGGAGAGGAAGAGGGAAAGAGAGAGAGAGAGAGGGAAAGAGATGGAGAGAGTGGGAGATGGAGAAAGGGACAGGGAGAGAGAGTGAGAGGGAGGGAGAAAAGGAGACAGGGAGGGGGAAAGGGAGAAGAAGAGAGGGGGAAGGGGGAGAGAGTGAGAGAAAGTGCAGAGGGGGAGAGGGATAGAGGGAGAGAGGGAGAAAGAGAGAGGGAGGGAGAGAGAAGTGGAGAGGGAGAGAGGAGGAGAGAAGGAGAGGGAAAGAGGGAGGGGGAGAGGGACGGGGAGTGGAGAGGGAGAGTGAGAGGGAGAGAAAGAGGTGGAGAGGGAGAGAGAAGGAAAGAGGGAGAAGGAGAGAGAGAGGGAGGGAGAGGGGGAGCTGACGTGCACATCGCTGGATTGATATCGGGCTCGGGTAAGTAAGCTCAGGGGGAAGGGCTGATCACAGAAGTTGTTTTACAGAGAATACATGAAAGGTAAAAAAAACATCACCCCATATACACCCCATGTCCACTCCTAACCCTCCCCATATACACCCCATCTACGCTAGGGTTGCCACCTGTCCAGGACAGTCCGGGTTTTGAATCATGTGTCCGGGTTTCAGGTGGACTGAAACCCAGACACATGTGTGCCACATTACTGTTCTCTTTGGAGCACCCAATGGTGTCCCAGATCTGTTACAATTCTTCAGTGTATACTAAAACAAAAAAAAATTGCTGTGCGCCGCTAAAGTGTTCGGGTTTGGCTTGAAGAAAAAGTGGCAACCCTAATCTACGCCCCCATCACCCCATATACACCCCATGTCCACTCCTATCACCCCATCTACACCCCCATGTTTGCTCCTATCACCCCTTATATACAGAGAAACAATAGCAGTCATATGAATGACATTGTATCCAATCATACCCCTGAATTCTGTCTCCCTTCACACAGTCTGTCAGTTTGATGTTTGTGTGTAAATTATAAAATAAAAACTGCAGATGGTGTGTGGTTGTCATCACCCTCCTCTCCCCACATCGTCATTCACAGCCAGAAAGAAACTGTTTTTGACTTTTTGTGCGGATCTGAATCACGCCGCGCAGTATACGGGGAGGCAGCTATATTTGATCAACATTGGATGGTGGGGGGGGGGGGGGGGGCGGCCGAGAGGAGGGGGATGGAGATGGGAAGCTGACAGGTGACAGCTGTACAGGGGGGGGGGGGGGGAGCATATAATGAGGAGGAATGAGTCAGCTGGCAGAGTCAGGAGGAAATCCATATTATTTCTAATAGATAATGTGTCCGCAAATACGGGTGTCACAATCGCTCCCTGCTGATTGGCCTCCCTGTCAATACTTTGTGAACCACCAACCTAGAGGTGCACCCTCAAACATGATAGATAGGAATAGCCCAATAAAAGATACAATTAAAGTAAAAAATTGATTTTGTCGCAATATCACATTTCAATCCATATAGAGATTCCTGCTGCAGTACTTCTTTTCTGCCACTAGATGTCCAGCATCACTCAGCCCTTCCTCTGATCCCAGGTCATCCTGGACCACCATGTAAGATTTATTCGCCTACATTGCTTATATTTAATGAACACATTTCATATACAGTATATATATATATATATATTTTAGTGAATGTCCATGCACACAGTAAATTAAAATTCTCCATAACCGCTTGCCGACCGCCCACCGTAGTTTTACGACGGCAGGTCGGAACGGCTGCGCAAAAATCACATAATAGAACATGATTCTGCATTGCAGCCACTAGGGGCGCGCGCGTCCACTGCTCGCCCCAGGTGCCGATGCGAGTGCTTAGCGGGGGCGCGATCACTGCCGGGCACCCGCGATCGCTCGTTACAGAGCGAGAACCGGGAGCTGTGTGTGTAAATGACACAGCTCCCGGTCCTTTCAGGGGGAGAAATTACCTATCGTCTGTTCATACAATGAATGAACAGTGATCTGTCATTTCCCCTATTCAGTCCCACCCACTCTTCAGTTAGAACACACTATAGGGAACATAATTAACCCCTTGATCGCCCCCTAGTGTTAACCCCTTCCCTGCCAGTGCCATTTTTACAGTAATCAATGCATTTTTATAGCACTGATCGCTATAAAAATGTCAATGGTCCCAAAAATGTTTTAATAAAAATGCCATAAATCTATCCCCTATTTTGTAGACACTTTGGGCCAGATTCTGGTAGAATCCGTGGCGGCGTAGCGTAAGCCATTTACACTACGCCACCGCAACTTACTGGAGCAAGTGCCGTATTCTCCAAGCACTTGCTCCGTAGTTTGCGGCGGCGTAGTGTAAATGGCCCCACGTAGTTCAAAGGGGGCGACTTGTATTTAAATTAAGCTCGCCCCCCGCGTCGATCGAACTGCGCATGCGCCGGCCGGGAAAAAAGCCCAGTGCGCATGCTCCAGCTCACATCGGAAAACGTAGTTGAAACCGATGTGAAAACGACGTGATCGTCAATTACGCAATGCCCTATTCGCGAACGACTTAGTAAAACGACGTAACCGGCGGAAAAAGACGTCGCTGACCCGACGCCATACTTAACATGGCATACGACGCAACTTCGTAAACCTACCCCTCATATAGCAGGGGTAGGTTAACGCTTATGGAAACGACGTAAACGACGACGAGGCGGCGTAAAAACGTTCAGGAATCGGCGTATTAGGCTCATTTGCATAGGCAAATGAGAAATCAACGTAAAGGCCACCTAGCGGCCAGCGAAGTAATTACATCTAAGATCCGACGGTGTGAGGCCGCGTACACACGAGGGGATATGTCCGCTGAAAACGGTCCGATGGACCGTTTCAGCAGACATCTCCGCTCGTGTGTATGGGCTAGCGGACAGATTTCTCCACCCGACAGATTTCAAAGCAAGCTTTGAAATCTATCCGGTGGGGATCTGTCCGCCCGACATGTCTGCTGGTTAGTACACTTACCAGCAGACATGTCGTCCCCCACCGCCGCCGCGCCGCTGCCGAATGGATTCGGCGCATGCGCGGAAGTGTTTTACTTCCTGGTGCGGTGACGTGGCGGTGACGCGGCGGCGTCAACGTCACCGCCGCGTCACCGCCACGTCACCGCGCCGTCCGGCGGCGGGGAATTTGATCCGATGGTGTGTACACGCCATCGGATCAAACTCCCGATC
Organism: Rana kukunoris; assembly: GCA_029574335.1. NCBI lineage: Eukaryota > Metazoa > Chordata > Amphibia > Anura > Ranidae > Rana > Rana kukunoris. The sequence goes on from CM056060.1 coordinate 148,128,819, forward strand.
GGACATATCCGATGGAAATGGTCCGCGGACCGTTTTCATCGGATATGTCCGATCGTGTGTATGGGGCCTAGGTGTTTTACACCTGTCGGATCGTCTCCGTATCTATGCGTAAATGATTCTATGAATCAGACACATAGATACCCGGGGGAAAAAAACAGAGATACGACGGTGTTTCCTGCGATACACCGTCGTATCTCTTTTGAGAATCTGGCCCTTTACCTTTGGGCAAACCAATCAATAAATGCGCCGTGGTGTACGGCTGTTCTCCATACACCTGCTCCGATGCTAATGCACTGGACCTGTTACCTACACCTCTGCTGCCTATAAAGCCATTCACCTTGCATCCAAACCCTGTTCTATTATTGTTCGCCGTAGCTCGGCCACGCTACTGATATTGGTGCCATTGCTCCCCATGCTGCAACACCGCTCCATCCTGCAACTACTACTTTAGTGCTGTTACATCTACTGCAACAGAGAGCCATTGCTGGGGACAACCTTGAGGCCTTCCTTGCTGAACACCTAACTCCACGGAATCCCTACTACTACACTGAAACCTGCAAACGGATAAGTAGCTATTGTGTCACTTATAGTGCCATAGGAAAATCTGCTGCTTGTGTTCCATCTAATACTATTGCTATTACTTATTATGTCTTGTGGATGTCAACATACTATTAGGGAGATATAGGGTTTTCTTCTGTCTGGAAAACCGGATCCAGACGGAGGCGGGTGATCGCGGACGTTAGCGGATACTCATCCGCTAACGGCCGTGATCCCATAGGGCACCATTCTAAGTCCGTAAACGGACCGTTCGTCCGCTGGTGTGAAAGGCCCTTTCATACCGTCTCCTTTAGTGGCCTAATACATCCCTATATGTATAAGTAATATGATGTAGAGAACCCCCAAACTCCTGTTTGTGTGGAGTGACGCCTGGGGTCCTGTTCTGATAATCACTTGCATATAGGAGTGTATTGGAATCTTGATCTTTAAAGTAAATAATATGATTTTAAGCGCTAAGCTCTGGTCGCATGTTGTAATGCGTCCATCCTTAGAAGCTCAACGCCAGGGATCCTCAAACTACGGCCCTCCAGCTGTTGTGGAACTACACATCCCATGAGGCATTGTAAAACTCTGACATTCACAGACATGACTAGGCATGATGGGAATTGTAGTTCCTGAACAACTGGAGGGCCGTAGTTTGAAGACCCATGCTCAACGCCTTTCTTTATGTGAGAGAGAGAGATGATGTAGAGATCCCCTAAACTCCTGTTTGTGTGGAGTGACGCCTGGGGCCCAATACTGAGTTCTCACATAAAGAAGCGCATTGAAATCCTTGCTAACCGCAGTTGTGGTTCACTCTGTTCACCAGTGCTGTTACACTATGTAAACAAGGCATTTCCCTGTTCTGCCTTGTGACAGGACAGAGATCTACTGCTCCCTGTCATCGGGAGCAGTGATCAGTGTCCTGTCACTGGTAGCCCATCCCCCTTACAGTTAGAATCACTCTCTAGGACACACTTGACCCCTTCTTCGCCCCCTAGTGGTTAACCCCTTCCCTGCAAGTGTAATTTACACAGTAATCAGTGCATTTTTATAGCACTGATCGCTACATAAATGACAATAGTCCCAAAATAGCGTTAAAAGTGTCCGATGTGTCCGCCATATTGTCATAGTCATGATAAAAATTGCAGATCACATTACTAATAATAAAAATGATAATAAAAATGCCATAAAACTATTCCCTATTTTGTAGCCACTATAACTTTTGCGTAAACCAATCAATATACGCTTATTGCGATTTTTTTTAACAAAAAGTTGTAGAAGAATACATATCGGCCTAAACTGAGTATTTTTTTTTATTTTTTTATATATATATATTTATATTATAGGAAAAAGTTAAAAATATTGCTTTTTTTTTTCAAAATTGTCGCTCTATTTTTGTTTATAGCGCCAAAAAAATAAAAACCGCAGAGGTGATTAAATACCACCAAAATAAAGTTCTATTTGCGGGAAAAAAAAGGATGTAAATTTTGTTTGGGAGCCACCGCGCAATTGTCAGTTAAAACGGCGCAGTGCCGAATCGCGAAAAGTGCTCTGGTCTGGAAGGGGATGAATTCTTCCGGGGCTGAAGTGGTTAATGTCAGTTTTTATTCTTCTATAATTCTATTTTAAATGATGAGATGTTCTCTCTGAGGTCATAGAAGGGGGGGGGGGGGCACATAATTGAAGTTTGACCTTCTCAATGAAGCGAGACACAAGCTTTTTTATCAATGAGTCCGGAAGGAACGTAGACCACCATCCCTCCAATCATTGGCTTTTCCCATCCATACGCGCTATTTTTATCCATGTAAAGCACACCGGTCCATCCAAGTCCATCCTGGAAGTACGAGTGTCCATTAGGCATTTGAGCTTCCTATGTTCCCATCCCCCACCGGTCCCCAGGGGGTGAAATCCAGGATGTTTTCCATTAAGATAAAAGTCTCAGGTTACTCCTTCATCCTGGGTGGGACTGGGCCTTCGAGTCATTGTATACGTGACGCAAAGGTTTAACTCATTCGTTGGTATATGATGAGTAGGGATGAGCCGAACACCCCCCGCGTTCGGGTTCGCACCAAAACCTTCGAACGGACCGAACGTTCGCGCGAACATTTAGAACCCCATTGACGTCAATGGGACTCGAACGTTCGAATTCAAAAGCGCTCATTTTAAAGCCCCATATGTAAGTTATTGTCGAAAAACGTCTTTGAGAACCTGGGTCTTGCCCCAGGGAACATGTATCGATGGAAAGAAGTTTTAAAACAATTGTTTTTTCTGGAGCAGTGACTTTAAAGAGGAGGTTCACCCTAAACATACTCTTTCCCATGTGATCCAGCATACTGGCGCTGACGCCAGTATGCTGTTTTTTTTTTTTTTTTAAATGGCCCACTTACTGTGTAATCTTTAATTTTGATTTCTTTCCCCCGTGGTGGATGGCGCCTGTATAGCCCGTCACGGCTTCCGAAAATATCCGATTTAGGACTCGGGTATTTCTGGCGCAATGCGGCGCCTGCGCACAGACCTAGGAGCTGACTGCGCAGGCGCCGTATTTCTCCGAGTCCTATGGCTATGGCGCGTCACGCCCTCCGAAAAAGCCGAAATAGGGATCGGAGAAATACGGCGCCTGCGCAGTCAGCTGCTAGGTCTGTGCGCAGGAGCCGTATTGCGCCGGAAATACCCGAGTCCTAAATCGGGTATTTTCGGAAGCCGCGACGGGCTATACAGGCGCCATCCACCGCGGGGGAAATAAATCAAAATTAAAGATTACACAGTAAGTGGGGCATTTAAAAAAAAAAAAAAAAGCATACTGGCATCAGGGCCAGTATGCTGATCACATGGGAAAGAGTATATTTAGGGTGAACCTCCTCTTTAATGATGCAGCATCATTAAAATCACTGCTCCAGAAAAAACGATCATTTAAAAAAAAAATGACGCAGGTTCTCAAAGACGTTTTCACAGGCATACTATAGACACCCAGCAGGTACAATATTTAAAGGAATTAAAAAAAAAATGTATTTAAGCATCATGATGCTTTAATAAAAAAAATAATAATAATTCCTTTAAATATTGTACCTGCTGGGTGTCTATAGTATGCCTGTGTAGCTTTATGGTGCACACTGCAGAGGACACAGGCAATACACCACGTGAGAATACTGCAGCTTGCATCAACTACCTGCCAGTAAATTAGGAAGAACTGATCTAGCTAAGCTATACAGTGTATAAATATATGTACAACACCTGGGATGTATATATATCCTCTACACACTGTAAATTTGACTTGCCTGCCTGCTCTATCTAGCTAGGAAAAAAGACACTCTCTCTCTCTCTGTGACTGATATCTAACCAGCGCTGCAACAGACTACACGAGGCCGCCCTGCAGGCGGCCTTTTATAGTGTGGGGCGTGTACTAAAGCCCTGAGCCTTTTATAGTGTGGGGCGTGTACTAAAGCCCTGAGCCATAATTGGCCAAAGCCACCCTGGCTTTGGCCAATTAAGGCTCTCTGTACTGACGGCGCTGTGATTGGCCAAGCATGGGGGTCATAGTGCATGCTTGGCCAATCATCAGCGCGCAATGCCGCAGTGAATTATAAGCCGTGGCGCGTCACTCGAATTTGGCGCGAATGACTTGTTTTGTTCGTATTTCGACGAACGATCAAACATACGATGTTCGAGTCGAACATGCGTTCGATTTGAACACGAAGCTCATCCCTAATGATGAGGTGGAGGGAATTATGGGTTGACGGTTGATATAAATATAAGGATTATCATATCCAAAAATAAAGGAATCGTTATCCCCGTGACAGTGAGACTTGTGCATCCCCCAATCTTCCTCTAATGCTTCATGAAATTGGATTGCTCAGTGACATAGGGCTCTATGAGCTGTGGGTCTGAGCACCTGTCCTGGGTATTCCGAGTCATTTATATCTTCCCGGAGTCTGTTCCCGGCATTGACTGATGATCTGTGCCGGAATCTTCTACCAAGATTTATGGAGCTATGAGCGCCGCAGCATCAGGTGAAATAACCGATCCATCCGTCATGACTTCCACTTCCCGTATGGAGAAATATGGGAAAAAATATTAAGAAAAGGTTTTGGCAGTGTTGGGCCACCTGTTGGTGTGTAGAGCTGCGGTGGGTCTTGTGATGGAGGTGGTGCAAACATACAAGGCAAGGGGAGTATTTGGTGGCCACTCACAGCTTTGCTGAGTCCCTGGATCTTTACACCTGCTGTGCCCATTATGAGGGGTTCCCACCATCCCTGTGCTGAGTTTCCAGGTCTGTACACCCGCTGTGCCCATTATGAGGGGTTCACACCATCCCTGTGCTGAGTTCTGAGGTCTGTACACCCAATGTGCCCATGTGAGGGGTTCCCACCATCCTTGAGCTGAGTTCTCAAGTCTGTACACCCGCTGTGCCCATTGTGAGGGGTTCATACCATCCTTGAGCTGAGTTCCCAGGTCTGTACACCTGCTGTGCCCATTGTGAGGGGTTCCCACCATCCCTGTGCTGAGTTCTGAGGTCTGTACACCAGCTGTGCCCATTGTGAGGAGTTCCCGACATCACTGTGCTGAGTTCTGAGGTCTGTACACCTGCTGTGCCCATTGTGAGGAGTTCCCGACATCACTGTGCTGAGTTCTGAGGTCTGTACACCTGCTGTGCCCATTGTGAGGAGTTCCCACCATCCCTGTGCTGAGTTCCCAGGTCTGTACACCAGCTGTGCCCATTGTGAGGGGTTTCCACCATCCCTGTGCTGAGTTCCCGGAGCCGGACACCCACTGTGCCCATTATGTGGGATTCCCACCATCCCTGTGCTAAATTCCAAGGTCTGTACGCCCGCAGTGGCCATTATGAAGTGTTTCTAACCTCCCTGTGCTCAGTTCCTGGGTCTGTACACCCACTGTGCCCATTGTGAGGGGTTCCCACCATCCCTGTGCTGAGTTCCCGGAGCCGGACACCCACTGTGCCCATTGTGTGGGATTCCCACCATCCCTGTGCTAAATTCCAAGGTCTGTACACCCGCTGTGCCCATTATGAGGGGTTCCCACCATCCCTGTGCTGAGTTCCCAGGTCTGTACACCCGCTGTGCCCATTATGAGGGGTTCCCACCATCCCTGTGCTGAGTTCCCAGGTCTGTACACCAGCTGTGCCTATAATGAGAAGTTCCCACCATCCCTGTGCTGAGTTCCCGTGTCTGTACACCTGCTGTGCCCATCATGAGGGGCTTCCATCGTCCCTGTGCTGAGTTCCCAAGACTGTACATCCGCTGTGCCCCTTATGAGGGGTTCCCACCATCCTTGAGCTGAGTTCTCAAGTCTGTACATCTGCTGTGCTCTCTATGACGGGTTACCACCATCCCTGAGCTGAAGTCTCCGGTCTGTACACCTGCTGTGCCCATTATGAGGGGTTCCCACCATCCCAGTGCTGAGTTCCTGGGTCTGTTCACCTCCTATGCCCATTATGAGGGGTTCCCACCATCCCTGTGCTGAGGTCCCGGGTCTGTACACCTGCTGTGCCCATTATAAGGGGTTCCCACCATCCCTGTGCTGAGTTCCCAAGTCTGTACACCTCCTGTGCCCATTATGAGGGGTTCCCACCATCCCTGTGCTGAGTTCCCAAGTCTGTACACCTCCTGTGCCCATTATGAGGGGTTCCCACCATCCCTGTGCTGAGTTCCCAAGTCTGTACACCTCCTGTGCCCATTATGAGGGGTTCCCACCATCCCTACACTGATTGGCTGAACTCAATCGGAGTTGAACCTGTTGATTAAAAAATGTCCATTGTCTCTGATAAAGGGGAAAGGATTCTGGGGGGGGGGGGGGGGGGTGGTTGCACTGCTCTGAGGGAAATGTATCAGTGCAAAAACATTTTAGCTGGGAGCTAAACAAAAATTATCTGAAGTTGCTGACCAATAAAAAGCCTCCAATGGCTGTTTGTGGGCCGGCAATGGAATGACATTTGACGTCAGTGTAACCAGCAGCCTTTATTTTATCACTGAGGTGAAGATCTCCGCTGACTTCTTTATTACAGCTAATTACAAAGTGTCGTCATTTTCCCCAGAGATTTCCATACTGTGCATTCCCATCAGTCCCCGGCCCGAGGAGCTTACAATCTAAGGTCCCAAGCTCACATACACATGTAGGCAGGTTGCCTACAAATGTGGGTTTCTGTTAGTCAGCCTGCCAGGGCTGGGAAGGGGTTAACCAGGTTCAGACTCCTTTCCCGGGCTTTTTGAGCCCCGCCCTCTCACTCTGTGATATAAAAAAGGGGGAAGGCTGGGTCCTGGAGGTGGGTTCCCGCATCTGCCTGCAACTAAAAATGGGAATACTAAGAAGAGGCCGCTGCGCTCACTGCTACTCTCTTTCCTAGTGAACTGGTCTTGTCTCCACACCTCCTTTATCTTTCTTTAGTGGGTGGAGCCTGCTGGGCCCCTTTTACAGCTCTACTCTCTCCTTGTGCAGGGGGCCTGGTCTTATCTTGGCCCCCTCCTGTAGTTTTCTGTAGTGGGTGGAGCCTGCTGAGCCCCTTCCACAGCTCTGCTCTCTTCTTCTGCAGGGGGACGGGTCTTGTTTCTGCCCCTCCTGGTGTTTTTTGTAGTGGGTGGAGCCTGCTGAGCCCCTTCCACAGCTCTGCTCTCTTCTTGTGCAGGGGGACGGGTCTTGTCTCTGCCTCCTCCTGTAGTTTTCTGTAGTGGGTGGGGCCTGCTGGGCTCCTCCCACAGCTCTGCTCTCTGCTTGTGCAGGGGGACTGGTCTTGTCTCTGCCCCTCCTGGTGTTTTTTGTAGTGGGTGGGGCCTGCTGGGCTCCTCCCACAGCTCTGCTCTCTCCTTGTGCAGGGGGACTGGTCTTGTCTCTGCCCCTTCCTGTAGTTTTTTGTAGTGGGTGGAGCCTACTGAGCCCCTCCCACAGCTCAGCTCTCTGCACAGGCTGCGTACAGCCCAGTGATGATATAATACAATACTATATAATATAATAACATATAATATAATTATAATATTATATACAGTAATATAATACTATACAATACTATATAATATAATTATAATATTATATACAGTAATATAATACAATACTATATAATATAATTATAATATTATTTACAGTAATATAATATAATACAATAATACTATATAATAACATATAATATAAATATAATATTATATACAGTAATACAATACTATATAATATAATTATAATAATAATAATATAATTATAATGTGCAGGGGGACTGGTCTTGTCTCTGCCCCTTCCTGTAGTTTTTTGTAGTGGGTGGAGCCTACTGAGCCCCTCCCACAGCTCAGCTCTCTGCACAGGCTGCGTACAGCCCAGTGATGATGTCACTTCTAAATTTACAAGGTAATATCTGGGTTTGTTAAGGCATTTGGGACTCACAGTAGATTTTTCCAGTTGTGGCAATTGGGGAATAGATATCAATGAACATTTCTGCACTCAGGGTTCAGACATGTTCATGAATTATATCATGGAGGTCTGGCTGGTATGAAATCCGAGACATATCAGTATCCAGGGGCATGCTCAGCATTCCAGGCTCCGCCTCCAACGAAAATCTGACTTTTGGTGGAGTGACTGTGTGGAAAGGATTTACGGGCCGGTTTCCCCTGCAGATGAAATCTATACTCCATCATTTCCTCGCGCAGAGTAAAAGTCTTCTCCTGAATATCAATCAGCCTTCTGCTCCTGCCCTCATTTCACCTCCCAGACATTTTTGACTCCCGTCTTTCACACTTTCCCCCTCCGTCTCCCATTCTTACAATGTATTACACTGAGGAAAAGAAGACACCCCCCTTTAATATGTGAGCTCCAGGAACCCCCCCCACCCCCCTCCCCCCCACATTCCCCCCATGTCTGCAGGCGGTGGGCCACACACATCACCGCTAATAATTAATGCATCTGCATGTTGCATAACACCTAGAAAGCTGTAGGAGCGCCTCCTGCTCGGCACCCATCAATATTGCATTACTTGGCTGAGGCCGGGATCCAGCGCCATGAAATATTCAATCTGCACAAATCTGCCAGCCGGAGAAGGAGGAAAATGTTCTGTGTGTGCAGACCCATCCGCCAGAATATAATATAATATAATTATAATATAATATACAGTAATATGATATAATACAATACTATATAATTATAATATTATTTACAGTAATATAATACAATACTATATAATAACATATAATATAATTATAATATTATATACAGTAATATAATACAATACTATATAATATAATAACATAATATAACACAATAAAATATAATAATATATAATATTATATAATACAATACTATATAATATATTATATAATAACATATAATACAATACAATAATATATAAAATTATAATATAACATAATACAACACTATATAATATAACATAATAAAATATAATAATATATAATATAATACAATACTATATAATATAACATAATACAATACTATATAATACAATATAATGCAATACTATATAATACAATATAATGCAATACTATATAATATTGGAATATAACATAATAAAATATAATAATATAATACAATACTATATAATATAATACAATATAATACTATATAATATAACATAATATAATACAATACAATATAAAATAATAACATATAATACAATACTATATAATATTATAATATAACATAATAAAATATAATAATATAATATAATACAATAAAATATAATATAACATAATATAATAATATATAATATAGGATAATACAATAATATACAGTGGAACCTTGGTTTACGAGTAAGGCGGTTAACAAGCATTTTGAATAACGAGCAACTTTTGAAAAAAAATTCTGACTCGGTTTGCGAGTGTTGTCTCGCAAAATGAGCAGAATTCAAGCTAATGGGGTGTGCAGTACTGCATTTGGCCAGAGGTGCGGGGGCTTCCGGTGACACTCAGAATGGTTCCGAGCCATTCAGAAATACTCAGATTCACTCAGAATCACTCGGAAATACTCCGTTCCCGAGGGTTTTCAAAAACCTTTACGAGGGTTTCCGAGATCAGCAGTATTTTCGAGGCTCTCCAGCGCCCCCCTCCACCTCTGGCCACATGCGGTATTGCATGCCATAGAAGTCAATGTGGAACAAATTTTTTTTCATTTCAATTGACTTCTATGGGGAAACTTGCTTTAATATGCGAGTGCTTTGGATTACAAGCATTCTCCTGGAACGGATTATGCTCATAATCCAAAGGTCCCACTGTACAATATGATGTGATACAATGTATTATAATACAATATAATATAGGATACTATAATACTGTATAATATAATAATAAACAATATCATGTAATAATAATATTACAGAAAGCACAGATGGGGGACGGCGTCAGGTCTCTGCCATTTGCCGGGGACATGAAATATAAATATCAATCATTGATCGGGTTTGTACAGTAGTGAAAGAAAACTGTTCCTCTCAAGGAAAGTAGGAAACTCATAGGAGATGTGATAGAAGCACCCCAAAAGGTTCCAGGACCCAAAATTCTGACTACATTTCCGGTATTCGGAGATTCATATGTGTCCGAATCTCTGAATAGTAATGAATCTGATTCATTTAATTTAAACCTTTTGTTAATATTTAACCACTTAAGGACCGAAAGGATTTGCCCCCTTAATGACCAGGCCATTTTTTGCAATTCGGCACTGCGTCGCTGACAAAACGGACAATTGTGCGGTCGTGCGACGTTGCATTATGTCCCTTTTTTCCCACAAATAAAGTTTTCTTTTGGTGGTATTTGATCACCTCTGCGGTTTTTATTTTTTGCGCTATAAAACAAAAGGAGTGACAATTTTGAAAAATAAATAAATAAATCCCAATTCTTTTTTACAGCGATTAGTGCTATAAAAATGCACTGATTGCTGTAAAAATGTCACTGGTAGAGAAGGGGTTAACACTAGGGGGCGATCTAAGGGGTTAATTGCGTTCCCTCTGCATGTTCTAACTGAAGAGGGGATGGGACTCACTAGGGGAAACGAATGACAGATCGATGTTCATACAAAGTATGAACAGACGATCAGTCATTTCTCCCCTGAGAGAACCGGGATCTGTGTGTCACGAGCGATCGCCGGTGCCCGGCGGTCATCGCGCCCGCCAGGCACTCGCATCAGCTCCGTGGTCGAGCAGCGGGTGCGTGCACATGCCTCCGGCAGCGTGCGGGCGCCCCTAGTGGCCACAGGGCCACGCAACGTAACATAACGTTGTTTCACCCACCCGAGCCATGCTGCCGCAGTAAAACTGCGGTGGCTGGTCGGCAACTGGTTAACCCCTTCTTTCTTCAAAAAATGCCGCTACAGAACCGCTAAATCGATCTGCACTGTAGCGCTAACACGACCGCGGCCCCAGTGTGAAAGGGGGGTCTAAATCCAAAATGAATTTTGTTCCATTGGTTAGGATTCTGATGTATCCGCCTCCATTCAACCCAAACAGATCGCTAAAGTAATCTCCTGAAATAACGAATTAACATGTTAAAATGAATGTCGCCAATCTTCTGCAATAACTTTCGAAATACAAATTGATTCAGAACAAAGAATAAACAAAGAAAATTATTATATGACATTAATTCCGAAAACTAATCCTTCTGCCTTAATAATTACGATAAAATAAAATTACGATCAAATTATTGAGGGCCCTTTCACACTGGTGCGGTTTTCCCGCGTTTTTGCCGCGTTTTTGCGGTAAAAATAGCGCTATTAAGACGCCCCCCATTGAAATGAATTAAAATCGCGGCAAAATATCGTTTTACCGTGTTTTTTAATTCATTTCAATGGAGAGGGGCATGGGGAGCGTTTTATGAGCATCAAAAACGCACCAGTGTGAAAGGGCCCTGAACCAATCCACAATGAAAAAAAAGGAAACACATTTTTGTGAATGTGAGATAGGGACTTTAGATTGTAAGCTCCTTGGGGGCAGGGACTGATGTACCGGAACAATATTGATATATAAAACCGTGTAGCCTGGATTCCCCAATGTGCAGGGATAATGGGGTCCCTTACACAGCTTCAGGCATAAGCCCCCTGGAGCAGAGAACCGGGATAAGGGTGGGGGGGGGGGGGGTGCTGCCGCCTCAAATTGAGAAGCGGGGGTGCGGCCTCTAAGTGAATTGAGGTCGGGGGGGGGGTTTGGGTGCTGACGTAAAAAAAAAAGGGGGGGTTGCCCTAGGGACCTATAGGTCCCTTACATAAAATAAATAAAAAATATATTTCTTTAATAAAAAGGAAAAAAAGAAAAAAAATATATAAAAAGAAAAAAAAAAAAATTATAAAAAAAGGGGCGTTGACATCCGGGGATCCTAGGGACCTCCGAGCCCCTTACAAAAAATAATAGTAATAAAAAAAAAAAAATTATAAAAAAAAAAAAGGGGTTGCCATCCGGGCCCCCGGGAAACTCCAGCCCCCTTACAGGTGTACTACCTGTACCCCCCCCCCCCCGATGGCCGTCCTGCCAATGTGATTTGAGTGAGTGTATTAGGCTCCATGCACACTGAAGCTGATAAACTGCAGTTTATTGGCGTTTTGGCTTTTTTTTTTTTAAAGCCCATAACCTGAACTCTATGTTAGCCTATGTGCCCATGCACACCTGGCCGTTTTTCAGTGTTAATGAGCTTTGGAGTTTATTGGCTTTTTTCCGAACGCCCAAAAATTTGCGTTCAAAGTGCAGTTTTTTTGGCTGGAAAAACGCAAAAAAAACGCAAAACGCCCAAAAACGCTCAAAAAACTACGGTGTTTTTTAGCGTTTTTTTTTTTATCCATAAAAAAAAAAAAAAGCTGATAAAAGCTACACGTTTTTATCAGCTTCAGTGTGCATGGAGCCTAAATATACAGAAAAGGTATAACAACAACAATTTTCGATAAATGTATTAGACTTGATCACAAAAAGTGCTGGTCTTAAACGTTGACACGTTTCGCCAACCATTGACTTCTTCAGGAGATCCAATTAAAATTGAGAAGCAAGTTACAACTATTTACAACATACAATTATAATTACAATTATAGATCAATAGTAGCGTTTAAGCTGAGCAGAGGCGGACTGACAACTCATGGGGCCCCCGAGCAATAGAAGATTATGGGGCCCCTGGGCTTACTGATGGCCACCAAGCCAGGAGGCGGGCAGCTAAAATCTCAGGATTTTCACATCAAAAGCATGTCAGTTTCGGACATATCAGGGACAGATGTAAAACAAAAACAAAAAAAAAACACAGATTTTTACATACTGTCCCTGGTTTTACTGAGCCTGGCAACCCTGATGGGCCCCCTAGTGGCATGGGGCCCTTGGGCAGTGGCCGAGTGACTTAATGGTCAGTCCGCCCCTGAAGCTGAGTACTCCCATACCAGCAATCCGAAACACAAAGCGCTTGGGTCTATTGGTCTATGTTGATTTATGTAACTATATGGAATAAATGAGAAAGTCTTCCCTACTCTCCTCTCCATTTTTTTTTACAGAGTATAAAAGAGAAGAGAGGCGCCTCTAAGGCCCCTTTCACATTGAGGCGTTTTTCATGCGGTACAGCGCTAAAAATAGCGCTGCTATACCGCATGAAAAATCATGCCCTGTAGTGTTCAATGTGAAAGCCCGAAGGCTTTCACACTGAAGCGGTGCGCTGGCAGGAGCGCTCCAAAAGTCCTGCTAGCCGCATCTTTACCGCGGTATAGGAGCGGTGTGTTTACCGCTCCTATAGCGCGCCTTCCCATTGGAATCAATAGCGGGCGGTATTAACCCTTTTTCGGCCGCTAGCAGGGGTTAAAACCTCACCGCTAGCGCCCGAATATCGCGGTAAACACGACGGTATAGCGGCGCTACAAATAGCGCGGCTATACCGTCACCGCGGCTCCACGCCTCAATGTGAAAGGGGCCTAAGTGTAGCAATAAGTTGCTAAATGTTGTATCTTCATTAAATGTAACCATATCGCTACACTAAGGGCCCTTTCACACTGGTGCGTTTTTGCTGCGTTTTCGAAGGTAAAAATAGCGCTATTAAAACGCTCATAAAACGCTCCCCATGTCCCTCTCCATTGAAATGAATTAAAAAACGCTGTAAAAACGCAGTAAAACCGCAGTGTTTTGCCGCGATTTTAATCGCGGAAAAAACACCAAGATTTGGCGTTTTTACCGCGTTTTTAATTCATTTCAATGGAGGGGGGCATGGGGGGCTTTTTAATAGCGCTATTTTTACCGCGAAAACACGGCAAAAACGGGGGGAAAACGCACCAGTGTGAAAGGGCACTTAGAGGCGCCGCTCTTCTTTTTTATACTCATTTGTGACATGAAGCTACTCTTATATCAAGACATCGCTTGTATATCAAGGCAAAATGTATTAAAACATTTTGCTTGTCTTGCAAAACGCTCTCAAACCAAGTTACTCTCAAACCAAGGTTTTACTGTATATATACAGTATATAATATACAGTATATGGAGTTTCTCTTTAAGCTGCTTATAGACATAACCAGGGCTGGGACAAAGGGTGGGCAGGAGGAACAGCTGCCCTGGGCACTGTAGTATCATATATGGGGGGGAGGGGTGCACCGCAAGGAGATTGTGGGAGAGGGGATTTGTGGTGGAAGGGGGAATCTGGGGGGCAACAGGACGCTCTCTACTTGCAGATAGTGAAAGGAGCTGTGTGTTAGTGGGCGTCCTGACCCTCCTGCTCGCCCCCTCCCCCCTCAAGAGGCTTTCTCCACACCAGGGAGAAAGCCTCGCATTACTGTGTGGAGTTACAGACAGAAGAACAGGAAGTGAGGATTTCTCAGAAGAAATAAGGACATTTAAAAGCAAAATGGAAGGATGAGGTAAGTGAAGGAGGACTGCACTGAGGTAAAGGAAGATATTTAGGGAATTTTTTTTTTACCTTTACAACCCCTTTAGGGTAGATACTACAGCAAAACACATAATGCACCGCGCAGTTCCGAGCCAAGTGTCACAGACATTTTTTTTTTTTACTGGCAACCTTATCCTCTTAGTGGCATTTACTGACAGGAGAACAGTGCCCATTTTTTACTGGCTGCCAGTAAAAATACTGACGGTTGGCAACACTGATTGGAGGACATTTTGGATATTTTTGTTTCTATTGGTATCCATGTGATGAAAATCTGATGGCAACCAATCCCTCATCATTTCTAATGCCCTGTACACACGATCGGTTCATCCGATGAAAACGGACCGAGGGATTTTTTCATCAGATATCCGATGAAGCTGACTTTCATCAGTCGCGCCTACACACCATCAGTTAAAAGATCCGATCGTGTCCAACGCAGTGACGTAAAACACAATGACGTGCAGAGAAAAATGAAGTTCAATGCGCATGCGTCGACTTGATTCAGAGCATGCATGGATTTTTGACCGATGGACTTCCACACAGACGATTGTTTTTTTTTTTCTATCGGTTTTTTAACTATCAGAAGATTTTAAAACGGGTTCTTATTCTATTTCACCGACTGGGAAAAAAAAAACGATGGGCCCCACACACATGATCGCATCGTCCAATGAAAACTGTCCATCAGACCGTTTTCATCAGACAAACCGACCGTGTGTACGGGGCATTAGTCTGTACGGGGGGCATGTCTGGGGGGGGGGGTTTAGTGGGGGGGGGGGATATAGTGGTGTGGGGGGGGCATTCGGGACGGGGGGTTAGTGTGGACGGGGCATTAGTCTGGTACGGGACGTGGGATAGTGTCTGACGCCCTTTGTGTGGACGGGGTATGTGAGGTGTGTGACGGGGCATTAGTTCTGTGGACAGAGGGACGCATTGCTGGACGGGCGGATTATTAGTGGATTCCCAGCGCGTGCGTCGTTCACGGGCGGACACGTACACGCGGAAGAACCAAATATGGACATAAACCTGAAAAGAAAGAAAATGTTTGGGAATTGTTCATTTCCAGGAAGATCCTCCGATGTGTGGAGGGAGTTGGAGACGCGGCTGTCCACATCCGCCATGAATCATTGGTGTGAAGTTCTGTCGCCGAGCCGCACGATGGACTTTCATTGTGATTAATCATCTGAAAGGACGGAGGTGAGAAAAGGACTTTGTGTCACTCAGGTGTCACCGCCATCACTTTGTCTATTAATTACAGCGATTTCTCCACACCGGCTACAAGATTATTACTGCCAGTGAAGGAGTCACTGCAAAGGAAGAATAAATAGACCCGTCACAGCCAATCAGATCTGAGATAACATTTTTATAGTAACAATACACTTATAAAGATATATAATAAACCTGAACTCCATTTATATGTATATATACACACACACACACACACACACACACCGGTATATATAGATAGATAGCTAGATATAGATATCTATTTATCTACTGTATCTATCTATCTATCTACAATAGAGATATCTATATATATATTTCTCACCTCCGTCTATATCTGTATATATATTTATACTGTGTATATAATTAAAAAAGACATATTAACCCTTTTAATGTCAGAACCTTTTTTTTCCTTTTTTTTTGCACGTTTCAATATTATTTTATGCCTGAAGATGATATAAACCCCCCAAACATGATATCTTTTCTGAAAGCAGAGACCCCGGAGAATAAAATGGTGGCAGTTCCAATGTCACACGATATGAGCACAATGGTTTATCCAGCACACAATTTCAGTACAAACTACATTAAAGTGGTTATAAACCCTAAAAAAAAAATGCAAGACAAAGGCACGAGGCATGACAGACAAAGGCATGATGAGCTGGTATGCATAGTATACTAGCTCATTATGTATTACTTACCACAGATCGAAGCCCTCCCGCAGCAGTCCACCTCTCCCCCCTACAGCTGCCGACATCTCTCCCGAACAGTTACTACCGGGTATCGTGGCTCCCGTGCTGTGATTGGCCTGAGCCGCAGTAACGTCACTCCCGAGCATGCGTATGGGAGCCGCCAGTAACGGCACACAAACTGAAGCAACGGCACATAGGCGTCACTGCTTCAGTTTGCCCCAGTGCGCATGTGCCAATGACACCAGCACATTCAGGGGATATCTCCTAAACCGTGCAGGTTTAAGAGATATCAGGGGTAGCTCCAGGTAAGCCTTAATATAGGCTTACCTGTAGCATAAAGTGGTTGTAAAAGGTTTACAAGCCCCGGGACTGTGACGTCATAAGGGGCGGGGTCACCAGGTGACATCACCCGGTGACCATGCCTATATAAAATGCTGGTCACCGCGCACACGGCATTACAGCAGGACATATCATCGAGTCAACATCGAAAGAAGAAAAGAGGGAGGAAGACAACGCAGAAGACCGGGCCGCCGCTAGTAAAAGAGCTGGAAGAAGATAGCGGAGGAGCCCGGCAGAAGGCAGAAAGAACCGGAGAGCGGGAGAAGAGAGTGGAGAAGTTGGTCTTATGCACTTTGCGCAATTACTTTTTCTTTACAGAAGTCGGACGAAGACCTCCAAAGTCGGAAGAAGGGAGAAGATCGTTAAGTCAACATCGGAAGAAGAGAAGAGGGAAGAAGACAATGCAGAAGACCGGGCTGCCGCTAGTAAAAGAGCTGAAAGAAGATAGCGGAGGAGCCCGGCAGAAGGCAGAAAGAACAGGAGAGCAGGAGAAGTCGGAAGAAGACCCCCAAAGTCGGAAGATGAGAAGACCGGGCCACCGCTAGTAAAAGAGCTTGGAAGAAGATAGCGGAGGAGCCCGGCAGAAGGCAGAAAGAACAGGAGAGCAGGAGAAGTCGGAAGAAGACCCCACAAAGTCGGAAGATAAGAAGCCCGGGCCACCGCTAGTAAAAGAGCTGGAAGAAGATAGCGGAGGAGCCCGGCAGAAGGCAGAAAGAACCGGAGAGCGGGAGAAGAGAGTGGAGAAGTCGAAAGAAGACCTCCGAAGTCGGAAGAAGGGAGAAGATCGTTGAGTCAACATCGGAAGAAGAGAAGAGGGAAGAAGACAATGCAGAAGACCGGGCTGCCGCTAGTAAAAGAGCTGAAAGAAGATAGCGGAGGAGCCCGGCAGAAGGCAGAAAGAACCGGAGAACAGGAGAAGTCGGAAGAAGACCCCCGAAGTCAGAAGAAGAGAAGACCAGACCACCGCTAGTAAAAGAGCTGGAAGAAGATATCGGAGGAGCCCGGCAGAAGGCAGAAAGAACCAGAGAGCGCAGAAGTCGGAAGAAGACCCCAGAAGTCGGAAGAAGACCCCTGGAGCTATCTAATAAATTACTTTAAAAACCTGTCTAGTGTGTTTTTTTTCTTGACACTTTTTCCCCCAGGTGAATGGGTTCAATGTACCCCATACTCATTCACTAAGGGTAGGGGGGCCGGGATCTGGGGTGGAATCCACATCCTCATTCTTTATGATGGTAGAGGAGGTCCACCACCGGAAGAGGTACCATAGGTATTGACTGGTTGAAATCCACATCCTCATTCTTCATGAGGGTAGAGAAGGTCCACCACCAGGAGGGGTACCATAGGTTTGGACCGGCTGGAATCCAAATCCTGATTCTTCATGATGGTAGAGGAGGCCCACCACCGGAAAGGGGTACCATAGGTTTGGACCGGCTGGAATCCACATCCTCATTCTTCATGATGGTAGAGGAGGTCCACCACCGGGAGGGGTGCCATAGGTATGGACTGGCTGGAATCCACATTCTCTGTCACGGTCTGGGGTCAGGCTTGAAGGCCAATTGCAATAGCAGTTGATGACAGGTGTACAGACAGTCACTTCTGGCAGATAACACAGGCTCCCTTGAGGTGCGGAATCTAAGTACTAGCTGGTTTTCCCCAGAGCTCCTGATGGTGGAGATGGATTTAGCTGCAAGCTAGTACCAGGTCGCGGTCCTCAAGTTTGCCCCACCAGGGTATGAGCAAGCCGGGGTCCAATAGCGGATAAGCAGACAAGGAGGAAACAGTAGCATGGTCAGGAAATAAGCCAAGGGATCAATCAAGAGCGGCTGCAGGCTGGGATCAAGCAGAAGAGCAGTCAAAGAACAAGCCAAGGGTCAAACACAGACGGTAGCAGATTTGGATCAGGCAATAGAGAAGTCCAGGAGCAGGCTGAGGGTCAAACACAGGTGGTTGCAGATACAATGGTAGCAGAGCAGACAAATTGCAAGGCACTGGCTGGGAAGGCACAATATTCTGGCAAGGAGGAAGTGCAGAGACATGGCTTATATCAGGAAGTTCGTGGGAGGAGCAAGGGGTTCAAGGTTCAAGACAATCAAGACACAAGGCAGCAAGGTCCAATTGATCAGATGGGTTTGTCCAGCAGAACAGACAGGGAGCTGTCCAGCATCCCAGATAGCTCAGTGAGAAGGCTCACTGCCAGACACAGCTGAGGTCCCAGGTTCAAAACCCGGTACTGACATCCTCATTCTTCATGATGGTGGAGGAGGTCCACCACCGGGAGGGTTAACATAGGTATGGACCAACTGGAATCCACATCCTTATTCTTCATGATGGTAGAGAAGGTCCACCACCAGGAGGTGTACCATAGGTATGGACCGGCTGGAATCCACATCTTCATTCTTCA
The DNA here is from genome assembly GCA_029574335.1 of Rana kukunoris. Lineage (NCBI taxonomy): Eukaryota > Metazoa > Chordata > Amphibia > Anura > Ranidae > Rana > Rana kukunoris. The sequence goes on from CM056060.1 coordinate 148,147,832, forward strand.
TGATGGTAGAGGAGGTCCACCACCAGGGGGGGTACCATAGGTATGGACCGACTGGAATCCACATGCTAATTCTTCATGATGGTGGAGAAGGTCCACCACCGGGAGGGTTACCATAGGTATGGACCGGCTGGAATCCACATCTTCATTCTTCATGATGGTAGGGGAGGTCCACCACCAGGAGGGGTACCATAGGTATGGACTGACTGGAATCCACATCTTCATTCTTCATGATGGTGGAGAAGGTCCACCACCGGGAGGGTTACCATAGGGATGGACTGACTGGAATCCACATCTTCATTCTTCATGATGTTAGAGGAGGTCCACCACCAGGAGGGGTACCATAGGTATGGACCGACTGGAATCCACATCTTCATTCTTCATGATGGTAGAGGAGGTCCACCACCAGGAGGGGTACCATAGGTATGGACTGACTGGAATCCACATCTTCATTCTTCATGATGGTAGAGGAGGTCCACCACCAGGAGGGGTACCATAGGTATGGACCGGCTGGAATCCACATCTTCATTCTTCATGATGGTAGGGGAGGTCCACCACCAGGAGGGCTACCATAGGTATGGACTGACTGGAATCCACATCTTCATTCTTCATGATGTTAGAGGAGGTCCACCACCAGGAGGGGTACCATAGGTATGGACTGACTGGAATCCACATCCTAATTCTTCATGATGGTGGAGAAGGTCCACCACTGGGAGGTATATCATAGGTATGGACCGACTGGAATCCACATCCTAATTCTTCATGATGGTGGAGAAGGTCCACCACTGGGAGGTATACCATAGGTATGGACCGGCTGGAATCCACATCTTCATTCTTCATGATGGTAGGGGAGGTCCACCACCAGGAGGGGTACCATAGGTATGGACTGACTGGAATCCACATCTTCATTCTTCATGATGGTGGAGAAGGTCCACCACTGGGAGGTATACCATAGGTATGGACCGATTGAAATCCACATCCTAATTCTTCATGATGGAGGAGGCTCCTTGCTATACCAAAAAGCGTAAATCGATTGGCTGATTTTAAATGACAATGAGCGAGGCGTTCCGGGACCCCCGGCGCTGTAAAAGACGAAATTTATACGAGGCAATTACAGCCCATAAAACACTTCTGTCTAGACGAGCTCCACGCCGAGGCATCTGCCTGGAAATGTGAATGGCCGCTGCAGGTATCCAATCTCCGCAGTTAAACGCCTCAATGGAAATCAATTTGTATTACAGGAAAGCGCAGGACTCCCCTTTCCGGGAACCGGGGGCACCAACAGCTGGCGGGACTCCGGGGGGGGGGGGGGCACCTAGAACAGATTAGATCAGAGCAAATGATAAACACGGGGCCAGCCCGGGACCGAAAGGCTCTCATCTATTATTAAGCTAATGGCCTCGCCGCCCAATCAGCTGCTGCCTTTTGGAAGGAGGTTTGTTTATCATGTTGACGCGGTTAGTGTCCGTCCGATGCACTTCGCAATCCATCTGCAGTCATTCCGCTGCATTAACCTCAATGGAGTTTAAAAGACCCCCGAGAATTCTGTTAAACAGCGACGGGGCTGATTTATTAAAGTCAAATAAGGAATTTTTCCTTAGCGTATTGAATGTGGAGATCATTCACTTTTCAGGGAACACCCGGCTTCATGGAAGAACCATCAAACAAGGAATTTACACCCTGAAAAGGAATTTTCCCTTAGCTTAGTGAATGCGGGGATGATTTGCTTTGCAGAGAATACCACCCTAAAAAGGGAATTTTCCCTTAGCTTAGTAAATGCGGAGATCATTCGCTTTGCAGGGAATACCCGACTTCATGCAAGCACCATCAATCAAGGAAATTTTCACCCTGAAAGGGAATTTTCCCTTAGCTTAGTGAATGCAGGGATGATTTTCTTTGCAGAGCATAGCCTGCTTCATGCAAGGACTAATAAACAAGGAATTTTCCCTTAGCATATAGAATGCAGAGATTATTCGCTTTGCAGGGAATACCTTGCTTAATGCAAGGACCATCAAAAAATGGAATTTTCCCTTAGCTTAGTGAATGCGGGGATGATTTGCTTTGCAGGTAATACCTGGCTTCATGCAAGCACCATCAATCAAGGAATTTTAACCCTAAAGGGAATTTCCCCTTAGCTTAGTGAATGCGGAGATAACTTGCTTTGCAGAGAATACCTGGGCTTCATGCAAGCACCATCAAATAAGTAATTTTCACCCTAAAAAGGGAATTTTCCCTTAGCTTAGTAAATGTGGAGAACATTCGCTTTGCATCAAATACCTTGCTTAATGCAAGGATCATCAAGCAAGGAATTTTCACACTGAAAGGGAATTTTCCCTTAGCTTAGTGAATGCAGGATGATTTGCTTTGCAGAGAATACCACCCTAAAAAGGAATTTTCCCTTAGCTTAGTAAATGCGGAGATCATTCGCTTTGCAGGGAATACCCGGCTTCATGCAAGCACCATCAATCAAGGAATTTTCACCCTGAAAGGGAATTTTCCCTTAGCTTAGTGAATGCAGGGATGATTTGCTTTGCAGAGCATAGCCTGCTTCATGCAAGGACTATCAAACAATGAATTTTCCCTTAGCATATAGAATGCAGAGATTATTCGCTTTGCAGGGAATACCTTGCTTAATGCAAGGACCATCAAAAAAGGGAATTTTCCCTTAGCTTAGTGAATGCGGGGATCATTTGCTTTGCAGAGAATACCCTGCTTCATGCAAGCACCATCAAACAAGGAATTTTAACCCTAAAGGGAATTTTAGTAAATGCGGAGAACATTCGCTTTGCATCAAATACCTCGCTTAATGCAAGGACCATCAAACAAGGAATTTTCACACTGAAAGAGAATTTTCCCTTAGCTTAGTAAATGCAGTGATGATTTTCTTTGCAGAGAATACCCTGCTTCATGCAAGCACCATCAAACAAGGAATTTTAACCCTAAAGGGAATTTTAGTAAATGCAGAGATCATTCGCTTTGCAGGAAATACCCGGCTTCATGCAAGCACCATCAATCAAGGAATTTTCACCCTGAAAGGGAATTTTCCCTTAGCTTAGTGAATGCAGGGATGATTTTCTTTGCATAGAATACACTGCTTCATGCAAGGACTATCAAACAAGGAATTTTTCCTTAGCTCAATGAATGCGGAGATCATTCACTTTGCAGAGAATACCCCACGTTGTGCAAGCACCATTAAACAAGGATTTTTCACCCTGAAAGGGAATTTTCCCTCAGCTTAGTGAATGCGGGGATGATTTGCTTTGCATAGAATACCCTGCTTCATGCAAGGATTATCAAACAAGGAATTTTCCCTTAGCTCAATGAATGCAGAGATCATTCACTTTTCAGGGAATACCAGGCTTCATGCAAGGACTATCAATCAAGGAATTTTCACCCTGATAGGGATTTTTCCCTTAGCTTAGTGAATGCAGGAATGATTTGCTTTGCATAGAATACCCTGCTTCATGCAAGGATTATCAAACAAGGAATTTTCCCTTAGCTCAATGAATGCAGAGATCATTCACTTTTCAGGGAATACCAGGCTTCATGCAAGGACTATCAATCAAGGAATTTTCACCCTGATAGGGATTTTTCCCTTAGCTTAGTGCATGCAGGAATGATTTGCTTTGCATAGAATACACTGCTTCATGCAAGGATTATCAAACAAGGAATTTTCACCCTGAAAGGGAACTTTCCCTTAGCTTAATGAATGCAGAGATTATTTGCTTTTTTGAACCATCGGGCCCCTTACAGGTGTAATGGCTGTACCTCCCTGATGACTGCCCTGGGTTGTATGTAGGGAAGGGAAGATATATTGATGGATTGTTTGGAGGGAAATTTGTAGACTTTGGCCACCTAGGCCACATCCTCATGTCATAGTATACCCCCAGGGATGTCACACATGTGTTTAGCTGGTATGTCATGGTTACATATTATTGGGAAATATTTCAGCTCAGGACAGTAGATTGGTAACGGATAGGTACATTGGTAACTGGTAGTGATTGGTAACAGTTAGATATGGGTAGTGATTGGTAACAGGTAGGTACGGGTAGTGATTGGTAACGGGTAGGTACATTGGTAACAGGTAGGTACCGGGTAGTGATTGGTACCGGGTAGTGATTGGTACTGGGTAGTGATTGGTAATGGGTAGGTACAATGTTAACGGGTAGTGATTGGTAACGGGTAGTGATTGGTAACGGGTAGTGATTTGTAACGGATAGGTACAGGTAGTGATTAGTATAGTGTAGTGATTGGTAACGGGTAGGTACATTGGTAACGGGTAGGTACGGGTAGTATTTTGTAACGGGTAGGTACGGGTAGTGATTGGTAACGGGTAGTAATTGGTAACGGGTAGGTAGTTGGTAACGGGTATACAATTAGTAAACGGGTAACTAGGTTTAGGTAGTGGTAGTGATTGGAAAAGGTTGGTACAATCATGTAACATTGTAACGAGTAGGTACGGGTAGTGATTGGCAACGGGTAGGTTCATTGGTAATGGGTAGTTACAGGTAGTGATTGGTAATGGGTAGGTTCATTGGTAACGGGTAGTGATTGGTAATGGGTAGGTACATTGGTAATAGGTAGGTACAGGTAGTGATTGGTAATGGGTACGTACATTGGTAACGAGTAGGTAAGGGTAGTGATTGGTAACGGGTAGATATGGGTAGTGATTGGTAACGGGTAAGTACATTGATAATGGGTACATATGGGTAGTGATTGGTAACGAGTAGTGATTGGTAGCGGGTAGTGATTGGTAACGGGTAGTGATTGGTAGCGGGTAGTGATTGGTAGCGGGTAGTGATTGGTAACGGGTAGTGATTGGTAGCGGGTAGTGATTGGGAGAGGGTAGATACGGGTAGTGATTGGTAATGGGTAGATACGGGTAGTGATTGGTAGCGGGTAGGTACATTGGTAATGGGTACATATGGGTAGTGATTGGTAACGAGTAGGTACCGGTAGTGATTGGTAACGGGTAGTGATTGGTAGCGGGTAGTGATTGCTAACGGGTAGTGATTGGTAATGGGTAGATACGGGTAGTGATTGGTAACGGGTAGTAACGGGTAGGTAACGGTAGTGATTGGTAGCGGGTAGGCGGTAAGGGTAGTGATTGGTAACGGGTAGGGTAGCGGGTAGTGATTGGTAACGGGCGGTAGTGATTGGTAGGGTTTTTGGTACAAGGGTAGTGATTGGTAGGGTAGCGGGTAGTGATTGGTAGGGTAGTGATTAGGTAGCGGGTAGTAGGTAGGGGGGGGGTATGATTGGTAACGGGTTAGTGATTGGTAGCGGGTAGTGGTTAGTGATTGGTAGCGGGTAGATACGGGTAGTGATTGGTAGCGGGTTATTGTGATTGGTAGGGTAGTGATTGCGGGTAGATACGGGTAGTGATTGGTAGCGGGTAGATAGGGGGTAGTGATACGGGTAACGGTTAGTGATAGGTGTAGTGATTGGTAACGGGTAGTGATTGGTAACGGGTGCGGGGGTAGTGATTGGTAGCGGTACGGGTAGTGATTGGTAATGGGTAGATACGGGTAGTGATTGGTAGCGGGTAGGTACATTGGTAATGGGTACATGGTATTGGTAACGAGTAGGTACGGGTAGTGATTGGTAACGGGTAGTGATTGGTAGCGGGTAGTGATTGGTAACGGGTAGTGATTGGTAGGGTAGATACGGGTAGTGATTGGTAACGGGTAGGTACATTGGTAAATGGGTACCATATGGTAATTGGTAACGAGTAGGTAGTGATTGGTAACGGGTAGTAGTAGATTGGTAACGGTTAGTGATTGGTAGCGGGTAGATGGTTAGTGATTGGTATACGGTTAGTGATTGGTAGCGGTTAGTGATTGGTAGCGGTAGTGATTGGTAGCGGGTAGATACGGGTAGTGATTGGTAGCGGGTAGTGATTGGTAGCGGGTAGATACGGGCGGGTAGTGATTGGTAGCGTACGGGTAGTAGTGATTGGTAGCGGGTAGTGATTGGTAGCGGGTAGATACGGGTAGTGATTGGTAACGGTTAGTGATTGGTAACGGTTAGTGATTGGTAGCGGGTAGTGATTGGTAGCGGGTAGATACGGGTAGTGATTGGTAGCGGGTAGTGATTGGTAGCGGGTAGATACGGGCAGTGATTGGTAACGGTTAGTGATTGGTAGCGGGTAGTGATTGGTAGCGGGTAGATACGGGTAGTGATTGGTAACGGTTAGTGATTGGTAGCGGGTAGTAATTGGTAGCGGGTAGATACGGGTAGTGATTGGTAACGGTTAGTGATTGGTAGCGGGTAGATACGGGTAGTGATTGGTAACGGTTAGTGATTGGTAGCGGGTAGTGATTGGTAGCGGGTAGATACGGGTAGTGATTGGTAACGGTTAGTGATTGGTAGCGGGTAGGGATTGGTAGCGGGTAGATACGGGTAGTGATTGGTAGCGGGTAATAATTGGTAACGGGTCTTTCACACAATGATGAAGCTCTGGGTGGCCATGTATTTGGGGAACTCTTGCAGGATGTGATTGGAGGATCTCCTGTGGGAAGGGAATGGTATGGGGCTCTTCTGGATGGTGATAGGAAGATTTCCTGACCAATAGAAGCTCTCTGTATTACATGAATAGATTGGCAATGGCTCCCTTTTATAACAATGAAATTCTAATAATAATAATAATAATATGTCAATAACTAGAAGTCAGTTCTGTATTAGTAAGTACAGGTGGGCGGGGAGAGTCCTAAGACCCGCCTCTTCCCCGTGTTCAGCCTATCGCGGAGGGCCATGTTTTGGTCCCCCGGAGGAGCCGTCCGCGCAGTGCACGCCGGGAGCGGCCAACATGGCGGCGCCCATAGACGGTCTGTGAGGAGGAGCAGCGGCCGTGTGTCCGGGACAGGATGGATGTGCAGAGCCCGGTACTGGCGGGGCTCCCCGGGGAGGAGGAGGACACCGAGCTCAGTGACTGGAGTCTCCCGGCCGCCTTCATGAAGAAAAGACACGGCGAGAAGATCGAGGGCTCCAAATCCCTGGCCCAGAGCTGGAGGATGAAGGATCGGGTGAGGAGACACCCCCCCCCCCCCCGGGGGAGATATTGGGGGACACTGAGGGGAAGATGATCTATAGATCACTGTACTGGAGGAATTGTGATCCGATATTTCCTGTGGTTGGTGGGGGTTGTACTGATTGGGGGGAGGGGGGGATGAAGGACACCTCATTGAGGGACCCCTGGGCTAGGTAGACGCCTGCGGGGTGTGAAGCGCGCCGGGGTACAAAAATTGGTGTGGCCAAACTTTACAGTGCGAGGGGCTTAATGAGCGTGATTAAATATAACCCAGGCTTTAGGTATGTGCTGGGGGGGCTGCTTTGGTACAGGGTGTCGGGTCCAGGAGAGTGACGGGGACAGGGTGTCGGGTCCGGGAGGGTGTCGGGTCCGGGAAGGTGTCATGGACAGAGTGCCGGGGGCCGAAAAATGGGTCTGGGAGAGTGTAGGGTGCCGGGGACAGAGTGTCGGGTCCGTGAGGGTGCCGGGGACAGAGTGTCGGGTCCGGGAGGGTGTCGGGTCCAGGAAGGTGTCATGGACAGAGTGCCGGGGGCCGAAAAACGGGTTCCAGGAGAGTGCCGGGGGCAGAGTGTTAGGTCCGGGAGGGTGTCGTGGACAGAGTCCCAGGGGCTGAAAAACGGGTCTGGGAGAGTGCCAGGTGCCGGGGACAGAGTGTCGGGTCCGTGAGGGTGTCGTGGACAGAGTCCCAGGGGCTGAAAAACGGGTCTGGGAGAGTGCCAGGTGCCGGGGACAGAGTGTCGGGTCCGTGAGGGTGCCGGGGACAGAGTGTCGGGTCCGTGAGGGTGCCGGGGACAGAGTGTCGGGTCCGTGAGGGTGCCGGGGACAGAGTGTCGGGTCCGTGAGGGTGCCGGGGACAGAGTGTCGGGTCCGTGAGGGTGCCGGGGACAGAGTTCGGGTCCGTGAGGGTGCCGGGGACAGAGTGTCGGGTCCGTGAGGGTGCCGGGGACAGAGTGTCGGGTCCGTGAGGGTGTCGGGGGCGGAAAAATGGGTCTGGGAGAGTGTAGGGTGCCGGGGACAGAGTGTCGGGTCCGTGAGGGTGCCGGGAACAGGGTGTCGTGGGCAGAGTGCCGGGGGCCGAAAAACAGGTTTCGGGAGAGTGCTGGGGACAGAGTGTCAGGTCCAGAAGGGTGTCGGGTCTGGGAGGGTGTCGTTGACAGAGTGCCGGGGGCCGAAAAACGGGTCTAGGAGAGTGTCGGGTGCCGGGGACAGAGTGTCGGGTGCCGGGGACAGAGTGTCGGGTGCCGGGGACAGAGTGTCGGGTGCCGGGGACAGAGTGTCGGGTGCCGGGGACAGAGTGTCGGGTCCGTGAGGGTGCCGGGGACAGAGTGTCGGGTCCGTGAGGGTGCCGGAGACAGAGTGTCGGGTCCGTGAGGGTGCCGGAGACAGAATGTCGGGTCCGGGAGAGTGCTGTGTTGAGAGTTCTGGGTCCTGGAGGGTGCAAGGTCACTTGGGAGATGGTGATGTCACCTGGGAGAGTCCCCTGCGGCCCATTGTAAGATCTCTGCTTCCAGTGGGATGCGTGGTGACGTCACCTGGGAGAGACCCCTGCGGCCCATTGTAGGATCTTCGCTGCCTGCACAAGGTGTAGGCACCTGGGAGACGTCACCTGGGAGAGTCCCCTCCGGCCTATTGTAGAATCTCTTCTTCCAGTCGGACGCGTGGTGACGTCACTTGGAGAGTCCCCTCCAGCCCATTATAGGATGTGTGGTGACGTCACCTGGGACAGTCCATTCCAGTCAATTGTAGGATCTTGGCTGCCTGCGCCAGGTGTAGTGATGTCACCTGGGAGAGTCCCCTCCAGCCCAATGTAGGATCTCTGCTTCCAGTGGGACGCATGGTGACATCACTTGGAGAGTCCCCTCCAGCCCATTGTAGGATGTGTGGTGACGTCACCTGGGAGAGGCCCCTTCAGTACTTTGTAGGATCTCTGCTTTCAGTGGGACGCGTGGTGAAGTCACCTGGGAGAGTCCCCTCCTGGCCCATTGTAGGATCCCAGCCCTTTGTAAGGTCTCTACTTTCAGTGGGACGTGTGGTGACGTCACATGGGAGAGTCCATTCCAGCCAATTGTAGGATCTTCGCTGCTTGCACAAGGTGTAGTGACGTCACCCGGGAGAGTCCCCTCCAGCCCATTGTAGGATCTCTTCTTCCAGTGGGAGGCGTGGTGACATCACTTGGAGAGTCCCCTCCAGCCCATTGTAGGATCTCTTCTTCCAGTGGGAGGCGTGGTGACATCACTTGGAGAGTCCCCTCCAGCCCATTGTAGGATGTGTGGTGACGTCACCTGGGAGAGGCCCCTTCAGTACTTTGTAGGATCTCTGCTTTCAGTGGGACGTGTGGTGACGTCACCTGGGAGAGTCCATTCCAGTCAATTGTAGGATCTTGGCTGCCTGCGCAAGGTGTAGTGACGTCACCCGGGCGAGTCCCCTCCGGCCCAATGTAGGATCTCTTCTTCCAGTGGGACGCGTGGTGAAGTCACCTTGGAGAGTCCCCCTCCTGGCCCATTGTAGGATCCCAGACCTTTGTAAGGTCTCTACTTTCAGTGGGACGTGTGGTGACGTCACATGGGAGAGTCCATTCCAGCCAATTGTAGGATCTTCGCTGCTTGCACAAGGTGTAGTGACGTCACCCGGGAGAGTCCCCTCCAGCCCATTGTAGGATCTCTTCTTCCAGTGGGACGCGTGGTGACATCACTTGGAGAGTCCCCTCCAGCCCATTGTAGGATGTGTGGTGACGTCACCTGGGACAGTCCCCTTCAGTACTTTGTAGGATCTCTGCTTTCAGTGGGACGTGTGGTGACGTCACCTGGGAGAGTCCATTCCAGTCAATTGTAGGATCTTGGCTGCCTGCGCAAGGTGTAGTGGCGTCACCCGGGCAAGTCCCCTCCGGCCCAATGTAGGATCTCTTCTTCCAGTGGGACGCGTGGTGAAGTCACCTGGGAGAGTCCCCTGCGGCCCATTGTAGGATCCCAGCCCTTTGTAAGTTCTCTAGTTTCAGTGGGATGTGTGGTGACGTCACATGGGAGAGTCAGCCAATTGTAGGATCTTGGCTGCCTGCGCAAAGTGTAGTGACGTCACCTGGGAGAGTCCCCTCCGGCCCATTGTAGGATTTCAGCCCACTGTAGGATGTCTGCTTCCAGCTGGACGTGTGGTGACATCACCTGGGACAGTCCATTCCAGCCAATTGTAGGATCTTTGCTGCCTGCGCAAGGCATAGTGACGTCACCTGGGAGAGTCCCCTCCAGCCCATTGTAGGATCCCAGCCCTTTGTAGGATCTCTGCTTCCAGTGGCACCCGTGGTGACGTCACCTGGGAGAGTCCCCTCCAGCCCATTGTAGGATCCCAGCCCTTTGTAGGATCTCTGCTTCCAGTGGCACCCGTGGTGACGTCACCTGGGAGAGTCTTCTCCAGCCATTTATAGTATCTCTGCATCCAGTGGGACCCGTGGTGACGTCACTTGGGAGAGTCCATTCCAGCCAATTGTAGGAGCTTCACTGCCTGCGCAAGGTGTAGTGACGTCACCTGGGAGAGTACCCTCTGGCCCATTGTAGGATCCCAGCCCTTTGTAGGATCTCTGCTTCCAGCGGGACCTGTGGTGACGTCACTTGGAAGAGTCCATTCCAGCCAATTGTAGGCGCTTCGCTGCCTGCGCAAGGTGTAGTGACGTCACCTGGGAGAGTACCCTCTGGCCCATTGTAGGATCCCAGCCCTTTGTAGGATCTCTGCTTCCAGCGGGACCTGTGGTGACGTCACTTGGGAGAGTCCATTCCAGCCAATTGTAGGCGCTTCGCTGCCTGCGCAAGGTGTAGTGACGTCACCTGGGAGAGTACCCTCTGGCCCATTGTAGGATCCCAGCCCTTTGTAGGATCTCTGCTTCCAGTGGGACCCGTGGTGACATCACCTGGGAGAGTCCCCTCCGGCCCATTGTAGGATCCCAGCCCTTTGTAGGATCTCTGCTTCCAGTGGGACCCGTGGTGACGTCACCTGGGAGAGTCCCCTCCGGCCCATTGTAGGGCTGGAGAGACTCGGAACTGTCGTAGGCTTGGGCCAAGGTCCTTTTTTATTCTCTAGTAAATGGGTTAAAGGTTGACATTTTATGTTTGGTAAGGATTGGGGGGGACAGACCTTTCCGATTGGCTTGTAAGGTCTACTTTAAAGAGACTCTGTCATGACACAGAACAGAGCATGGCTAGGTTCAAGTGGAAGAGGCTGTAAGCTGGTTAACATTAGATTGCAGTGCAGTGCCTTAGATGGACCCTAAACCCACAGGAATCGCATGCGTTGTCTGGTTCCGTCAGAGCTTTACTTCTCAGGTGTTGTGTGTGAGTCCTTTTTTAAAGTACAGACGAAGCCTAACTAATTGAATCGTGCTGCACGGCATGTTTAACAAGAAACCGCTCACGCCGAAATGTGTTTTAAACATTTATTTTCTGTCCCCCCGCAGCAAATCCCATTTCCCACATAGAAAGCCAGAGTTCCAGGTATCAGTGCGTCGCGGGTCTGTCTACCTTTTGTATTTGTATGATTTAACCTCTGAGCCCGCAGCAAATCCCATTGCCCACATAGAAAGCCCAAGTTCCCGGTAATTGCACTGCGTGAGTCTGTGCACCTTTGTATTTGTACAATGTAACCTCAGTGACCCCGCAGCACATCCCATTTAATTATTACAGGTACTTATATAGAGCTGTTAATTTACACAGCACTTTTCATATGCATTGTACATTCACGTCATCCCAGGAGCTTACAATCTAAGGTCCCAAACTCACATTCATATACATACATGACTTGGTAGTACTAAACTCCTGGGGAGACCAGATCTAGTGAGGAGCTGGTCTCTAGTCTCCCCAGGAGCCTGCACTCACTAGATCTGGTCTCCCCAGGAGCCTGCACTCGCTAGATCTGGTCTCCCCGGGGGCCTGCACTCACTAGATCTGGTCTCCCCAGGAGCCTGCACTCGCTAGATCTGGTCTCCCCGGGGGCCTGCACTCGCTAGATCTGGTCTCCCCGGGGGCCTGCACTCGCTAGATCTGGTCTCCCCGGGGGCCTGCACTCGCTAGATCTGGTCTCCCGGGGGCCTGCACTCGCTAGATCTGGTCTCCCCGGGGGCCTGCACTCGCTAGATCTGGTCTCCCCGGGGGCCTGCACTCGCTAGATCTGGTCTCCCCGGGGGCCTGCACTCGCTAGATCTGGTCTCCCCGGGGGCCTGCACTCGCTAGATCTGGTCTCCCCGGGGGCCTGCACTCGCTAGATCTGGTCTCCCCGGGGGCCTGCACTCGCTAGATCTGGTCTCCCCGGGGGCCTGCACTCGCTAGATCTGGTCTCCCCAGGGGCGTGGCGGCGGGTCTTGTGTCCCTCTCTATTTGTATGATTTTAACTCTGTGATTCCACAGCAAATCCCATTTCCCACATAGAAAGCCCAAGTTCGCGATATTGGTGCCACGGGTCTGTATCCCTCTTGCGTGGCTGCGGGTCTGTATCCCTCTGTATTTGATGTAACCTCTGTGGCCCCGCAGCAACTCCCATTTCCCACAAAAAAAGCTCAAGTTCACAAAATTAGCGTCCCTGCTGCGCGTCGGCGGGCCTGTGTGGCTGCTGCGCGTCGGCGGGCCTGTGTGGCTGCTGCGCGTCGGCGGGCCTGTGTGGCTGCTGCGCGTCGGCGGGCCTGTGTGGCTGCTGCGCGTCGGCGGGCCTGTGTGGCTGCTGCGCGTCGGCGGGCCTGTGTGGCTGCTGCGCGTCGGCGGGCCTGTGTGGCTGCTGCGCGTCGGCGGGCCTGTGTGGCTGCTGCGCGTCGGCGGGCCTGTGTGGCTGCTGCGCGTCGGCGGGCCTGTGTGGCTGCTGCGCGTCGGCGGGCCTGTGTGGCTGCTGCGCGTCGGCGGGCCTGACTGAATGAATGAATGAAAAACTTATATAGCGCGGCACATGCGAACCGAATCGCCTCTGGGCCCGTGTGGCTGCTGCGCGTTGGCGGGCCCATGTGGTTGCTGCGCGTCGGCGGGCCCGTGTGGCTGCTGCGCGTCGGCGGGCCCGACTGAATGAATGAATGAAAAACTTATATAGCGCGGCACATGCGAACCGAATCGCCTCTGGGCCCGTGTGGCTGCTGCGCGTCGGCGGGCCCATGTGGCTGCTGCGCGTCGGCGTGCCCCTCAGCAAATCCCGCTTCCCACATAGAAAGCCAGAATTCCCGATATTGGCTCCACATGGGTCGGCATCCCTCTGTATTTGTATGGTTTCGCCTGAGGAGCACACAATCTACAATGTAGTTTTGCCTGCTCTCTGTTCCTTGCCCTCTCCATTTTCTGCCATTGTTGGCTTTCAGCAAGCAGTACTGTGGAATTTGCAGCAGTCCGGGACGTGGCGCAGTCTCTGGCCGCAAGCTAAGCGTGATCTACGGGAGCCGGAATTGCCTTTTAATGGCGGCATCATTTTTTGGAAGCTGACAGCTTGCCGACAATAATGCAACTTTCAGTCATAGCCGAGATTATAAAGACTCATTTAATGCAGAAAATCTGCTTTTCATCTCTGAAGAGCTCGGAGGTGTTCAGCAAGGCGGTGTGCTAATCGCTGTGATTGGCAAGATTAGATCCGATTGGCCATCCTAACTCTGGGTCTTTTCCTAATGAGGCTTCACAGGAACAGGGCATGGCGGGGGCAGAGCGTGCAAGAACTGGAAGTGGTCTTTCTGTCCCAGTGATACTTGCAACCTCTGATTTCTTGTTCTCACATTGTCTTTAAGACTCTCCAGCCATGTCTTCAATCTGTTGCTAGCGGTTTCCCAATCTTAAAGAATATGTCTTAACCCCCCCCCCCCCCACCCCAAAAAAAAATCCCTCCCCCTGATATGTGGCTGCTGTACCATGTTCTGGTATGAAGAAGTCTCCTGTTCTCTTTTTGTATTGCTTCCTTTGCGTGAAGTCCCTGGTGATCCTGCCAGTCCCTCTGCTTATATCAAACTGACCACACTAAGCATGAGAACACACCATGGTGAGTTCTCTAGCTATGCTGGGAACTCGGCCTGCTCTCCCCCAGATCTGTATGCTGATGTTTCTCCTCCCCCAGCCTATGCAGGTCAGAGGTCATGTGATCAATTAAGATTTTTATATTTTTTTTATACACAAATGTTTTGCCTTTAATTTCTATTTTGCACTGAATAGATAGTTTTAGATAGTGATTGTTTACAATCGCTTCAACTATGACGTCAGACCCCCCCCCCCCCCCCATACTCGGTGGCAGTTTTACTACAGAACGAGGAAAGAGTTCACAGCTTCATAACGAACAGTGGCAAGAGGAATGGAGAGGGGGCGTGTCAGTCTCCCATCACTCTGCATTGTTCTTGCCATCGCTTTCCTGGGGAAAGTGCTCAGAGCCAATCGATCGTCTTCATGAAAACCCGGTTGGCTATCTCATTTTTTTTTTCTTTTTTGTCCATGATGATCCCGCGTTAGAAGGGAGAAAGCGGCTGTGCCCAGACAAGTGATCCATGAAGAACTTTCATCACTTCCTAGAACCATTTTGCATTGCTGTATCAAACTACAGCTCCCATCATGCAGAGGAGAACATTACCCTACCCCCCCCCCTCTGCTTTCCCCTGGGTAGTAGTAGCTTGTTCTATCTGAGATCTGAGTTTGGTCAGCAGCGCTCCCTCCTCTTCCGCCAATTTGACCGGGGATCAGGAGACAAATATTTAATCCGAAAACACTTGTTCTGAACACCAGGCACCTACCCAAGCTCTGTCATTGGCTATGCAGGGGGAAAAGGGCATGTCAGGTCCCTGATTTCACCCCCTTTATCTTTGTATTGGTCACTGGGATGCAGATGGCCCACTAGGATGCAGACGGCCCCTGCTGCACAGTATCCTTGGTCTCTAGAATGCAGGCGACTACCTACACTAAAAAAAAAACGTAATGCTGTGCAGCCTGCATCCTAGCAACCAATTGTGCTAGGGGGCAGGGGTCCTAGCAGCCAAAGTGTGCCAGGGGTCCTAGCAGCCAAAGTGTGCCAGGGGTCCTAGCAGCCAAAGTGTGCCAGGGGTCCTAGCAGCCAAAGTGTGCCAGGGGTCCTAGCAGCCAAAGTGTGCCAGGGGTCCTAGCAGCCAAAGTGTGCCAGGGGTCCTAGCAGCCAAAGTGTGCCAGGGGTCCTGGGACCTAGCAACCAAGGATGTTAAGCGGCAATGTCCACCTGCATCCTAGCCACAAATAAAGACAGAAGAGGGGGAACTGGGTCTAGGTCACCTACCCCTCCCCCAGGTACTCTCCTTGTGTAATAGAGCCTGATTTTCCTGTAGTCCAGAGATGGCTAAGAACAATGCAAACTGTCGGCGATCGTTCTCTTCTCAGCCTCCTTGTGACACCCAAATGCGAGGCGGTAAGACTTTGGCTGACAGGTCATTAGAGGTAAATCGGATGAGATAATGAGTGCGTGTTCCTCTGATTTGTTTATATCATGACATTTTATGGCCATTGAAGCTGTCCCATCTGATCAATAATCCCTGAGATGGGACATTGATTGTGTTTTTTTGCAATTAGCGGCGGTCAATGTTTCCGCTCAGCTGAAGTTTTGAAATTAGATTTTTCACGTCTGTTACATGAATCTGAGAATTGCAAGTCGTCTATAGGTTACAGAATCGGGTTTATATACGGCCGCTGCCAGCGGGCGCCATATTGTTTTCCCTGCATTGAGCGCCGGGGAGAGCGGCCAATGGCTTTCAGAAAGTGCTGAATCGGCTTTGTGGTCACCGCTGCTCTGCGTTTTATCGAGTTTTCAATTCCTATGTGTGTTATATTCCTGCTCACATTGACCACAATATTCTGATTGTATACAATGTATATTCACCCCCCTCCCTTGTATACATCGATCGGCCATAACATTCTGATCGCTGACTGTATACAATGTGTGTGTGTGTAATATATATCCCCCAATATATATGTATATACACCCCTCCTACCTCTGTATACTCGTACTGTATTCTCAGCTAAGCACACCCTCCGGCCTGCATGCAAGCTTACGCTAAGGGCAGATGGATTCCATGACGTAAATGGTACATTTATTAACTGCCCTTACTCAAGATGGCTGCAACCAGAAATACTAAGTGTTTTTTTTTTTTTTTTTTTAAAGAGACTTCTTGGCTAAACAAAGTGTAGAGACAGGGATGAATTGATTTGTTTGCTTTGAGGCCGGAATCACACCTTTGCGGTGCGAATTTCAGCTCTCTTATCTTTGCAGGGAGATTACAGAAGTGTTCAGCAGATTAGCTCTGTTTTAGATGCGAATTTGGAGACCTGGGAGAAGTTACAGGCGAGAGGAGAGTGGGGGAGAAGTGTATTGAGCTGAATGAGAGAAATTCCTGAAGAGAAATGAACACATCTGCGAATCAGCTGCGTACCCATAGAAGATAATGGGCCTGAATTCGCACCTGAGCCGCACCGCAAGGCATGAAATCCGCACATGTTTTTTTCTGCAATGCGCAGTGCGAATGCATCGCACATATGTGAACCAGCCTCATTGAAAACAATGTATTTAGAAATGTTCTGCGTATTAGATGCGGTTTAAGCCGCAACCAATTTGCATAGGTGTGAATCCGGCCTTAATGTAAAAAATGAATATAACGTTTTTGGATTTGTGGTGCGCAAATGGCATGTAGTTCCACTTTAATCGTTCAATTGGCTTTAAAATAAAGTGCACTTATTCTTTTTGCCCCCCCCCCCCCCCCGACCTATCCCACCCTACCCCACCACAGATGCATACTTATCTTGTTCCAGTGGCAGTTGCGCTGTTTGTTCACATCGAGAGGTACAAGACTCGCTGTCCTGGCAGCGCCTGCGCATTACTATCGTCTCAGGACACATCTCCATAGAGGACTATTGTCTCAGAGCTCAGGACACCTCTCCATAGAAGTCTATGGGACTATCATTTCTGAGCTCAGCGCACATCACCATAGAAGTCTATAGAACTAATGTTTTAGAGTTTAGAACACCCCCTCCATGGAAGTCTATGGGACTATCATCTCCTGAGCTCAGAACACCTCTCCATAGAAGTGTATGGGACTATTGTTTTAGAGCTCAGGACACATCTCCATAGAAGTCTATGGGATTGTCATCTCAGAGCTCAGGACACATAGAAGTCTATAGGACTAATGTCTTAGAGTTTAGGACACCTTTCCATGGAAGTCTATGGGACCATCATCTCTAAGCTCGGAACACCCCTCCATGGATGGAAGTCTATGGGACTCTTGTCTCCAAGCTCAGGACACCTTTCCATAGAAGTCTATGGGACTTTCATCTCAGAGGTCAGGACACATCTCCATAGAAGTCTATGGGACTGGAATGTCTGTTTGCTCAGGACACCTCTCCATAGAAGTCTATGGGACTGTCGTCTTCGAGCTCAGGCTACCCCTCCATAGAAGTCTATGGGAGTGGAATGTCTGGTTTATCTTTTTATGAAGCTTTCAACTAAGAATAGGCCATTATAGGGTAGGAAAAGCAAGTCCTAAAATAGAACAGTCATCTTAGTGTAACAACAGTGGTGACAGTAACATAAGTGACGGGTTAGGGGTCCAGGGCTGGCATTTACAGGAGGCGGAGAAGGCAGGGTGGGACGATGCTGAATGTAAACAAAGGACAGAACCCTGCCAATGGTGTGACATAACATAAGTACACATGGTGTAGTAGGTCAGGGGGCAGAATTTATAATTTTTTTGCAAAGTGAACTTATCATGCAGATAATCTGGCATTTTAATTAGATGTCAATCTTCCCGAGTCCTGATCCCTCCGGCAGCGGAAGGTGCTGTCCTCTGCAGACATCTGTCATACTTGCTGTGGTGTCGGCCTGTTGGGCATGAGCTTCAGGTTAGAGAATGTTCAGGTCAGTAATCTTCAGACTGTTGGCTAGATGGTCTTTTCTTTCTACAAGCTGTCCTGACACATGCAAGTTCATTAATTCTTATAGTATGACCCCCCCCAGCATGGGGGAAGCTGCAGGAACTAATTAGTGATATATACGGTGGGAAGGGGGGTTTATGTTGATGACGCCAAAAGATCTTCTGGCGTGCAGACTGGTATGTTATACCAGTGCAATCAGGTAAAATGTGATGGTAAAGGAAGCCAGAGCTTAATGGGGATATATATATATATATATATATATATATATATATATATATATATATATATATATATATATACACATTGGTTCATTTATACCTTTTGTCCAGGTTATTTAAAACATTGTTAGTCGGTGGAAGCACCCCAAAACATTCAGCTGCTATGTGCTGGTTGGAATCAGGTTTGCAGTGGGGTGTGGCTTTTCTGTTGGACAGGAGGGGACTTCCTGGAGAAAGAGGGTTGCTAGCAGGAGGGGGGGGGAGGCTTATTAAAAGGTTCTCCCGCCTAAAACTGTCTCTCCATTCTTGGGCTTGACGCCGCCGCCTGGGCCGTGCTTGACGCCGCCGCCTGGGCCGTGCTTGACGCCGCCGCCTGGGCCGGGCTTGACGCCGCCGCCTGGGCCGGGCTTGACGCCGCCGCCTGGGCCGGGCTTGCCGCCGCCGCCTGGGCCGGGTTTGCCGCCGCCGCCTGGGCCGGGTTTGCCGCCGCCGCCTGGGCCGGGTTTGCCGCCGCCGCCTGGGCCGGGTTTGCCGCCGCCGCCTGGGCCGGGTTTGCCGCCGCCGCCTGGGCCGGGCTTGCCGCCGCCGCCTGGGCCGGGCTTGCCGCCGCTGCCTGGGATGGCACCGCCGGCGCCTGGGACGGCACCGCCGGCGCCTGGCCCGGGCTTGACGGCGGCGCCTGGGCCGGGCTTGACGGCGGCGGCGCCGGCATCTGGGCCGGGCTTGTCGCCGCCGCCTGGGCCGGGCTTGACGGCGGCGCCGCCTGGGCCGGGCTTGACGCCGCCGCCTGGGCCGAGCTTGACGACACCGCCTGGGCCGAGCTTGAGGCCGGCGCTGCTGTCTGGGCCGGGCTTGTTGCCCAAGAAACGTCACCATAGAAGTCTATGGGCTTATAATTTCCAACCTCAGGACACATCTCCATAGTCTACGGGACGATCATCTCCGAGCTCAGGACACTTCTCCATAGACGTCTATGGAACTGTCGTCACTGAGCTCTGGCTACCTCTCAATAGAAGACGTTTGGGTGTGAAAAGGATTAATTTGCACCACTGGGTGTATGAAAAGGCTGGCCTTCCTAGAGCTGTCTCTCCATCCTTGGGAAAGAGATCAAACTCTGTTGACCTGCAAAGAGAGACTACATGGTGGCAGCCTTGTAAGTACAAAGCTATTGCATTGTGGAGTTGGAGGAAGGGTCATTGTTGACGCTGCCGCCTGGGCCGGGCTTGCTGCCGCCTGGGCCGGTCTTGTTGTTTGAGGTGCATTATAAAGCTTAGTTTTGATGTCTCCTGGTTCAGAACTAACCATAGAAAGCATTGCTGAGGCTTGAAACAGACTTCCAGCAGAGGCAGCGAGCCAATCAGCTGTTCGAGGCTATAAAGAACCAACAAAAAAGGGCCGCACTCCTTTGACGACTTTGGTCCTTTTGCGCCAGCATTGCAGGCAACTTCCATCTGCTGCTGGAATGGAAAGTGATATAGTGTGCCACCATGCTGTACCCCATTGTGGACCTATTCATGTAAATGTGACGTGTTTGACAGCAGTGCTGTTAGTTGAATACAGTGGGTGGGGGGGGGGGGGGGAGTTTTTGGCGCAAAGCGACCAAAAAATACCCTTGTCTGCTGACTTTGCAGCTTAGGGTGAGTGGTTACAGTTGAGGGGGGCAATTTGATAAAATTGCAGCATAACCAATTGTTTTACTACATCCTATACCTTCCCCCCCCCCCAACCACAAGTATGAAAGTATGCGAAGGCTGGCCATACAGTTTGAATCTCGGCCGGTTCAGTAGGGACCAGCCAAGATTCAAACTATTGATGGGCTGGCTGAATGTACCAAGTTCATTTGATCAAGTTGGATACAAGCAGATGTGCTTCTGATGGCAAGTTGCTGCTATAGCTGCTAGCGATAACCCCTCACCAGGAGCAGACAATGGCTTGGCAGGAGGGGGTTGCTCTCATCCTTTAGTCCTGCCAGGTTTCCATGTTACTCTGCAGCCAGTATAGATGGAAATTGAACTTAGTGGAGTTTTTTTTTTCTCTTCATTATTCGATGTTTTGCTCTAAATTGCAAGTCTGTAACACTATAATTCATAAGATGGTAAAATATACATCAAAGGCAGCCCAGCCATTAATATTCCGCACAGCACGTTCTAAAATAAAATGTTCAATCTGTAATTCATCTTTAGCATGACTCATTCACCCGATACATCTTCCCCGGCTGACGTCCCCAAATAGGTTTAATGCTTGATCACATGAGGAATGTTCATTGATAAAAATCCGTTTGATTGGGGTGCTAATTCACACGTCTGGCCCGTCGCACCATGTGAATGTCATCCTCCCTCCGCACTTTGATCAATTATGGATATCAGATGTTCTGTAATATTTTCTCTCCCTCCCGGTTCTGCAAAAAATAGTTTTTCTCTTTGAACTGTGGAATTTCTCAGCAGAGACATGTACCAGCATCTGCTGGAAGAAGCCACACAGGTATAGAGGTTCAGAGGATGAAACTTTAACTTTTCTCAGATAAAGAGCAACTTTTTCCTTCAAAACATGGATTCCGACAAGTCTTACAAGTGGACGTTTATCTGGCATGACCCATGCTAAGTCTTTGTATACTGTAGTGGGGCTTTGGGGTAACTATTGCAGCTTCTTCCTCATTGGCTAATCTCTACACAGGCTGTCCCCCCTGCAGTCCATCATGAATGCTGCTACCATCAACCTTACCACTCGGCATCCACCACCCCTCTCTGCTTTCTAGTCACCCAACATATACAATTCGGAATGCAAACCACCTACAATGCCATTCATAACACTGCCCAAAACTACATCATCACCAACCTCATCTCAAAGTATAACCAAGACTGTCCTCTCCTCTCAGGATCTCCTGATCTCTGGCTTCTTGGTCACCACCTGGACTTCTCCATAACTCTGCCTGGACCTCTATCATCGCCAACCTCCTCAATCATCATCAACCTCATCTCAAAGTATAACCCAGACTGTCCTCCCCTCCCAGAATCTCCTGATCTCTGTCTTCTTGGTCATCTCCTTCCAGGCTAACCTCCAGGACATTTCCATAACTCTGCCTGGACCTCAATCATCACCAACCTCATCTCAAAGCATTACCCAGACTGTCCTCTCCTCCCAGGATCTCCTGATCTCTGGCTTCTTGGTCACCTCCAGGACTTCTCCATAACTTTTGCCTGGATCTTAATCATCACCAAACATCTCCTCTCGGGACTTCTGATCTCTGGCTTCCTCACCTCCTCCTTCCATGCTGGGTGCCAACCTCGTCTCAAAGTATCACCTGATCTTTAGCTTCCTGGTCACCTCCTCCCCATGCTTACCTCCAGGGCTTTTCCATAACTCTGTCACAAGCAACATCACCACCAGCCTTATCTCAAAGTACCACCCAAACCATTCCCCCCCCTCCCATGATCTCCTGATCTTTAGCTTCCTTGTCACTTCCTCCCATGCTTACCTCCAGTGCTTTTCCATAATTCTGCCCCAACTACATCACCAACCTCATCTCAACGTATTACCTAAGCCATTGTCTCTTCCCAGGACCTCCTGATCTCTGGTTTCCTCGCCTCCTATGCTTACCTCCCAGAACTTCTCCACAAGTCTCCCCCCGAGCAACATTATCACCAACCCCCTCCGAGTATAACCCAGACTGTTCCCTCCTCCTAGGACCTTCTGATCTTTTGCTTCCTGGTCATCTCCTCCCATGCTCACCTCCCGTGCTTCTCTATAACTCTGGTTCGAGCTACATTATCACCAACCTTATCTCTGAGTATAATCCAAACATCCCTTCCTCCCAGGAGCCCCTGATCTCTGGCTTCCTGGTCACCTCCTGGGACTTCTCTAAAACCTCTCCTATCCTCTTGATCCCTCTACCCCAATCTGTCCAGCTATCTCCTACTCTCTGCCTTTTTAGGTATTTCTTAAAAAACATCTGTTCTTTGATCTCCTCTGCAATGTGTGAACTGACAAATGAGGATTTTATGTCTGGGTTCAGAGCGGTCATTTCCCGGCTACTGTAGCCAAAGTGGCGAATTATGCATGACCTGTACTTGATTAGCTGCAGTGGTGACTTTGGGGGTTTAATAGACCCTTGATTTTTATTTTTTTTCCAAAGAGGGCCAGTCACCTGCCCAATGCTTGTTGGCTTCCTTGTGATCACGGTATAGCTAAAGTGGGGAAAAAAAGCCTTAACATGATCTATTCTTAAAAAGCCCCCCCCCCCACCCACCTATCCTGTATTAATGATCTGTACACATCTTTATTAGCCTGTCTGGTCACATGATCTTGCAGCTCTGGCTCCCCATTGTAAGGGGGTCGTTGACAATGGCTGTGATTTCCAGGTGCGGTAATGTCACATGTAGGTTCCCATGGCCCAGCTATTGTCTGCACACCCTCCTCTCCCCTGCAGCAGTTGCTCTCTGAAACAGGAGAGCTGGGGCTGCATGATCATGTGACAGATTAATATTAGGCAAGTACAGCCCCCCCCACCACTTAGTCAGTTTTGGGCTGACTTAATAAATATGGTTTTACCTGTGTATAAAATGACTTCTTCCCCTAGAGGATGTCCAAAGAAATGTGGTCAAACGTGGTCGGGGTGTATGACGTCCCTCTCCGGTGACATTGATGTGTGGGATGAGCCATGATTGCAGTTTTCCTTCAGCGGGGGATGGGAGTGGCGTGGCTTTTCAATGTACAGTCTGATCCCCCTAAAATATATATATATATATATATATATATATATATATATATATATATATATAATATTTTCAATTATGGCGCCGCCTCCTGTGTGTGTTACTCTTGCTATTGGCTGTGTTAGTGAATTATTTGGTGCTTTGGTTGTTCTTTTATGTGTTGTTTTCTTTTCTCTTTATTTACTTCTTCACGTTGTACTTTGGCCTTGTCTGCTGATAAGCCTGGTGTACTATGGGACATATGTTGTACCTTGTACTTTCTTATATTGGGATATGTAACCTGCTACCCATTATTGCTGTACACAATGGTGCCTTATCGCGGTAATTGTACGGCTGAACATTTCACCTTTTAAAAAGGAAAAGGGAAGTCCGCAGGCCAGGTAGGATTAAGAGGAGGGAAAGTTTTCCGGCTGCATGCTCCTTCTTTTTTTTTTTTACTGTGATTTTGCTGCATTTTTATTCAGGTCGCCAATGTAAAAGGCAGAAAAATGTCTAATCTGCCCCAAAGTAGCTCATGTTCTTTTTTTTGAGCTTAGGGCGTTTTTCAGGCATTTCCCTTCAGATAACAAAACACCCAGGTGCCATTGAAATGACCGGGATTTTACTTGTTGGGCATTTTTCAGGCATTTTTTCTGGCTTTTTACAAGCTAAAAATACACAGGTTCCACCCAAAAATTGAACTTCCGCTTTTCGGATGCCCCTCCCCCCCCTCCGGTGTCACATTTGGCACCTTTTCAGAGGGGAGCGGGGAGCAGATATTTGTGTAACGCAGGTATTTGCTCCCACTTCCGAGCATAGATCGCCGCAGTATCCGCGGCGATCTACGCCATGTCCGGCCCCTCATTTAGCCCCCCTGCTGTTGGCGGGCATCCACTCACCTGCTACCACCACATGGTGACAAGAGCCTGATGGTGATGAGCTGGTGTAAAGTGTGGCATTGTGTAGCCAGTATCACATGGTGACAACACAGCTACCCAATTAGGAGACATTAACCACGTTGTCTGCCTGTGACAGGAAGTGCTTAAAGCGGAGTTCTATCCTAAAATTAAACTTCTGCTTTTTGGAATCCCCCCCCCCCCCCCCCTCTGTAGTGAGTGAGTGAAGAACTTATATAGCGCAGCACATGCCAACTAAATTGTCACATTTGGTACCCTTCAGGGGGCAGCAGATACCTGTTTAATGCAGGTATTTGCTCCCACTTCTGGGCATAGATAGGCGCAGTATCCGCAGATATCTATGCCATATCTGACCCCCCCCCCCTGCTGTCTTCTGGGAGGTCCCAGAAGACAGTTTGGACCAGTGAGAAGGCGCAGCGCTACTCGCGCGTGGTAGGGAGCCAGGAAGTGAAGTCTAAAGGCTTCACTTCCTGATTCCCTTGGACCCTTTTCACACTGATTAGTTTTTCAGGAGTTTTAGCGCTAAAAAATAGCACCTAAATAATACCTGAAAAACTGCTGCCCTGCAGTCTTGGTGTAAAAGCCCGAGTGCTGAGAGGTGATGCGCTGGCGGGACCGCTTCAAAAGTCCTGCTAGCAGCATCATTGGAGCGATGAGAGGAGCGGGGTGTTTACTGCTCCTCCACCACTCCTTCCCATTGAAAACAGTGGGACACTGCGGCTATACCGCCAGCAATGCACCTCTGCAGAGAGGCACATTGCGGGCGGTATTAACCCTTTTTCGGCCGCTAGCGGGGGTTAAAACTGCACCACTAGCGGCCAGATACCGCCGCAATACTACGGCAATTCCGACGGCGTACTGCCACCGCACCTCCCGCCGCAGTGTGAAAGGGGCCTTGCTGAAGATGGCGGCAGCAGCACCCTAGAGATCGACTTCGGGTGCTGACATTGTGGGCACCCTGGGCAGGTAAGTGTCCCAATATTAAAAGTCGTTGGCTGCAGTGTTTGTAGCTGCCGACTTAACTTTTTTTTTTTCCGGCAGAACTCTGCTTTAAGAATAGTTAGTGTTGGGATTTTCTTCCAAAAAAAGTGAAAAAATTAAAAAAAAATTAAATTCCCCCCCTTCAACTTGTGCACACATCGAATGCAAACGCACATGAGGGGCGTGCATGTAACAGATTGTGTCATACACAAGATAAGACCACAAATGTATGAAAGCAATAATTCCAGCACCATCGTTCACGATTTACCCTAAACTGACCACCAGAAAATATTTTTAAAGTCTCAAAAAAATAAAAATAAAACATAGATAGATAGAAAGATAGATAGAATATATATATATATATATATATATATATATATATATATATATTCTATGTCGCAGTGTAGTTTGTGACCATTTTGATGGATGCATTGAGTTTTAAGATTTGATGTGTTTTGGTATCTATTTACTCGGCGCAATCTCATCTATTATAGATTACCTAAAATTGGGTATTATACAGTTTGTGTGCACCAACTTTCAATTTGGTGTATTTTTACGTGTTTGATAAATAGCTGCACAAATGTTGTGCGACATCAAAAAAATAAATAAATAGCAATTACCACCATTGTATTCTCCAGGGCCTCTGTTTCCAGAAAATATACAATTGTTTGGGGGTTTCAAGTCATTTTGTAGCGCAAAAAGCCGATTTTACTCTCTGAGAAATGTAAACAATGGTCTGGTAAAAAAAAAAAAGGTTAAAATAGTAGTAGTGA
The DNA here is from genome assembly GCA_029574335.1 of Rana kukunoris. NCBI lineage: Eukaryota > Metazoa > Chordata > Amphibia > Anura > Ranidae > Rana > Rana kukunoris. The sequence goes on from CM056060.1 coordinate 148,173,313, forward strand.
CGGGTAAAGGGCAGAAGGAACCTAGGAGAGAATTTGAGGCTGAAATTGTATTCCCGCCTCCTGCAGTAAACACTCCAACGGAGAGATGACATGGAGGCCACTCAGACAACTCTGACTCATCCGAAAAAGCCACTTCCAATTCAGAGAGAGCCGAAGCTCCGACCTTGAAGACAATGCAGAAAGTAGATGATAGAAAGCTCCCGGTGAAGTGACCTGTATCCACGGGATGAGATTTTCTCTGAGACTCTGCATGTCAGAAAACAAGCACCATATCTTCATGGGGGGGGGTTGTTTAATTCACACCCTGTCTACATGTTCAGGACCGACTTCTTGGCAGTGACAGCAGTTGGACCATGCCTGTGCAATGTGCTGTGGCACGGCAGATTGTAGTCTGAACTTGTGGTCATGTGACAGATGGTCAGTGCAGGAACACAACGTTAAGACTGTTATCACCAGGAAGTGCCTGAACCAAGAATCTTTATGGCAGGATCACCAGAGGTTTTGGTAGTTGGAGAACTGTAGATTTAGGCCCTTTTCACATGGGGTGGATATGCTTTGCTCAGGAGAGGATCTATTCGCTGGTCATAGCGGGTGGATGACAGGTCTGTGTCCATTCAGTGTATGAAGAGAAGTCTTGGGGCCGCCTCTGCCGCCCACGCCCTTGGGGCTGCCGCCCACGCCCCTTGGGGCCGCCTCTGCCGCCCACGCCCCTTGGGGCCGCCTACGCCCTTGGGGCCGCCCACGCCCCTTGGGGCCGCCTCTGCCGCCCACGCCCTTGGGGCCGCCTCTGCCGCCCACGCCCTTGGGGCCGCCTCTGCCGCCCACGCCCTTGGGGCCGCCTCTGCCACCCACGCCCTTGGGGCCGCCTCTGCCGTCCACGCCCTTGGGGCCGCCCACTCCCTTGGGGCCGCCTTTGCGGCCCACGCCTTTGGGGCGGCCTCTGCCGCCCACGCCCCTTGGGGCCGCCTACGCCCTTGGGGCCGCCCACGCCCTTGGGGCCGCCTCTGCCGCCCACGCCCTTGGGGCCGCCTCTGCCGCCCACGCCCCTTGGGGCCGCCTCTGCCACCCACGCCCTTGGGGCCGCCTCTGCCGCCCACGCCCTTGGGGCCGCCTCTGCCGCCCACGCCCTTGGGGCCGCCTCTGCCGTCCACGCCCTTGGGGCCGCCCACTCCCTTGGGGGCCGCCTCTGCGGCCCACGCCCTTGGGGGCCGCCTCTGCGGCCCACGCCCTTGGGGCCGCCTCTGCCGCCCACGCCCTTGGGGCCGCCTCTGCCGCCCACGCCCTTGGGGCCGCCTCTGCCGCCCACGCCCTTGGGGCCGCCTCTGCCGCCCACGCCCTTGGGGCCGCCTCTGCCGCCCACGCCCTTGGGGGCCGCCTCTGCGGCCCACGCCCTTGGGGGCCGCCTCTGCGGCCCACGCCCTTGGGGGCCGCCTCTGCGGCCCACGCCTTTGGGGCCGCCTCTGCCGCCCACGCCTTTGGGGCCGCCTCTGCCGCCCACGCCTTTGGGGCCGCCTCTGCCGCCCACGCCTTTGGGGCCGCCTCTGCCGCCCACGCCTTTGGGGCCGCCTCTGCCGCCCACGCCCTTGGGGCCGCCTCTGCCGCCCACGCCCTTGGGGCCGCCTCTGCCGCCCACGCCCTTGGGGCCGCCTCTGCCGCCCACGCCCTTGGGGCCGCCTCTGCCGCCCACGCCCTTGGGGCCGCCTCTGCCGCCCACGCCCTTGGGGCCGCCTCTGCCGCCCACGCCCTTGGGGCCGCCTCTGCCGCCCACGCCCTTGGGGCCGCCTCTGCCGCCCACGCCCTTGGGGCCGCCTCTGCCACCCACGCCCTTGGGGCCGCCTCTGCCGCCCACGCCCTTGGGCCCGCCGCCTCTGCCGCCCCGCCTCTGCCGCCCACGCCCTTGGGGCCGCCTCTGCCGCCCACGCCCTTGGGGCCGCCTCTGCCGCCCACACCCTTGGGGCCGCCTCTGCCGCCCACGCCCTTGGGGCCGCCTCTGCCGCCCACGCCCTTGGGGCCGCCTCTGCCAACAAAATGAAGGTTAAGGTTTCCTATTTAGAATAATAATCTGTCAGGTTAGTAAAACAGCGCATAGCTGGAGAACTACACAAATAATTTTATTAAAACGATAACATTATATTACCTGCTTTACCCATGAGGTAGAGGAACTTCATAAAAAAAAAATGTATGGCCGGCTGCCATATTGTTCCTCAATGAAGGAATAAAGCACTTCAAGCATGTGCAGAAAGATCACATGGTTTATAAGCTGCTTAGAAGGTTTCACTTTTACTGCTTGTCCTTCCTCCTCACACTTGGAGCCTGGTACAGATGCATTCTCTCGAAGCAATCATACAGTTTGTAGTGTACATAGATTTGCAAAACAATGGGATAAAGCAGGGTTCTCCAAACTTTCTAAACAAAGGGGCAGTTTACTGTCCTTCAGACTTTAGGGGGGCCTGACTGTGGCCATTGGGAGTAGAAAAGGTTCCAATGTAAGTGGAAAAAAATAATGCCTCATCGTTGGTTTTAGTGAGAGTAATAGTGCCCCATCATTGGTGTCATTGGGAGGAATAGTGCCCCATCATTGGTGTCATTGGGAGGAATAGTGCCCCATCATTGGTGTCATTGGGAGGAATAGTACCCCATCATTGGTGTCATTGGGAGGAATAGTGCCCCATCATTGGTGTCATTGGAAGGGAATAGTGCCCCATCATTGGTGTCATTGGGAGGAATAGTGCCCCATCATTGGTGTCATTGGGAGGAATAGTGCCCCATCATTGGTGTCATTGGGAGGAATAGTGCCCCATCATTCATTGGGAGGAATAGTGCCCCATCATTCATTGGGAGGAATAGTGCCCCATCATTCATTGGGAGGAATAGTGCCCCATCATTCATTGGGAGGAATAGTGCCCCATCATTCATTGGGAGGAATAGTGCCCCATCATTCATTGGGAGGAATAGTGCCCCATCATTCATTGGGAGGAATAGTGCCCCATCATTCATTGGGAGGAATAGTGCCCCATCATTCATTGGGAGGAATAGTGCCCCATCATTGGGAGGAATAGTGCCCCATCATTGGGAGGAATAGTGCCCCATCATTGGGAGGAATAGTGCCCCATCATTGGGAGGAATAGTGCCCCATCATTGGGAGGAATAGTGCCCCATCATTGGGAGGAATAGTGCCCCATCATTGGGAGGAATAGTGCCCCATCATTGGGAGGAATAGTGCCCCATCATTGGGAGGAATAGTGCTCCATCATTGGTGTCATTGGGAGGAATTGTGTCAGTGAGCGGAACCATGCCCCATTGTTAGTATCGGTGGATGAAATGGTGCCCCAAGGGCCAGATAAAAGCAAGCAAAGGGCCGCAGCTCGCCCCAGCGCTACAGTTTGGAGACCACTTGGATAAGGGAATATTCCTGAAATTTGGTTTATCTCATGGTTACTGTGAAATTGTATGGATGCATGAATGCAGTGCATGTTATCGCCGCTTGCAGAGCTTGGATTCATTGAATGAGTTTACCAAAAATGAAAATATTGCAGACTATACAGCCTCTTGCTACATAACCAAGCTTCATTTCATGCTGAATAAACTAAATTATTAAAATAGAAAACTATATTTAGATAGATATTTTTTTTTTTTTTTTTTTTACACTCCAAAGGCATATTAATAAAATAAATCCAATTTAAATTAAAGACAGATTTTAAATTGAAAGAAACACTGATTTAAAACAAAAAAATAATATATATATATATATATTACATATTTTTAGTGTGTGTGGTAATAGTAGTAGTAATAAGAATAATTAAGAATTATATATATATATATATATATATATATATATATATATATATATATATATATATATATATATATATTTTTTTTTTCATTCATGTATTTTTTTCTTTATTTTTATATTTATTTTTGTTTTTTTAAATAATTTTTTTTTCCACCCTGGGAAGTGTACATGCCTAGTAATATTGGAGATTCTGGTCAGGGTATTCCGGTATTTTCTCTGTGCTACAATTGTAGATACTCACCTCTCTATGGTGGGATCTGTAGAAGACGAGTGCCCTTTCATGTGACGGGAGGTTCATACACATCGCTGTGTATTCGTCTTTCTTCTGTCATCTCTTCTCAGAAAATAATCGAATAAAAGTGTCTTTCATGTTCCCTGTGTAAGTCGCAGATCAGGGCCGCGCTGCCCGTGACTTGGCGTGAATCATTCAGCTGAAGTGGCCTTTTTGCAGCGGAGCTGTCAGACATTCGACTTGTGTTGCTGAACATCTGATATTGTGTCTGATGACGGGAATATTTCCTCCGCTTCTGCCACATGTGCTGCAGCACCCGGTGCCCTTTACAGGAACAATCCATCCAAGTCCTCTATATCTTCTTAAAGGGGTGTTCCAGGCTTTTTTTTTTTTTAAAGTGTAGCTGCTGGCTTTTAATAAACAGACACTTGCCTGCTCCACGGTTCCAGCAACGCTCCGGCCAGGGGCTCCGCTCCTCTCCCCCCCCCCCCCCCCTCTCCGTCCGACGTCTTCATTCCAAGTGTGGGCACCCGGCCGTGACAGCTTTCGGGTTCATGCGTGCGCGGCGCTGCGCCGTCCGATTGGACAGGCGATCGCCTACATGGAGGGGCTGCAGTAAGGCGATTAAGCTAATTGCCTTACCAGCCCCTCGGCGGAAGGAGGAAGTGGGACAGGATAGGAAGTCCCACTCCTCCTGAAGAAGCCCCCCCCCCCCAAAAAAAAATGACATGCCAAATGTGGCATGTAAGGGGGCGAGGAGTGGATTAAGCGGAAGTTCCATTTTTGGGTGAAACTCCGCTTTAAAGTGAAAATAAACCCAAACACGAATAAGTGACACTTTCTTCATATAAAATCCTTCTCCACACCTTTCTTCATCCTTTTTCTGCATCTCTGTGACACTAATCTCTGGCTGCCTCTTCCTTTTTCAAAAAAAAATGTAAGCAATGGCTAAATAGTGGTGTTCAGGTCGGGTAACCTGCTGGCAGGGTGGATAAAAATCAATGATTTAAAAAAAAAAAAAAAAAATCCTTCTTTTTTTTTTTTTTTTATGTAACGGCACCCCAAATGGGACAGGGGTTAACGCTGTTTAGGATATTCCATTCTCAGACACAAGGCAGCTACCGACACTCCACAATCCGGCGAACACGACCCGTAAGAATCCCCCCCCCCCATTAACGAGACACATGGCTCTGTTTGAAGTTCAACAGGAATGACCCTTTATTGAGAAATACAGGCTCTTTATATACAATTTAGGATACTGCAGTAACCAAATGAACAATGACCGAACTCACCCACATCACACAATGGTTACCTAATGAGCCCCCCCAAATACACATCATCCTCAATACATCTCTTTAGCAGACACCCTGTCTCCAGGTCCTGACCTAATTTACATGAGCTAATTAACTCCAGCTGATGACTCAGACACCTGACAAAGGCAGTCTAACTTACAATACACAATATCACAGGACTCCTTCACACAATACAGGGTCAATTAGCACAAGCCACAATGAAAGATCCTCAGAAGCCATCCTAGATTCATTTACATCACAACAAACACACAGGGGGGGCTGGAGTTGGTGACATTAAGGGCCCTTTCACACTGGTGCGTTTTTGCCGCGTTTTCGCAGTAAAAATAGCGCTATTAAAATGCCCCCCTCCATTGAAATGAATTAAAAACTCTGTAAAAACGTGGTAAAATCGCGGCAAAATCTGTTTTTTCCGCGATTGAAATCACGGCAAAACACTGCGTTTTTTAATTAATTTCAATGGAGAGGGGCATGGAGAGCGTTGTATGAGCGTTTTAATAGCGCTATTTTTACCGCGAAAACACAGCAAAAACGCACCAGTGTAAAAAGGGCCCTAACACCTAACAGTATGTGTCCCTCACATTAATTACCCTGTTGAGTTCAGAATCAACAAATGACAACCAGTTCTCCACAGATATCCTGGAATACATTGTGGACAATAACCACACACTGTCCCATCTCAGGTAGTCCAAGATATATTCTGAATGTCCATTATTTTCTGGCTCATGCTTTCTCAAGAGCTTCTGGATTCCACGGCCCTCCCGTTACAATTTATTATTACTAGGGTTGTCCCGATACTACTTTTTTAAGACCAAGTACAAGTACCGATACATTTTTTCAAGTACTCGCCGATACCGATACTTTTTTTTTTAATCTCATGTGACAGCGGCACATGTCAGTGTTTTTTTTTGTTTTGTTTTTATCGTTAACATTTAAAAAAAAAAAAAATTTAATTTTTTTACATTTATTTATTTTTTCAGCCCTGTTGGGGGGGCTTTGGTGAGATATCAGGGGTTTTAACAGACCTCTGACATCTTCCCTTTGAGACAGGGAAAGGGACTAGGGACACTTGTTCCCCTGTCCCTTTCTCAGCAGCCTCAGCTGTGCTAAAAATGAATGGAGTGAAGACAGCGTCTTCTCTTTATTCATAAACTGAAACATTTGTAAACACAGGTTACAATGTTTCAGTTATGTGAATAGACAGTCAGTGATCACTCACTCTGTCCATTCGGAGCAGTTAGGAGCTGGATCCACCCACTCCACCCCACACTCCACCCTGACAATTCCAGGGGGTGGAGGAGAGGCACGGAAGAGGAGAGAAACACGGCGGCTTTCAGCTGCTTGAAAATCAACGGTGATCGGTGCTTTGAACTTCCCCATGCACTGATCACCGCCGACAGTACAAGTATCGGGTGAAGCATCGGGAGCATTTGCCCGAGTACAAGTACTCGGGCAAATGCTTGGTATCGGTACTGATACTAGTATTGGTATCGGGACAACCCTAATTATTATTGAAATACAATATATATTTTTTTACATTTCAATTTGACTTCATTTAAATAAAATGTATTTTCATATAATGCTTTTTGGAGTAAAAATCTAGCTAATTAAAATATATTAATTTAGTTCAGCATGAAATGGAGCTTAGTTATGTAGCATAAGGCAAAAAAAAATTAAAAATCAACAAAGACCAGGTGTAAACAAGGAAAACCAGGAATTCTTAATGGAAAAATAATCGCCAAATGGCTCCCAAACTCAACAGACCAGATGAGAAAGAACATATAAAGACAAATGGGGAAGCGCTGATCCAAAGAGTAATAAAAAAAAAAAAAATGTTCTGGACCTACAGCACAATCTCTGGCAGCTATATCACTTTTTTTTGTCTTCTTGCCAATAAAGATACTTTATTACAACTATGATTGAAATCCAAATTGTATTACCCTTTGGATCAGCGCCCCCCCCCCCCCCCCATTTGTCTTTATATGTAGCATTAGGCTGTATATTCTGCAATATTTACGTTTTGGTAAACTCATTCAATGAATCCAAGCTCTGCAAGCGGAGATAACAGTCACTGCATTGATGCATTCACACAATTTCACAGTTAGACCCCATTCACACCTGAGCGTTTTATAGCTTGAAGCCTGAAGCTACAAAACGCTCGATGGGATAAAAACTATTTTTTCTCTTTGGAGATGGTTTACATCTCCACTCCAAAAGGCCTGAAGCCGGAAGCTCCAAAAGGCCGGAAGCTCCAAAAGGCCGGAAGCTCCAAAAGGCCGGAAGCTCCAAAAGGCCGGAAGCTCCAAAAGGCCGGAAGCTCCAAAAGGCCGGAAGCTCCAAAAGGCCGGAAGCTCCAAAAGGCCGGAAGCTCCAAAAGGCCGGAAGCTCCAAAAGGCCGGAAGCTCCAAAAGGCCGGAAGCTCAAACATCTGTGACCCTGGTGACAGATGATTGGCCCGTACAGATGACCACTTCCTGTTCTGATCCTCCTCTGCACTCATCCCCTAAGCTCGTCACTGCTGTGGACTACAATCCCCACGTTATGAAGACTAGAGGGGAGGTGTTTTATAGTCCTGTTCCGGAGTGTATTACTGGCAGGAGAAGCAGATAAAATATAAGTAGGGAACAAGCCTGAAAATGCATGGAAGGAGTGGTAGGTTGTTCCACATCCCTACTCCCACCCCACTGCTGGTAAATCACAAAGCTGCGTAACATAAAAGGATTCTGTATGGGAAATCTGCTTCCTGCGTAGCGCAGTGCATTCCAAATCCTGTTAGGCTCTCTATTCTACTCGGCATGCACTTTACACCTTCCCATAGAAAGGATCCTGTCTGTCCATGTTTAGTCTGCAGATTTCTGTCTGCAGAGAATCAGACGTCAGGCAGACAAGCACTCGTCTGTCCTTGAACTCCTCATGTTTTGGTGTTGGCATGGAAAGTTGTGCGTCGTTTCAAAGCTGGCGCTGTGAAGGAAGGACGCCCGAGCCTTCTGAACGGTCCGAGCCGGGAAAACAACTCTATGGAATGGAGCTGGCGGTACAGGTTGTCCTTGAACTTTGCTTAGCAACTGGGCTGACCGCTTGGATAAAGCATGGATGTCGCCATGTTTGAAGGCGGTTGGAATGCTTTTGTGCCGGTAATGTAAGAGCATTGCCAGACTCTCCTGCTCTCTATATATATTTACAGCACGTTGCCCGGGGTTGCGGCGGTGTTCGTTCTTGAATTGGGCGCCGAGAGGAGCCGGATTTTCTGTTTGTTCGGCTTCTCTTGGCTCCTCTCGCGTGGCTGCGGGCGGAGACAAGCGTAGCCGAGTGCGCAGTACACTCGGCTCGGCTCGGCTCTAGGCTGCGGCGCTCAGCGCCTAATTAAAAAAACGAACACTGCTGCAACAGTATCGGCGTATATCGCGCACCCACGATTTTCCCCTGATTTTAAGGGGGAAAAAGTGCGCGGTATACGCCGATAAATACGGTATATATTTATGTACAGTATTTTATATATGTGGGTTCTTTGACTTTTCTGAATGGAATAATCGCATTTTAACCACCTCAGCCCTGGGCCATTTTGCTGGCCAAAGACCAGAGCACTTTTTGCGATACAGCACTGCGTCGCTTTAACTGACAATTGCGCGGTCGTGCGACGTAGTTTCCAAACAAAATTTACGTTCTTTTTTCCCCTCAAATAGAGCTTTTTTTGGTGGTATTTGAAAACCTGCGGTTTTAATTTTTTTGCACTATACCCAAAAAAATAGCCACAATTTTGGAAAAAAAGCAGTATTTTTTTTTTTTTACTTTTTGCTCTAATAAATATCCCCCCCCTCCGCAGTTTAGGCCGATACATATTCTACATATTTTTGGTAAAAAGAAAATCTCAATAAGCATTTATTGGTTTGTGCAAAAGTTATCTCTACAAAATAGGGGATGGTTTTATGGCTTTTTTTTTTTTTTTTTTACTATTTATGTGGTCAGTGATTTTTTTTTTATTTTTTTTATCGTGACTGCGACATTATGACGGACACATTGGACACTTTGGCTCTATTTTGGGACCATTCACATTTACACAGCGATCAGTGCTATAAATATGCACTTATTACTGTGTCCACCCAAAAAGTGACCCTCCGCTCCACATTTGGCACCTTTCAGGGGGGAGGGGGGTGCAGATAACGGGTATTTTCTCCCACTTCCGGGAATAGACTCCCTGCAATCACACTCACGGAGCTTGCGGCGGGCACACACGCGCCCACATGCCGCTTCTTAAAGGTGACGTACAGGTATGTTAACCACTTTAGCCCTGGACCATATTGCTGTCCAAAGACCAGAGCACTTTTTGCGATTCGGCACTGCGTCGCTTTAACTGACAATTGCGCGGTCGTGCGACGTGGCTCACAAACAAAATTGGCGTCCTTTTTTTCACACAAATAGAGCTTTCTTTTGGTGGTATTTGATCATCTCTGCAGTTTTTATTTTTTGCGCTATAAACAAAAATAGAGCGACTGTTTTGAAAAAAAAATGCAATATTTTTTACATTTTGCTATAATAAATATCCCCAAAAAAGATATAAAAAAACATTTTTTTCCCTCCGTTTAGGCCGATACGTATTGTTCTACATATTTTTCGTAAAAAAAATCGCAATTGGCATTTATTGATTGGTTAGCGCAAAATTTATAGCGTTTACAAAAAAGGGGGTAGTTTTATGGCATTTTTATTAATATTTTTTTTTTTTACTAGTAATGGCGGCGATCAGCGTTTTTTTTCGGTACTGCGATATTATGGCGGACACTTTTGACACATTTTTGGGACCATTGGCATTTTTATAGCGATCAATGCTATAAAAATGCATTGGATTACTATAAAAATGCCATTGGCAGTGAAGGGGTTAACACTAGGGGGCAGGGAAGGGGTTAAGTGTGTTCCTATTTGTGTTCTAACTGTATGGCGGGGGGGTGGCCTTACTAAGGGAAATCACTGATCTTCTGTTCATACATTGTATGAACAGAAAATCAGTGTTTCCCCCGCTGTTTATACACATACCTCCCGTTCCCCGCTCTGTAACGAGCAATCGCGGGTGCCCGGCGGCGATCTTACCCGCCGGGCACGCGCCCTGGACTCGGCGGCATGCGGGGGGCGCGCACGCCTCCTAGTGGCCGAAAAAGAGAGGACGTAGAGCTACGTGCTCCCGCCAGACAGTGCCACCGTCCCGCAGTAATATGACGGCGGGGGCGGTCGGCAAGCAGTTAATCTGCCTGTACGTGTCATTTTGCCGAAGTATATTAGCGGGTTAAACAGAACAGCCCTGAGGAAGCAGAGACCCTTTAGGACTCCGCTGAAACGCATTGGCTTTTGGACCCCAGACTATTGTTGTAGCTCTCCTTTTTCCTGTACTGCTTAGTGCTTTTTCTGAGGTCCTTTGTGTCTGAGAGTTGCCTATTTGCACCCGTTGCCCTTTACTGTACTTCATACTCCGGGGCCCAGTAGTGAATCCAGCCCTTCTTCTCTTCTCCAGTGATTGCCACTCGGTTAAGTATAGGGGCCTCAACTGTGGCTCCTGACGACATCACCTGAGGGTCACACATGTAGTGCTACAGAGGACTGTCTGATCCCTCTGTAGGACATGGCACCAGGGACAGGTTACAAGTTTCTTTGGAGGTCAAGGACATGCTGCAAAGGGAATTGGGGACAGTCAGTAGTGTATTTAGGTTTTGTGCTGCCCTAGGCCTGACTAAACTCGTGCACCCCCTAATTTAAATATGACCCACCCCTTCCTGTCAAGGTCACACCCTTTGCTGTTTAAGACCTGCCTTGAATATTTTGAGTAGGGACACTAGTCCTAAGGGCCTGGGGGGGAGGAGCAATAGAGTTCCTTAATTGGCATAGATTTCCCCTGACTTCCTGTTTGGCTATGGGGCAGGAAGTGAAGGGAAATCTCTGCAATGGGAGGGGTATGGTAAAAAAATAAACTGACTGGCGGGTCTAGAACCTTCCCTTGCTCTTTGCAAAATTAAAATAAGTGTTGCCTATAGTTCTACTTGAAGCACAAATTTCTGATAATTTTATGGAGAGGACTAAGATGGTATAACATTGCCAATGGTACAGCAGAAAACATATAGCACAGTGAGGAAGCTTTGTGGTCCAGGGTGATAGGACAGTCTAAACTAGAAGCAGAGCCCCCCCCACAGTTGCGGAATGCCGGCCGCCCGCATACCGGAAGCAGTGCGGCCGCTTTATGTGGGTGCTAGACTAATTAGCCCCTCTGCCCAGTCCGCCACATAAGTCTGGCGCTACACTAACAGTGTAGCGCAAGCCGGCGGGGACTCTCTCTGTGCTGGCCTGGGCCTTGTTGGCCTAGGCCAGGATACAGCATTGGACATAGTACATGAGGCTGGTAGAGATCACTGCAATCGCTCCTTTACAAATCGATTCTTCTACTTCAATTAACAATTCCCGGGTCCAGGGGCCACACACCAAGTACCAAAAGGCTGCGTATGGTGTGGGGCCACAGGTTGGACACCAGGGTTCTGACCTTTAGCACCACGTGACTCTTCCAATTCTGTGGTGGCTTTGTCTTCTCAGAACACCAGATGATTGGTCACAGGGGGCTTGTATGTCATGGGGTGACTCTGCCTAAATGAAGGTCAGGGGACCCCAGAAGGTGGTTCCTTCCCCATAGAAATGTCGCGGCTCGGTCCCTTCTGCTCCGGCAGGTGCCTTTCGGAAGTTCAGCTTTTTGCTTTGCATGTTCCAGTTTTTTTCTGTGTTTTCTGCGAAATGATTTTGTAAGTTAAAACCTAAAAATGTGAAACATAATTTATGTGACATTGTGTCTCCCTTGGAGCGTGACTTGCCGAGCCATGTTCCCTCAGGCGGAGATGTTATATCGATATACAAGAGCGCGTTCTTACACAACCCTTTCCGGCTCCATATCCCGCACTGGAGGCTTTCCAGGAACAAAGTGCTTCCTTCTCCATCGGGTTACATGTCTCTGCGTACCGAATACCGGAGAAGTGAGAGGCTTTCCCTGATAGGTGGAGCAGAGCTTATTTTACCTGATGCTGTGGATTGGAAGGGTGCTAAAGGGGAGCTAAACTTCTACCATCACCATGTACTCGGTGGAATCCTTATGCTGCTAGCGTTCGTAAATGGATAGGATGGGGGATGAGATATTTATTCTTTTTTTTACATTTCTTCAGTTTACTTCCTGGTTTCTGGCCCAGGCCACAATGATGTCATTTATTATTATGATTTAGGCTAGGGTTGTCCAGATACCAGTATCGGGACCGATACCGAGTATTTGCGGGAGTACTTGTACTCCTGCAAATGCCCCGATGCCTGAATAGAATACTCCAACCCTCCACCGCCGCATTAATCCCCGTGCAGGGAACATTACAGGCAGCTTTCGTTTGAATAGTTGTAATCCCCGCCGCACCGTGTATAGACACTCCGCCGTGCTCGGGATTGGACGGATCCGTCCAATCCCGAGCAAGAGGGAGTGTCTATACACAGCACAGCAGGGAATACAACTATTCAAACTAAAGCTGCCTGTAATGCACGCTGATTAACGCGGCGGCGGCAGCATCATCATCATCTACTAGGTATGGGGGACATGGCTGCAATATATGTGGGGGGACATGGCTGGATATATGTGGGGGGACATGGCTGGATATATGTGGGGGGACGTGGCTGCAATATGTGGGGGGACGTGGCTGCAATTATGTGGGGGGACGTGGCTGCAATTATGTGGGGGGACGTGGCTGCAATTATGTGGGGGGACGTGGAAGGCGACGGGAAGGCACGTCCCCACCGCCCTCCGGTGCTTCTCTGGGCTCTCCCGTGCCATCAGGGTGAAAGAATTGGCCGCGACCGGTTGGCGACCATAGAGATGATCTCTGACTGTCGGAGACCCAGGCGCGACGTTATGTTTACATCACTGCTTTGTTTACATCAGGGGCCCGGGCGTGACGTCATAACGCGATTGTGGCTAGTAGACATGAGCATGGTGAACTTTTTTTCTCATTCTTTCCAGCCTGGAGGAGAGATGTGGGGTCTTATTGACCCTGCATCTCTCCGTAAAGAGATTCCTATTGCAAGGCATGTTTACATTTCTTGTAATGGTAATAAAAGTGATCAAAAAAAAAGTGTAAAAATATTTTTTTTTTAAAGAATAAAAGAATGTAAAACGAGATTACAGAGCCGATAAGTATAACATGTTAATTTTTTTTAATTGAGCCTTTCCTATCGCTTTACATTCCGCTTTAAAGCACCTATAGACTCAAACTGTCCTCGGCTCTATGTCCATGTAGCCCTCGTGTTCGGCTCACAGGTCCCACAGTCCACGTTCACGTGTCGGCGTTATGCAATGGCTTGGTTTCATTGGCTGTCCCACATCACGGGATGTTGTACATTTTGTGCCAAAAGGAAAGCACTCAAACGGCCGGCTCAATAATCAATACAAATTACATGGCTGCAATGAAATCAAAGATTCACTTAGTGGAGGAATTGACATTTTGATAGAGTGGATTTATTTTAATCTCATGCGCCCATTGCCTATTACTTCCCGACTTCATCTTAAGTTAAGTTAAGCCTTCTGTTATCTTTTGATGAACTCTTTTTGTATCCGAGATCATTACATAAAATATGAGTCCCGCTTTCATCCCTTTTGTTTAATAAGAAATAATAAAAAACCCGACTGGGGAGGGCAACTCCATCCGAATGGCTAAATAAATGGTTCAGAGATTTATAGAACTGTTTTATTGAAGCCTTTGTAAAACAAGCCATGCGTTCTGGTGAGTCCTCTTTATTGTTGTGCTCTATTTCTTCATTGATAGAGCCTCCAGGCAAGGTATAGATGAGGAATCTCCAAACTATGGCGCTCCAGCTGTTGCGGAACTTCACGTCCCATGAAGCATTGTAAAACTCTGACATTTACAGACATGACTAGGCATCAAGGAAATTGTGGTTTCTGAACATCTGGAGGGCCATAGTTTGGAGACCCCTTGATAATCTGGATCAGCCATTTTCAACCAGGGTTTGGTGGAACACAGGGGTTCCACCAGAAGTTCTTAGGGGTTCCTTCAGCTGTGGCTGGGTGAGCTTCCATTCAATGGTGTCTGCATAGTATCCGGGCCAATGCCAGAATCGTTGGCATGACTAGTGTTGTTTTAGGCTACCTGTAGGGGGGGGCGCAGGGCAATCCCACTGGCCACCAATCTGAGGGGCATATTTGTCACAGATTCCTGAAGAATGGTTTTAGCAAGGGTTGTCTGAGATATGAATACTTTTACAAGGGTTCCTCTAGATCAGTGGTTCTCAACCTTTCTAGTGCCGTGACCCCTTCATAAAATTTCCCAAGTTGTGGGGACCCCTAACGGCAAAATTTTCGTAGCGTGGGTTGTCAGCACCCAAGTAATTTGCGCCCCTAACCCACGGACATTTAGCGCTTCCCGAGTCCCTTCCACTCGTACAATATTAAAATCTTTTATTGTATGTTTTAGGATGTACCACTCTTTCTCTTTGTTCTCCTTTCTTTCCCTTTTATCTCTCTCTATCCTAATTTATTGTTTTTTTTCCCTATCCCTCTCTATAGCTGTCTTTTATTGTTCTCTCTTATTCTTTCTTTCCCTTTTTCTTTGTTCCTCCCCCTCTTTTCCTCTACCCTTCATGTATTCTCTATTTTTATTCCTTCTCTTATGCCTTGGTGGGGGTGGGATGAGTGGATTAGGTGCTTTTGATCAAGGTCATCTGCTGATCTGAGAACTGTAGTGGGGACTTTTAACGGCAACTATAATCACAGGTAGTGTTACTCAGTGTCTCCGGCTTCACTGTGTGTCTGACTTTGTGGTGTCTTGTACCAGTGACACCTATGCCAAAATCAAGAGATGGGGTCTCCTCCAGCCCCTCCCACTTCACATTCCTCACTAGTCAGCTGACCTCTAGTCTCTACCCTCCACCCATGCCATAAACTGAATGGGCAACTGCTAAGAGGATGAGTTGGCGGCCGCAGGCTCCAGGAACAGCCCTGCTCCAGGGAGTGCAGTGCGGACTTGAAGAACAGCGCATGATTCGGTGACCCCCTGGCAAATCATCATTCGACCCCCAGGTTGAGAACCACTGCTCTAGATTAAAAAGGCTGCTCAAGATAGATGGAGGGATATGGACACCTGACCATCAACCCCACCTACAGTTTATGGCCAAAATGATATGTGTCGGATCGCATTCACATCATACAGAAACATAGTGGACATTTTTCACTGTATGGTAACACTTTAGTGTAGACCCTTTTCTGTTCCATGGCTGCCCCCCCCCATGTACAAAGCATGACTATGCTCCCCCTGTGTACAAAACCAGCTCCATAAAGACATGGGGTGACCAGTTTCATGTGGAGAAACTCGACCGTGTCCTGTACAGAGCCCTGACCTCCTCCCTACTGAACACCTTTGGGATAAATTGTTTTTGTTTTAATGTGAAAGATGATGTTACGCCGCGAGAATCATGATCTTCTAAGCAAAAAAAATCGTGATTTTCATTTTAGCTCTACTATTTAATGTTTTTTACCTATAGGCAAACCAATAATAAGGCCTATAGGTGCTCTAAATATTTCCTAAACTTGCACCGTTCAGGTGATCTTTTCTGTAAACCCCGGCTATTACGCCATCGGCGCATGCGCTCTGAAGGAACGGCCATCCGTGCTGTTTCTTCTGGGCTCGTGCCTTAGACGGCTCCCCCCACGCGAATGCAACGTCATGGCGGTTTTGGCCAGTCAGTGTTGGAGCCCACGAATCTGGAAGAAACACCGGGAAAGATGTCGGGGGTGTGCGGGCGCCACTGGAGGGCTTCGTTCTTGGGCAAGTTTTTCATAATGGACTAGTATGCGATTCTTATGCCCTTTGTCTTCACAATTTCAAGATTCCTTACAATGACCCATGTAGAGAAGCCCCAATGTCTGTATTGAGTTGGATACCCACGTGTCCTCTCCTAAAAATCCAAGGTTATCTATACCGGTGTCCATGAACCTCTGCTCAAGGTCAATTAGATGCCCATGTCCTCTGGTTAGGGGACGGAGAGTAAGATAAGAGCCCTCATGTCTCAGGAGGCTCTTCTATGTCTTTGAGCCTAATTGATGCTTCCTCGTTGACCTCTCCACCATGTCAAATCGCAGCACTTGACATTTTAAGCGTCCAACTCTGAAAAGCTTTTTACCATCGGCCAGCTGCCTCCTTTTGGGTCCTCTATGCTGATTTGACAATCGCTGGTAAGAGCTTGCTGCTCTTTGTCAAGGTCACCATGTCAGTGTTGGGCTCGGGGACACTTTAACATTTGTGTCTCCATCACTCGGGCCTTGTCATTGCCCGGGCCCCCCTGAAGCAGGACCGGCTGTGTTTATTTTTCCCTTCCTTGTTGCTGGGATGCCCTGTGGTGTGCGGGCAGACTATGTGAGGAGAACATAACGTTGTTTCATGCATCATTATGTCAGAAGATTTTAGCGTTAAACATTAATGAGCTTTTGTGGTTTTCTAAGATGTTTGAATGAAAGTGTCCGGAAGGAAACATGAAGTTTTTATCTGCTAGGCGAGCTCAGTCTGCAGAAAGTAAACTTCACTCATCCGGGTCCATGGCCGTCAGCTGCTGATAAAGGGACCGGCCAAAATAAAAGTGCAGGATTGATCGTGGACCATACAGTGGGTCGTGGACCGTACAGTGGATCAGTGGTCTCCAAACTGAAGCCTGGGGGCCAGTTTTGGCCCTTTGCTTTTATCTGGCCCTTGGGGGCACTATTACATCCACTGATATTTTACAGTGGGGCATAATTCCCTCCCACTGACAACAATGACGGGCACAAACTCTCCCAATGATGCCAACGATGGGGCACAATTCTTCCCAACAACACCCAGGATGGGGCACAATTATTTCCACTTACACCAAAGATGGATCATTGTTTTTTTTTTTTTTTTTTTTCACTGACATGGAGACCTTTTCTACACCCAATGACCAAAGTCCGGCCCACCTTATGTTTGAAGGACCATAAACTGGCGCTTTGTTTCGAAAGTTTGGAGACCCCTGCAGTAGATCATGGAATATTGATCATGGACTATACAGTAGATCATGGAATATTGATCATGGACTGTACAGTAGATCATGGACTATAGATTATGGTCTATACAAGTAGGTATTGGACTATATAGTAGATCATGGAATACCGATCATGGACTATACAGTAGATCATGGAATATTGATCATGGACTATACAGTAGGCATTGGACTATACAGTAGATCATGGAATACTGATCATGGACTATACAGTAGATCATGGAATATTGATCATGGAATATTGATCATGGACTATACAGTAGATCATGGAATACTGATCATGGACTATACAGTAGATCATGGAATACTGATCATGGACTATACAGTAGATCATGGAATACTGATCATGGACTATACAGTAGATCATAGACTATGTAGTAGATCATGGTATATTGATCATGGACTATAGATTATGGTCTATACAAGTAGGTATTGGACTATATAGTAGTTCATGGAATACCGATCATGGACTAATATAGTAGATCATGGAATATTGATCATGGACTATACTGTAGGTCATAGAATATTGATCATGGACTATACAGTAGGCATTGGACTATACAGTAGATCATGGAATACTGATCATGGACTAATATATAGTAGATCATGAATATTGATCATGGACTATACAGTAGATCATAGACTATGTAGTAGATCATGGTATATTGATCATGGACTGTATAGTAGATCATGGACTCTAGATCATGGTCTTTACAGTAAGTCATGGATTATTGATCATGGACTATACAGTAGGCATTGGACTATATAGTAGATCATGGAATATTGATTGGGAACTATAGGCATGTCGTTTTTCTTTCTTCTGTGGCACACTGAGGGATATGGCATCTCCTCTTAAGTAAAGGAAAACTTTATTTTATTTTTAACAAAAGAATCCATACAATTAGAATGGAAACGCACGCTATTTTGTATTTTTATGTTTTTTAATTGCCCTTTTAAATTTTTCTAAATCCCATTCCCTGGTCATTTCATGGTACAAAGAGAGACGTGTCACCAGTACACACCAGTGGCGGGTGTGAGCTGTCACCAGTGGTTAATCTTTGCCTCTGCTGGAAGTGTTGCTGTGCCATCATCAGATGTGAATCCCCCCCGCATGGCTCCCAGTAATCCTCTTCTGCCTCTGTATCAGCGGGGGATGGGCAGGGCTCGGTCATGGTTTACCCAGAATCTTTGGGGGTGTGGCTCCCTGCATGAAGGAGTTCTGTAGATTGGGAGAATACATTGAGTGACTACAGGAGTGTAATCCTCGGACTCCAGATCTGATGACCCGGCGGGGGTTTGGGGCCGCCGGCTATTATTACATTCAAAGCTTTGGAGCTTCTACTAATTCCAGGTCACAAATAGAACATCAACATGAAAGGTGAGCAGCTGATCGCTGTACAGAGGACGGAGTCCCTGCGATGCCCTTGCATCATCCTGCAATCACGCCAATGGTGGGACACTATTCCTCCGACTGACGCCAATGGCGGGACACTATTCCTCCCACTGACGCCAATGGCGGGACACTATTCCTCCCACTGACGCCAATGGCGGGACACTATTCCTCCCACTGACGCCAATGGCGGGACACTATTCCTCCCACTGACGCCAATGGCGGGACACTATTCCTCCCACTGACGCCAATGGCGGGACACTATTCCTCCCACTGACGCCAATGGCGGGACACTATTCCTCCCACTGACGCCAATGGCGGGACACTATTCCTCCCACTGACGCCAATGGCGGGACACTATTCCTCCCACTGACGCCAATGGCGGGACACTATTCCTCCCACTGACGCCAATGGCGGGACACTATTCCTCCCACTGACGCCAATGGCGGGACACTATTCCTCCCACTGACGCCAATGGCGGGACACTATTCCTCCCACTGACGCCAATGGCGGGACACTATTCCTCCGACTGACGCCAATGGCGGGACACTATTCCTCCGACTGACGCCAATGGCGGGACACTATTCCTCCGACTGACGCCAATGGCGGGACACTATTCCTCCCACTGACGCCAATGGCGGGACACTATTCCTCCCACTGACGCCAATGGCGGGACACTATTCCTCCCACTGACGCCAATGGCGGGACACTATTCCTCCCACTGACGCCAATTTCCGGCCCTCAAGCCTAAAGAACAGTAAACTGGCCCTTTGTTTAGAAAGTTTGGAGACCCCTGCTTTTGAGGAATAGATTTCAGTGACGGGATGGAGGTCCGGAGTTCAGCGTCAACATAAAGAAAATTCTGATGCTGGGCCCCTTCTTCTATTTTGGTAGTAGGAGGAGTCTGAGTCTTCCATGACATGTTCCTGGAGAGAGACCCGGCGGGGAAGAGTTATGAGAGAGGATGGCAGTATAAGGGGTACGAGTCATCGGCTTGATTTTTATGTTTGCTGGAAGTTTCCCTTTAAGTGTGACATGGGAGCCACCGTGTGCAGAGAATTCTGAGAAATTCACTTCACACCTCAGCCGCTCTCTCTGCTGGCGGCGATGATGTCATAGATTGGATGCGTACTGCTGTGCGAAGTCTTGTAGGAAGTGGATTTTCCTGATTTGACCTCTGAAGGTTCTTTTGCTTTGGGATGAATTCTTTGTTCTTGCAAACGCACAGCAAGATCTGTAATGGGTCCTAATATTGACCAATGTACAAACCCACCAAACAAGGACCCAGGGGGGCCGCACCCCCGAGAACCCTGACCGAACCCAGAGGACTAATCTCAGGAACCGCCGACCTGCAATACATCAATATTCTCCAACTGCCTGAAGATGTATCAAATCTGATTTCACCCTTATACCCCCCCCCCCCCCCGATCTGCAAGCCTCTTTTAGGATGAATGAAGCCCAACTTCATTCAGGTCACTTCCTATGAGCCCAGGTGTCACGGACACACCCCCTACATAGGATACATCATGACCTTCATTGATGCCAGGAGGCTCCAGGCTTTTTAGTATGGTAGCCACATCATGTATTTTACAAGTATTCACAGGCCAAATCTCCATCGGAACCCCCCCCACACCTCAAGGTCTTTATCAGAGAACCAATCAGAATCTTCCCTACATCAGAGCCCCTCCTCCTTTATATCAGGTCCCCCCTTACATCAAGGTTCCCATAAGAGTCCTTCCATACTATTGTGAGAGGCAGTGGAGCCCCCTGCAAAGTTTTGGTGGTGAGAGGGACTGGCTACCTGCCAAGTTCTGGTGACGGGCTCCCAGCGAGGTTCTGGTGATGGGAGAGGCCAGCTCCCTTGCGGGGTTCTGTTTGAAGTTCGAATCGATCCATCTATGAGCAGGCTGATTATAAGTCAATACATTGATCGGGTACAATCGACCTGTAAAGATTTTTCATGCTATTTTTGCCAGCGGCTATAGCCAATAGCAGTTCTCTCGGAAGGGACAGCTTGTCACGTCCAAAGGATTTGTATTTCTGTTCACCCAGTCCTGAGTTTTTGTCATTCAGCATAGCCCTTTCTAGCAGGGCAAGGGTACCTGATCTTTGTGGATCTGCTGCAGTTTTACTTTCACTTGCAGGTTCCCTTTCTCACCTTTTGATTGGACAGCATTGAAAGGAGACTCAGCACACTAATAAGCCGACTTGTTTACCCTACTGCCAACTTCCCTCTCCCCTTGTGTAAGCTCTGTTGTACAGATTGTATAGTAGTTTGGAAGAGGCCGATCCCAAAATGAAATCCGCTACTTGGTGCTTCCAACTGAGAGTTTTTAATGTGTGTGCACAAAGCCTGTCATAGCATACGTTGCCGTTCCTTCTGTGACCTGGCGCCATCTTGTGGTGGCTGTTGGCATTACAAGTAGAACAGCAGTTCTAATGTGTTTTTTCACTGCCATCTCCTTCCCTCTAATTAGAACACCCAAATATATATATATATATATATATGTCTAACACCCTATAGAATAAAATGGCGGTCATTGCCATACTTTCTGTTACACCGTATTTGCGCAGTGGTCTTACAAGCGCACTTTTTTTGGGAAAAACTACACTTTTTTTAATAAAATAAATAAATAAGACAACAGTAAAGTTAGCCCAATTTTTACGCCGAGTAAATTGATACCCAACGTGTCACGCTTCAAAATTGCATCCGCTAGTGGTGACAAACATTTACCCTTTAAAGCGGGTGTTCACCCAAAAATCAACTTTCTGCCACTAGATCCAGCATACTGCTGACATCTGCAGTATGCTGGATTTTTTTTTGTACTTATCGTTTAGGGCTCTTTATTCTCCGGCACCGAGCGGCGTATCCTTCTGGGTTTAGGCATTTCTAAATCAAGCGCAGTTGATTGACGGGCTTGGATAGCGCATCGCGCCTTCCGAAAATACCCGAAGTGACACTCGGGTGTTTACGGCACCTGCGCAGTCAGCTCTACACGGCAGGCGCTGTATAGCGCCGTAAACAGCCGAGTGTCACTATTTTCGGAAGGCGTGACACGCTATCCAAGCCTGTCAATCAACTGCGCTTGATTTAGGAACGCCTACTCCCCGCAGGATTCCCCGCTCGGAGGCGGAGAAGAGAGAGCGCTAAAAAGATAAGTACAAAAAATAAGATAAAAATCCAGCATACTGCAGATGTCCGCAGTATGCTGGATCTAGTGACAGAAAGTTGATTTTTGGGTGAACCTCCGCTTTAAAAAAAATTCTAGAGGTTGCATGTTTTGAGTTAGAGAAGGGCTAGAATTATTACTCTCGCTCTACCGATCACGGCGATATCTCACATGTGTGGTTTGAATACCGTTTACATATGCGGGCGCTGCTCACGTATGCGTTCGCTTCTGCGCGCGAGCTTGGCGGGACAGGGCACGTTTTCTGGCTCCTAACTTCTTTAGCTGGCTCCTAGATTCCAAGCAGATTTGTCAAACCTGTTCTAGAGCCTGTACAATACAGGAGAGAGCAAGCATGCAGACAGTGAAGTGACATTGTCTGTAATCTTGGAGAATGACCTTCTTATTGGTTTAGTTTTTTTTTCTCATGGTGTTGGGTTAGATAAGTAAGCAAAGCGGCTGACCTGCCAGATCTCGGATACGGTAATTCCTAAGCTCCCTGTGTCTTTTGACAGTTCTCCCTGAGGACTACACAACCACCCTTTATGTTCTGCTGAGAGACGGCGGGAGGTTATTGTAGTCTAGAGTGGCCAGGCTGCTCCTCCATAGGTACAGTGGGGTAAGTGAGCGTTGTCACTCAGTACAGGGCGCTGCTGGCAGGATCACCAAGGATAAAAGAAAAGGAATGTCTCCACCACATGGAAGAATTGGTATGTGGAATGTTACATTGTTACCTGGAGATATACGTCATCCCTCGATCTGCATGCGTTAAAACAAAATACGTCAAAGCTGAAGATCCACATGACAGCCAGGAAAGTGGCATTTTCTGCCTGGTTAGACCTGCGTCATTCTCAGATGGTGATTTTCTGGAACAACGTTCTATTACCTGTGATGATGATCTTCTCCTCCTCCATCAGCAATTAATTCAGTATGGGGTGATGGCAGGCCAGCATCCTCTGCCAAGGAGCCCCCCCCCCCCTCTCCTTCACAGGCGCTGTGCTCTTTGAGGTTTTTTTTTTTTCCTCCTGGCAGAGGCTGGGGAGCCAGTGATGTCTGTCACATTAAAGCGGCCTAGTGAGAATATGTCCAATTAAGTTCCTCTAGCTGAGTTACCTGCCTGCTCCCTCCCGGGAGATGACAGAACTGGTTTACATGGAGAGGAATGAGCTGTGTGCACGATCGCTTTATTCCTTCTCGCTCACAACACTGCACTCCAAAAACTACAAAAACTCTCTTCTCTGGCCGCTGCTTCCCGGGAGAAGGTTTTCCTCTCTTCTCTGTTCTGACAGTTTCCCGTACATTGGACGGGAACGCTGGGGCTCCCATTTACCGAGTTTATATAGCTCTGGGGCTCCGGTTCCTTACCTGGGGCCCTTTGCCACCCATCTTGTATTGGGGCCTCTGCACGATATCTGTGTTTTTTGGTCCTTGCTGAAGCCAGAGAAGCAAAATTACACTTCACACCGGCTTCCAGGACTTTCATTCGCTCTTACTCCGTCTCCTGTCATTGGTTTTCTTTCATCTGATCGTTAATGTTGACGTACGGACTGCGACCCTTGGAATGTATAGCATTCTCGTCACCAGTCTGTCCCAGTTTCCACCTCCTGTACAAAGTCAGCAGCAAGAAGAATGTCCTGGCTGTCTGCTGGCAGCGCGGCGGAGGTCCTTGGCCTGTGTGCTGGTGGCGCGGCGGAGGTCCTTGGCCTGTGTGCTGGTGGCGCGGCGGAGGTCCTTGGCCTGTGTGCTGGCGGCGCGGCGGAGGTCCTTGGCCCGTGTGCTGGCGGCGCGGCAGAGGTCCTTGGCTGGTCTGCTGGCGGCGCGGCGGAGGTCCTTTGCCTGTGTGCTGGCGGCGCGGCGGAGGTCCTTTGCCTGTGTGCTGGCGGCGCGGCGGAGGTCCTTTGCCTGTGTGCTGGCGGCGCGGCGGAGGTCCTTTGCCTGTGTGCTGGCGGCGCGGCGGAGGTCCTTTGCCTGTGTGCTGGCGGCGCGGCGGAGGTCCTTTGCCTGTGTGCTGGCGGCGCGGCGGAGGTCCTTGCCCCGTGTGCTGGCTGCGCGGCAGAGGTCCTTGGCTGGTCTGCTGGCGGCGCGGCGCCAGTTTTGGTGCGCTTGCCAGACGTGTCCTCTGTGTTTGGTTTTTATTGTATAGATGTTTGTATTATTCTTTCAGCTAGTAACGCTCTCTAAACGCATCACACACGCTGTAGGTGCCATAGGGGCAGCTGTGACGTGCTTGCAATGCATTGACATCGGTGGGCGTTTTTTGTAGTGCCAGCGCCTGGCACGCTGTGCGTCAGGTCAGTTTTGAAGCATTGCTAACACAACCATGTGAATAGCGCTGGCAGTGCAATGCACGCGATGACAGGCGTTTTGGTGCTTTTGTAGCCCTCACAAATCACCTTGTGTGACCTTCACCCTAAATCGTTCCGCACACGTGCCACCGCCGATGGCGACTCATTCAAGGGAAATGTAAAGCTCAATAGAGCGTAGTCAGTGGCGCTGCTGCCTACATCTTTACAGCTCAGCACTGATCGGCAGCCAATCGGGTCCCGGTATGCTGTGCGTATGTAAACGTTGGAACAAGCGCTGCATGTATACGTAGTACGGAGCATTTATTTATTTTATTCCGGATCTTCAGCTGAAATCTTTTGTCATTCATCATGGCGTGTAATTGCGGCCAAAACCGTCCGGGGAAATGGATTTCTGTATTTGCTAATTGAGCCGTCAGATTGTATAGCTGCGCCGTCGTGGCGGCTGATCTGCCAGCGCTGAAATATCTTCATTGCGAGATCTTGCCGGGTACCTCATCAGCAAGTGATCAATAGCTGCCGCAATTATCGATTATGGCTGATTGGCATTGATTGCTGGCTAAAAAAACGCAATTGACAGCCGGCTCGTTTCCCTTCCACATTGATTGCTGACTAATGGCTGCTATTCCTTTCCTATAATAACATTTCTGTCCAGCCGGCCAGCCCAGTGTGCGCATCTCGTGGAAATCACATTCCTGCCTGGCAGAGCGTCTGCACTCCATTCATACGGGGAAAACCCTTTCACTGCCTGACATATTTCATTTCACAGTTCATATATGAAATATTTCAGTCTCATTATTATCTTATTTTAGTTCTGGTAATTTCTCTGTGCTTTTCAATGCAAAGCAGGCAGATCATGGCTGGTGGGAGGAGCTGAAGATGGCTTCCTGAAAACATTTAAGCCCCCTGCCTCAGTACCCGTGAGCCTTCGGCAATGATGTAAGCAGCCTAGTAGAGGAACCATTATAACAGTGCAAGACTGAAGGGAGGTTGGAGGGGGGATATAAGACTGAAGGGAGGTTGCAGGGAGGGGGGGATATAAGACTGTAGGGGGGATATAAGACTGGAGGGAGGTTGGGGGGGGGGGTATAAGAATGGAGGGAGGTTGGAGGGGGGGGATATAAGACTAGAGGGAGGTTGGAGGGGGAGGTTGGAGGGGGGGGATATAAGACTGGAGGGAGGTTGGAGGGGGGGATATAAGACTGGAGGGAGGTTGGAGGAGGGGATATAAGACTGGAGGGAGGTTGGAGGGGGGGATATAAGACTGGAGGGAGGTTGGAGGGGGGGATATAAGAATGGAGGGAGGGGGGATATAAGACTGGAGGGAGGTTGGAGGGGGGACATAAGACTGGAAGGGGGGGTAAAAGACTGGAGGGAGGTTGGAGGGGGGGTATAAGACTGGAGGGAGGTTGGAGGGGGGGATATAAGACTGGAGGGAGGTTGGAGGGGGGGATATAAGACTGGAGGGAGGTGGAGGGAGGGGGGGGGGTATATAAGACTGGAGGGAGGTTGGAGGGGGGACATAAGACTGGAAGGGGGTAAAAGACTGGGGGGTAAAAGACTGGAGGGGGGGATATAAGACTGGAGGGAGGGGAGGGGGGGATATAAGACTGGAGGGAGGTTGGAGGGGGACATAAGGGGGGGGGGTATATAAGACTGGAGGGAGGTTGGAGGGGGGGGATATAAGACTGGAGGGAGGTTGGAGGGGGGACATAAGACTGGAGGGAGGTTGGAGGGGGGCATATAAGGTTGGAGGGGGGATATAAGACTGGAGGGAGGTTGGAGGGGGGATATAAGACTGGAAGGGGGGGTATAAGACTGGAGGAAGGTTGGAGGGGGGGGGTATAAGACTGGAGGGAGGTTGGAGGGGGGATATAAGACTGGAGGGAGGTTGGAGGGGGGGGATATAAGACTGGAGGGAGGTTGGAGGGGGGATATAAGAATGGAGGGAGGTTGGAGGGGGGACATAAGACTGGAGGGAGGTTGGAGGGGGGGATATAAGAATGGAGGGAGGTTGGAGGGGGGATATAAGACTGGAAGGGGGGGTGTAAGACTGAAGGGGGGGATATAAGACTGGAGGGAGGTTGGAGGGGGGACATAAGACTGGAAGGGGGGTAAAAGACTGGAGGGAGGTTGGAGGGGGAGTATAAGACTGGAGGGGGGGATATAAGACTGGAGGGGGGATATAAGACTGGAGGGAGGTTGGAGGGGGGACATAAGACTGGAGGGAGGTTGGAGGGGGGATATAAGACTGGAGGGAGGTTGGAGGGGGGGATACAAGACTGGAGGGAGGTTGGAGGGGGGATATAAGACTGGAAGGGGGGTATAAGACTGGAGGAATGTTGGAGGGGGGATATAAGACTGGAGGGAGGTTGGAGGGGGGGATATAAGACTGGAGGGGGGGATATAAGACTGGAGGGAGGTTGGAGGGGGGGATAGAAGACTGGAGGGAGGTTGGAGGGGGGGTATAAGACTGGAGGGAGGTTGGCGGGGGGACCTAAGACTGGAGGTAGGTTGGAGGGGGGCATATAAGACTGGAGGGGGGCATATAAGACTGGAGGGGGGCATATAAGACTGGAGGGGGGATATAAGACTGGAGGGGGGATATAAGACTGGAGGGGGGATATAAGACTGGAGGGGGGATATAAGACTGGAGGGAGGTTGGAGGGGGATATAAGACTGGAGGGAGTTTGGAGGGGGGGATATAAGACTGGGGGAGGTTGGAGGGGGATATAAGACTGGAGGGAGTTTGGAGGGGGGGATATAAGACTGGGGGGAGGTTGGAGGGGGGGATATAAGACTGGAGGGGGGGATAGAAGACTGGAGGGAGGTTGGAGGGGGGGATAGAAGACTGGAGGGAGGTTGGAGGGGGGGTATAAGACTGGAGGGAGGTTGGCGGGGGGACCTAAGACTGGAGGTAGGTTGGAGGGGGGCATATAAGGTTGGAGGGGGGCATATAAGGTTGGAGGGGGGCATATAAGACTGGAGGGGGGCATATAAGACTGGAGGGGGGATATAAGACTGGAGGGGGGATATAA
Source organism: Rana kukunoris (assembly GCA_029574335.1). Classification (NCBI taxonomy): domain Eukaryota; kingdom Metazoa; phylum Chordata; class Amphibia; order Anura; family Ranidae; genus Rana; species Rana kukunoris. Next base: position 148,200,624 of record CM056060.1, read on the forward strand.
GACTGGAGGGGGGATATAAGACTGGAGGGGGGATATAAGACTGGAGGGGGGATATAAGACTGGAGGGGGGATATAAGACTGGAGGGAGGTTGGAGGGGGATATAAGACTGGAGGGAGTTTGGAGGGGGGGATATAAGACTGGGGGAGGTTGGAGGGGGATATAAGACTGGAGGGAGTTTGGAGGGGGGGATATAAGACTGGGGGGAGGTTGGAGGGGGGGATATAAGACTGGAGGGGGGGATATAAGACTGGAGGGTGGTTGGGGGGGGGGGGGGTTAATGTAGGATATAAGACTGAAGGGTGGTTGGGGGGGTGGGTGTAGGGTATAAGACTGAAGGGTGATTGGGGTGGGTGGGTGTAGGATATAAAACTGAAGGGAGGTTGGGGGGTGGGGGTGGTGGAGGATATAAGACTGAAGGGAGTTTGCGGGGGGGGGGGGGGGATAGAGGATATGATGGGGGTTTCTTTGGTCAGAATGTACACGTATCATATATTGGAGGTTCGGTGGATATTTCTGCACCCGGCAGCGAGGGGCGCCATAACAAAGTTCTGGGCTGTATAACTATTGTTTGTGCATGGTGGGGGGGGGGGGGGGGTCCTTCCTTAATAATCGGCGGCTCCAGTAATGAGATTCGATCGGTAGGTTTGCTGTTCTACTTTCAGCGATGTGTTCCGTGTCCTCCGGCGGGCGAGGCGCAGACCAGCTGCCTGCGGCACAGAATTGATATATTGAGTCGGAGGAGGGAAGTGATTAGGAGTCGGTGGCTGACAGCTGTGTGTGCCCGACCTTTCCTGCAGCATCAGAATCTGTCTCCCTAAACCATGGCCGCCTCTCCCCCCATTTATATCACACCACATGGGGGGGGGTTTGGGTTCTGGAGTCGGCATGGCCAGTCACTGTGCTGAGGAATACAATGGAAACCAGTCGTCCCTCTGAATAAAGCTGCTCATGTAGCTCTGAAGAACGAGGACAATTAATTGTACACAGTGAGGCATGCAGACACCCTAGGCTTATACTCCAGTCAATAAGTTTTCCCATTTTTTTGTGGTAAAATTAGGTGCCTTGGCTTATATTTGGGTCGGCTTATACTCGACTGTGTGTGTGTATATATACAGTACAGACCAAAAGTTTGGACACACCTTCTCATTCCAAGAGTTTTCTTTATTTTCATGACTATGAAAATTGTAGAGTCACACTGGAGGCATCAAAATTATGAATGAACACATGTGGAATTATATACATAACAAAAAAGTGTGAAACAAGTGAAAAAAAAATCATATTCTAGGTCCTTTTGCTTTTATTGCTGCTTTGCACACTCTTGGCATTCTCTTGTCACCTGAAATGGTCTTCCAACAGTCTTGAAGGAGTTCCCAGAGATGCTCGGCACTTGTTGGCCCTTTTGCCTTCACTCTGCGGTCCAGCTCACCCCAAACCATCTCGATTGGGTTCAGGTCCGGTGACTGTGGAGGCCAGGTCATCTGGCGCAGGACCCCATCACTCTCCTTCTTGGTCAAATAGCCCTTCCCCCGCCTGGAGGTGTGTTTGGGGTCATTGTCCTGTTGAAAAATAAATGATGGTCCAACTAAACACAAACCGGATGGAATAGCGTGCCGCTGCAAGATGCTGTGGTAGCCATGCTGGTTCAGTATAAATCCCCAACAGTGTCACCAGCAAAGCACCCCCACACCATCACACCTCCTCCGCCATGCTTCACAGTGGGAACCAGGCATGTAGAGTCCATCTGTTCACCTTTCCTGCGTCGTACAAAGACACGGTGGTTGGAACCAAAGATCTCAAATTTGGACTCGTCAGACCAAATCACAGATTTCCACTGGTCTAATGTCCATTCCTTGTGTTCATTACCCCAAACAAGTCTCTTCTGCTTGTTGCCTTTCTTTAGCA